>CM032802.1:2200000-2297500 GCA_019155185.1 Beaufortia kweichowensis
CTGTCAACCACTTTAGTCTTCAAATAAAGTTTCTAAAGAAGTTGTGAAGTGAGCATCAGATCATTTGTCATTTTATTTTGCACTGTCTTCTGCTTCTGATCTATCCTCTTTTCTTCTAATACTCACCGTTATTCATCCTTCCTGCTGTTGGCTGTTTAACCAGTAAATGATGGAGTTTGTGCTCCATTGAGAATCCCTGTTTGAAAGCATGACTGCGCTGGCGAGGGAATGTTTTGCCTACTGTTGTATAGCTTTCTTCATGAGAGCTGTCAGTCAGTAGAATGACAACAATGTCCTCTTCATCATCATCATCATCATCTCATCTCGCACAGCCCTCTCCTAGTATGTGTTAAACAGGCAGAGGAGTCGCTCCCAGTGAGCACAGCACCTGTGCGTGCATGTGTTTGAGTATGTTTACAACAAACGCTCAGCTACTTGCCTTGTTTGCACGCTTTGCTCCCCGCAGACGACTGTGACATCCGTCACCATTCAATTGTTTATATGTTGCACAACTAAACCGTTAATACACAATTCTGCTTCTGTAGCACATCACGACAATTGTACAAAGTTTTATGTTCTTTTAATATCCGTCTAATCTGAAATAGTCTCACGGTCAAAGTAACTCGTATCGTTGATGCAAAAAATGAAATACAATTTATTCAAAACTGTGAGTTGTGCAAGATAGGGAGCGTCAAGAAAACCGCTAACATGGCCAGTATCCTGCTAAAGTGCTAATGAATTGTTTGTGCATTAAGCTTTCATGACATCATACTCACATTTGTTTCAGACGAGCCGGAGACGCGGGACGCTTGGTGGGAGGAGATCCGACAGGAAATTAAATCTCACGCCAAAGCTCTCGGCTGCCACGCTGTGGTGGGGTACAGCGAATCCACCAGCATCTGGTACTACACAAACACAAAGCAAAACAATCCTTAAATTGTTTAAACGATTTTAAAGTGTAATTATGCTGTCATTGTGTGTTTGTGCAGTGAGGAGGTGTGTATTCTGTCAGCATCGGGCACAGCGGCGATCCTCAGCACCCGTTTCATGCAGGACGGCTCACTGGACGATCACAGGTTGTCACGGCAGCCCGTTGTCTTTACTTCAGGGGCAGAGGGGGATTTGGGTAGTTCAGCCTCATTAGGGTAGGTTGATGTCATACACACACATACACATATACACACACCTCTGGCTCTCTGCTAAGTGACACTGCCATCATCTACTCACCCTCATGTCTTTCTGAACCCGTGTGACTTTCTTCCATGAAACACAAAAGATGGTGTTACACGAAATGTTTATGCTGAATTTATATACAATACAAGTAAATGGATGGATCTGGAATGACTGGAGGGTGTGTATTTGACACAGTTTTATTTTTTGTAAACTATTCCTTTAATCTCATTACTAAACATTACTAATTACATTGGTGTGTGTTTGTGTGCATGTGTGTGTATGAGTGTTTGCTGAGAACAGCTTTTATAGCTACTAACCAGATAAAGTCTATTAATTTTAAAGTAATTTTTTTAATCTGAAGGTGTATATTTCAATGTTTGTAGGCAAAAAATATAATTGTACCAACATATGAATTTCTTTAATTAGAAAACAAACATTTTATTTAAACAATTTGGAGCAAATGATTAATAAAAATCAGTCAGTACGAGTTCAGCACAGATAGAAATTTCTTCAGTGTTGTTTAAAAAGCTTCTCAGATTGAGACCTCAAGAAACTGAATGATAAAATGTCAAGAGTACTTTGATTTTACAAATTCTAGACAAAGTGTGACTGATTTTAAAGATAATCAAATATAACATAGTGTTCATTTATTTTGGATGCTTTTAGTCACAACATCATCATTCCCACAGTTACAATTGGGTTATTTCATGGTTTTGATGAGTTTACTGCTATTCTAAAATGTGGAAAAACATCTAAACAACAGTGAGAAACTTTTGACTGGTACTGTATGTTCAAAAATATGATCTTGTGTATTTTTAAATAATGGGAATTTAGTTTTAGCTCATATGGGAGTTTGGGTCTGTGTGTATATCTCATGTGTTACCCGGTGTTTATTTCTGTAAGATTTGAGGAGGTGGCGCCCCCTGGCTGTGGTTTCTGTCACATACCGTACGATGAGCTGAACATACCATTTCCGGCTCAGCTCACCTACTGCTACTGCTGTCGACGCTACAAGGTGCCCGACATCCTGTTTACCAGCATTGACTTGCCTACTGAAGCCAATGTCACTGGAAAGGGCTGTCTGATTCAGGCCAGGTAGACCTACACAGAACAGAAAATCTTTTACATATTTTACATTTGTGGACAGCACTGTGAACTGTAAAGCATTGTGTTCTCACTCACTGAATCTCTGCTCAACTTCAGGTTGTGTCGAACAAAAAAGAAATCCCAGGGAGAGGGAAACGCCACGGCGATCAGCAATCTCTTACCCTTTCTTGAGTACGAGCTCCACACACAGCTGATGAATAAACTGAAGCTACGGGGCATGAACGCCCTGTTTGGTTTACGCATTCAGATCAGCGTGGGAGAGACCATGCTACTAGGACTGGCGGTCAGTCTGCCATTACGCACAATTCTCCAAGTATTATTTTATTGATCATGGCAGACGTGCTGAGCTGTTGTGTTGTGTTTAGTCTGCCACAGGAGTCTTTCTGACAGCGTTACCCAGTCCTGGAGGAATCCAGGTAGCAGGAAAAACTCCCAGTGACATCACATATGAACAGCACATCTCCAATATGCAGAAGAAAATCAATGACACCATTACCAAAAACAAAGAACTGTATGAAATCAACCCACCTGTAAGTGCATGAGTAACAGCTGGGTTTTGACACAGGGTTATGTTGTTATATGCTCAACATTAAGCTGCTTATCTTTTTGTGATCTTCCTTGTTAGGAGGTTGTTGAAGAAATAATTGGTTCACCAATCCCTGAACCCCGTCAGAGATCCCGCCTCTTCCGCTCTCACTCGGAGAGCTCAGACGAGGTGTCAGAACTGGATTTGTCTCATGGGAAGAAAGACGCTTTTGTTCTGGAGGTAAGACAGCTTTGTAGTGGATGATTAGATGGATTGATCAGTAGGTCAGTGATGCTGATGATGTGATTCTCTTTAGATTGATGATACAGATGCTGTGGAAGATATTCATGCACTTCTGACTGATTCTCCCACTCCATCAGGTGCACATCTTAACACATCAATGAAGTGTAAAACTCTGATCTTCATTCACTGTACGCTCACATGTGAATATGCATGTATTTATTTGTAGGATTTTACAGCTGTAACACTGAAATCATGCCTGGAATTCAAAACTGGACTTCAGCTATACAGGTATCATCCAAAACAGTGAAATTGATGATTGTTTTTATGTGACAGAACAACTCAAGGACCAATAATCATACTGAGAAAGTAAAAGAAAGTCACGTCAGAAATGTACAATTTGCTTAATTTAAATTTGTTTAATTTCAGATGTTTACTTCCGTGAGGGTCTTCCGCCTTAACAACGCCAATCTGACCAATCAGGGATTGAATAAGATTTTCACAGACCTCTGTGAGAACCTGCTCAAGGTAATCACATTTTCTTTAAATACTTTGATTTGTTTTCTTAGCTTGATATTTATTAAAAAATTAATTTGTTTTTATATCTTTGTACTCTAGAGTTTGTACTTTAAGTTGCGGTCGATGATCCCCTGTTGTCTTTGTCATCTGAACTTCACTGTGGCCATACCTGAAGATGAACTCATCCAGGTGAGAACACAACTTTTTATACACTAATAGGTGGCACTGAAACTATTAGATTCACATTATGATTTCATTTCATTAATATTACAAAGCATGTGGTCCTTTAAAGGCATTGATGTCGGTTTGTTCTGTTTATTATCCTTCTGATCTTTTGTCTCAAATGATTGGTTAATGTTGTTTGATTGACAGGTGGCGGTGACAGCTGTGGCGATGAGCTTTGACAAAGATCAGGCTCTGGAGAATGGCAGACACAACGGGGAGAAGACTTTGACAAAGGGTAAGATGTGCTGGATGTACGCTCGTGTTTTTCACAACGCTCCGAATACGTGATTTTCTCATCTCACGTTGATCATCTTTCGCAGCAATAACAGAAAATGACGAGCAGCTTCAATTCAATCTGGAGCTCAATCCTGAGTCGTCATCTTCAAACCCTCTCAGCTGCACCAAAGGTAAAGACTAAAACCTGAATCCTCACCTTAATCTGTTTGTTTATATCCAAAGAGAGAAAAAGGAAAGTCCTGTTTTTGAGAATATACGGCATTTTTGAAATCACGCTCGTGTTGTTCTGCAGGTCTAGCAGATATTTCGGGCAGCCATCCGTCAGCCAAAGGTCAGTGTGTGACCCTGTGCCGAGGGATCTGACGGCAACAGGGTTGTTTGTTTTTCGTTTGATTTCTGCTCCTCTTGTGTGTGACAGGCACTCACCCCAGCATCATCCATTTTACCCCTTCTTTTTTTCTTTCTTTCTGTGTCCCGTGTTCTCTTCTCTGTGTTCGTCTATTGTGCGTCCACGTGCGTGTCCGTGGGCCTCGCGGCTGCATACGCACGTGTGTATGTGGTGTTTGTGTCCATCTGTGTCTATCTGTGTGTGTGTCCAGCCTCCTCAGTTGATTACAGTTCCTTTGCAGACAGATGCAGCTCCTGGATAGAGCAGCTTAAACTGAAAGCTCACACCATGAGACGCGGATCAGTTAAAACAAGTAGGAGCACACACGCAGACCCACACAAACACACTGACGAAGACCTTAATCAGAGGAGACGCCATACCTGTAAAAAAAAAACAGCACTGGGTCTGAATATGCTGAAGCTTGAACAAGATTTCTGTGAAAGGAGAGCTGCGGTTGATTGATTTAGTCAGAAAATAAATACAGTTTGCTGTCAGATGGCTTCAGAAGACACAGAAGACCACTTTTATGGCTTTAAGTCTTTCTTAGAGCCTCCAAATGTTACCTTTAGTTTAGCATCAAGGAGAAACGGATCAACACCTGTGGCCTTATGCTTTAAAGTAATGGTTTGTATAATTTGTTATGTTAAATTCATGACACGCATTTACAGCTAGACTATAGCTCAGTACATTACGAATAAAACTATTGAAAATGAGTCTCCAGGCCCTTTCACACAAAGGGCGATGATGATAACTAAGTTTTCAGTTACTTAATTGACTCTAAAAGACCTTAGGATCTGAGATTGAATATGTTTTGTCAGATTTTATACAGCGTCTCCTCTGAGTAAGGTCTATAACTGTTACATACTACATCCACACACACACATTTCCATGCATCCAACAGTGGAAGCGTCTTGCTGCCATACGCCCGGTCATGATCCGATCAAACTTGATTGACAGAGTGTGGAAGTTGAGGTCCTAGTGAGGAGTCATGATGAAGATCATCATTCATTCAGCTGTGTGTCACAGACTGATGTGTGTATGAAACACATCACAGGCTGACAGTCATGAGTTCATCAGCATTATAGTAAAGGCTGTTTAGTCTGGGACTGGGCGTTATTGCCAACATATAAAAAATGTATAATATTTTTTTACGTTTATTTTTACTAATGAATGGACTAACTATGACTATGTACAACTATGTCACTATGTCACATGTTTTCTAATTGGCACCAAAATCATGATTATACTGTGAATATTTATTATATCGCCCAGTCCTAATTCAGTCCACATTTTAAACAACGCTTCAAAGCCGCATGTGCCGCAGTGCTGTATGTAACCAATGTGATGCAACGTCATGCATTTATATACAGCTTTGACCGATGGTATGAGATCTTTCATGTCTCATCCCTCTTCAAATCTCATCGTCCCGATTGGTCCAGGCAGATTTGATCAAGGCAGATTTGACATCCCTCCTCTCTCTCTGTCCGTCTCTCTGTATTTGCATGGTGTTTATCGCATGGTGCAGTGCAGTGCCATCGCTTTGCTTTGATCACACAAATGCACACCGGTGTTTGTCTCGTCACATCCGTTGGTCTTGTAGAGCGTCCTCTGAAGGCCGTGTCTGGTCTCTTTCCACCCCTCTTTCTTTTCTTCTTCTCTCTTTCTCTCTTATGCTCAACAGCATCATCTCTGGAGAAGAACAGCCCGTTGCCGGAAGGACGCTCTCGTTCTCTGCGGTCCAATCGCTCTTACTCTGGCGGTTCTGTCGCTGTGGTTAAAATGACTCCTCTGTCTTTCATTCCTGGAGCAAAGATCATCAAATATCTCGGCATCATCAACATGTTCTTCATTAGAGAGACCACCTCGCTAAGAGAGGTAGCTGTATTTAACCCTGTAGAACTCACTAAGAAATAATGAGAGAACTTTGTTGGTTTTGTGTTAAGACTTTTGTGTGTGTCTGTTAGGAGGGAGGTGTGAGCGGGTTTCTGCACTCGTTTATAGCTGAAGTATTCGCAATGGTACGAGCTCACGTGGCTGCTCTCGGAGGAAACGCTGTGGTTTCTTACAGCATGAAGGAGTGTGTGTTTATGGAGAACCCTAACAAGAATCAGGTTAGTATGTACACACAGTCACGCACAGACTCACACACAGTCACTCTTGGTGATTTATGCTGGTTTTGTGTGTGTCTTTCAGGCACAGTGTCTGATCAACGTCAGCGGGGACGCTGTTATCTTCGTTCGAGAATCTGAACTCGAGGTACAGCCATCGTCATCTTCCGCACAGACCTCCAATGGCGGAGAAGAAACGTAAAGCATCATAAACATAAACTCTTCATCCTGAACCCTGCTAAGACTGCTGTACCAACCAAATCATGTTTCCGAACATAAGCAAAATCTAGATGTTTAAAATCTTTTTAAATCCTAATGTTATATTTTAACCCCTTAAAATTATGCTATTTTATTTTGGAGAAACATTTTTTTAAATCCCTCCATCGGAAGCCTTTCAGAAAGGACGTCTGCCATGTTTTTATTTGTCGGCCATTGTTGTTCACATTCCATTTTGTCCATGTGAGGTTGAGGCAGCTAAGATATCCAAATCTATTTAATATAAAAGGTAGTTTGCATTTCTAAAGAGCATGTAAGTGTGTCAGCATCTCTCAAAATGGCCATGATTTTTCTAAGGAATGAACTACTGATGCACACATACGAACATCCAGTTCAGGATTTCTAATAGTGAACCTGCCGTACTGGTTTCAAAATTACAGACATTTCCCGTCATGTCCTACTGATCTCTTTTAAAATCATGTCAAGTGCTGGAAATGTGTTTGTTTGCTTTTATGTGCCACAATGTGTGCTTTTTAATCAAAATGTTTGGATCAGACAGGTCCAGTTTTTGCATGTGCAATGCCTGTTAATTATGAAGAGAAAGAGATATTTTATAGCAGAGGCACGTTTGTCGTCAGTCGCCCATGGGACACTTGAATGTACAGATGACGGCTATAGAGAGGAGATAAATGTCTGGATGTGGTGGGCAGTTTGTTAAATCCTCTGCTCCTGTGTCGACTGACTTTTATTGCTGTTATTTTATACATGTTTTTGCCTGGAGACAAATCAAAACTGTACATTAAGATATAAATGAATAAAACTTATGACTCTAGTGTGTTTAGTCTTTCAGGGTTTTTGTTGTTGTTTTATGAGTCACACAAAAACTGTTTTTTGTACTTAGTATTTTGCATCCATGTTTTTACTCCGAACAAAATTCTCCATATATTACTTTCTGGAACCTTCTCCAGAGTCCTAAAGATTTTCTTCTTTTTTTGGTCCTCTCCAAAATAAAATTTAGTTTCCTTCCAATTTTTTTCCATCTTCAAAAAAGATTGTCCTCTCCAAAATCCCCCCCCAAATTTTTATTTTTTTCCATTTTCAAAAAAATCTTTTTCCTCTTCAATTTTTCTCTTCAAATAAGATGAAAGCTCTGAACCTCAATGTAAAAAAAATCCTCATGGTGAAGAAAAAAATGGTTCTTATATTCCTTCCTGGATCTGAAATCCTAAAGATTTTCTTCTCTTTTTCCACAATTTTTAATGTCATCCTCAAAAAAAAGTTTCCACTTTAAAAATTTTGTTTCATCTTTAAACATGTTTTTCCATCTTCATTTTTTTTTCTCTCTCTCTTTTTTCTTTTGGTGAAGAAAAAGGGTTCTTAGATTCCATCCTGGAATGTAAATTTTTTTCATCCTTAAAAAACAATTTCCCCTTCAAAAACTTTTTTTCATCCTAAAATTGTTGTGTCTTCTGAAACAAAAACTTTTTTGCAATTGTCAATCATTTTCAAAAAAAATTTGTCACCTCCAAATTTATTTTTTCATCTTTGCATTTTTTTTCCATCTTTATTTTTTTTTCTTTTCCACTTCAAAATGTTTTATTTCATCCTCAAAAAATTCCACTTTAAATTTTTTTTAATCTTTAAACATTTTATCTTCAAAAAATAAATTTTCTCTTCAAAAAAGTTTTTTTTCAATCTTCAAAAAAAATTCATCTCCAAAAAGTCTTTTTTTAATCTTTCTATTTTTTCCTATCTTTTCTATAAGAAAGCCCAAATGGAAGCATATGGAAGAAAAAATGGTCCTTATATTCCTTCCTGGAGCCTAAGATCTAAAGGTATTCTTCTCTTGAATTTTCTTCCAAATCTCCAAAAAAATATTTTTAATGAAAAAATTTTCCCATCTTTCAAAAATAAATTTACCCATCTTCAAAAAAAGATCCTTCTTCAAAAAAATTTTTTTCATCTTTAAAATTTTTTTCCATCTTCAAAAAAAATCTTTCTCTTCAAAATGTTTTTTGGAAACTCTGAACCACAATGTAAAAAAATTCTCATGGTGAAGAAAAAATGTTTCTTTTATTCCTTCCTGGATCCGAAGTCCTAAAGATTTTCTTCTCTTTTTCCACTTCAATTTTTTTTATTTCATCCTCAAAAAAAAATCCACTTACATTTTTTTAATCTTTAAACTTTTGTTTTTGCTCTTCAAAAAAAAATTACATCTCCAAAAATAATTTTTCATCTTTAATTTTTTCCCATTTTTACTTCTTTTTACCTCAAATAGGAAAGCCCAAATGGAAGCCCTACAATGTAATAAAAAAATTCATGGTTAAGAAAAAATGGTCTTTCATTTTCCTTCCTGGAGTCCTAAAGATTTTCCACTCTTTAAGTCCTAAAAGTATTCTTCTCTTGAATTTTTTTTCTCTTTAAAAACTTTTTTCATTATTCAAAAACAATTTCATCTCCAAGATTTCTTTTTCATATTTGAATTTTTTTTTCCATCTTTACATTTTCTTTTTCTTCAAATAAGAAAGGCCAAATGGAAACCCTAAAATACAATGTAAAATCATGGTGAAGAGAAAATGGTCCTTATATTATTTTCTGGAGCTAGTCCTAAATGTTTTCTTCTCTTGATTTTTTTTTCTCTTCAAAAAATTTTCTTGTCCTCTCCACAATAAAATTTCATCTTTAACATTTTTTTCCATCTTAAAAAAAATTGTCCTCTCCAAAATCCCCCCAATTTTTTTTTCATTTTTAAATAAATCTTTTTCCTCTTGAATTTTTTTTTCTTCAAATAAGAAAGCCAGATGGAAGCTCTGAACTGCACTGTAAAAAGAATCCTCATGGTGAAGAAAAAATGGTTCTTCCTGGATCCGAAATCCTATAGATTATCTCCTCTTTTTTCCACTTCAAAAAAGGTTTTCACTTTAAAAATTTTGTTTCATCTTTAAACATGTTTTTCAATCTTCATTTTTTTTTCTCTTGGCGAAGACAAAAGGGTTCTTAGATTCCAGTCCTAACGATTTTCTTTTCTTTTTATACTACATTTTTTCCATCCTTAAAAAACATTTTCCCTTAAAAACATTGTTCATCTTAAAATTGTTTTGAAGATGGAAAAAAAATTGTATCTTTCGAAAGAAAAACTTTTTGCAATCTTCAATCATTTAAAAAAAATTATGTCACCTAAATTTATTTTTTTCATCTTTTTCCATCTTCAATTTTTTTCCACTTCAAAATGTTTTATTTCATCCTAAAAAAAAATCCACTTTAAATTTAAAATTCCACTTTAACATTTTTTTCATCTTTAAATATTTTATCTTCAAAAAATTAATTTTTCTTCAAAAAGGTTTTTTCAATCTTAAAAAAAATTCATCTCTTTTTTTTTCATCTTTTTCTATAATAAAGGCCAAATGGAAGCCCTGAACTGCAAAGTAAAAAATCATGGTGAAGAAAAATGGTCCTTATTTTCCTTCCTGGAGCCTAAGTTCTAAAGGTATTCTTCTCTTGAATTTTTAATAAAATTTTAATTAAAACAAAATTTTTAATGAAATTTTTTTCCCATCTTTCAAAAAAAAATTTCCCCATCTTCAAAACAATTTTTGTCCTCTTCAAAAAATATTTTCATTTTTAAACATTTTTTTCCATCTTCAAAAAAAAGATCCTTCTTCAAAAATATTTTTGTCCTCTTTTTGAAAAGTTATTTTTTTCATCCTTAAAAAATGTTCCATCTTCAAAATGTTTCTTTTTTTTTTTTTAAATAGGAAAGCTCTGATGGAAACTCTGACCCACAATGACCAACAAAACATTGTCATGGTGAAGAAAAAATTATTTTATCTACAAATTTTTTTTTCATCATTGAAATCTTTCCTTCTTTTTACTTCAAATAGGAAAGCCCAAATGGAAGCCCTGCAATGTAAAAAAAAATCATTGTTGAGGAAAAATGGTCTTAAAGTCCTAAAAATATTCTATTTTTTTTCTCTTCAAAAACTTTTCTGTTGTCCTTTACAAAAAAAAATTTTACATTTTAAAAACTTAACAATTTAAAAAAAAAGTTTTTCAAAACTTTTTTTTTATTCTTCAAAAACAATTTCATCTCCAAGATTTCTTTTTCATATTTGAATTTTTTTTTCCATCTTTACATTTTCTTTTTCTTCAAATAAGAAAGGCCAAATGGAAACCCTAAAATACAATGTAAAATCATGGTGAAGAGAAAATGGTCCTTATATTATTTTCTGGAGCTAGTCCTAAATGTTTTCTTCTCTTGATTTTTTTTTCTCTTCAAAAAATTTTCTTGTCCTCTCCACAATAAAATTTCATCTTTAACATTTTTTTCCATCTTAAAAAAAATTGTCCTCTCCAAAATCCCCCCAATTTTTTTTTTCATTTTTAAATAAATCTTTTTCCTCTTGAATTTTTTTCTCTTCAAATAAGAAAGCCAGATGGAAGCTCTGAACTGCACTGTAAAAAGAATCCTCATGGTGAAGAAAAAATGGTTCTTCCTGGATCCGAAATCCTATAGATTATCTCCTCTTTTTTCCACTTCAAAAAAGGTTTTCACTTTAAAAATTTTGTTTCATCTTTAAACATGTTTTTCAATCTTCATTTTTTTTTTTCTCTTGGCGAAGACAAAAGGGTTCTTAGATTCCAGTCCTAACGATTTTTCTTTTCTTTTTATACTAAATTTTTCCATCCTTAAAAACATTTTCCCTTAAAACATTGTTCATCTTAAAATTGTTTTGAAGATGGAAAAAAATTGTATCTTCGGAAAGAAAAACTTTTTTGCAATCTTCAATCATTTAAAAAAAATTATGTCACTTCCAAATTTATTTTTTCATCTTTTTCCATCTTCAATTTTTTTCCACTTCAAAATGTTTTATTTCATCCTAAAAAAAAATCCACTTTAAATTTAAAATTCCACTTTAACATTTTTTTCATCTTTAAATATTTTATCTTCACAAAATAAATTTTTTCTTCAAAAAAGGTTTTTTTTCAATCTTAAAAAAAAATTCATCTCCTTTTTTCATCTTTTCTATAATAAAGGCCAAATGGAAGCCCTGAACTGCAAAGTAAAAAAATCATGGTGAAGAAAAAATGGTCCTTATTTTCCTTCCTGGAGCCTAAGTTCTAAAGGTATTCTTCTCTTGAATTTTTAATAAAATTTTAATTAAAACAAAATTTTTAATGAAATTTTTTTCCCATCTTTCAAAAACAATTTTCCCCATTTTCAAAACAATTTTTGTCCTCTTCAAAAAATATTTTCATCTTTAAACATTTTTCAAACAATCTTCAAAAAAAGATCCTTCTTCAAAAATATTTTTGTCCTCTTTTTGAAAAGTTATTTTTTCATCCTTAAAAAATATTCCATCTTCAAAATGTTTTTTTTTTAAATAGGAAAGCTCTGATGGAAACTCTGACCCACAATGACCAACAAAACATTGTCATGGTGAAGAAAAAATTATTTTATCTACAAATTTTTTTTTCATCATTGAAATCTTTCCTTCTTTTTACTTCAAATAGGAAAGCCCAAATGGAAGCCCCAATGTAAAAAAAATCATTGTTGAGGAAAAATGGTCTTAAAGTCCTAAAATATTCTATTTTTTTTTCTCTTCAAAAACTTTTCTGTTGTCCTTTACAAATTTTTTTTTACATTTTAAAAATTTAACAATTTAAAAAAAAAGTTTTTCAAAACTTTTTTTTTATTCTTCAAAAACAATTTCATCTCCAAGATTTCTTTTTCATATTTGAATTTTTTTTTCCATCTTTACATTTTCTTTTTCTTCAAATAAGAAAGGCCAAATGGAAACCCTAAAATACAATGTAAAATCATGGTGAAGAGAAAATGGTCCTTATATTATTTTCTGGAGCTAGTCCTAAATGTTTTCTTCTCTTGATTTTTTCTCTTCAAAAAAATTTTTCTTGTCCTCTAAAATTTCATCTTTAACATTTTTTTTTTCCATCTTAAAAAAAATTGTCCTCTCCAAAATCCCCCATTTTTTTTTTTTTCATTTTAAATAAATCTTTTTTCCTCTTGAATTTTTTTTTCTCTTCAAATAAGAAAGCCAGATGGAAGCTCTGAACTGCACTGTAAAAAGAATCCTCATGGTGAAGAAAAAATGGTTCTTCCTGGATCCGAAATCCTATAGATTATCTCCTCTTTTTTCCACTTCAAAAAAGGTTTCACTTTAAAAATTTTGTTTCATCTTTAAACATGTTTTTCAATCTTCATTTTTTTTTCTCTTGGCGAAGACAAAAGGGTTCTTAGATTCCAGTCCTAACGATTTTCTTTTCTTTTTATACTACATTTTTTCCATCCTTAAAAAACATTTTCCCTTAAAAACATTGTTCATCTTAAAATTGTTTTGAAGATGGAAAAAAAATTGTATCTTCGGAAAGAAAAACTTTTTTGCAATCTTCAATCATTTAAAAAAAATTATGTCACTTTCAAATTTATTTTTTCATCTTTTTCCATCTTCAATTTTTTTCCACTTCAAAATGTTTTATTTCATCCTAAAAAAAAATCCACTTTAAATTTAAAATTCCACTTTAACATTTTTTTCATCTTTAAATATTTTATCTTCACAAAATTAATTTTCTCTTCAAAAAAGTTTTTTTTTCAATCTTAAAAAAAATTCATCTCCTTTTTTCATCTTTTCTATAATAAAGGCCAAATGGAAGCCCTGAACTGCAAAGTAAAAAAATCATGGTGAAGAAAAAATGGTCCTTATTTTCCTTCCTGGAGCCTAAGTTCTAAAGGTATTCTTCTCTTGAATTTTTAATAAAATTTTAATTAAAACAAAATTTTTAATGAAATTTTTTTCCCATCTTTCAAAAACAATTTTCCCCATCTTCAAAACAATTTTTGTCCTCTTCAAAAAATATTTTCATCTTTAAACATTTTTCAAACAATCTTCAAAAAAAGATCCTTCTTCAAAAATATTTTTGTCCTCTTTTTGAAAAGTTATTTTTTCATCCTTAAAAAAATATTCCATCTTCAAAATGTTTTTTTTTTAAATAGGAAAGCTCTGATGGAAACTCTGACCCACAATGACCAACAAAACATTGTCATGGTGAAGAAAAAATTATTTTATCTACAAATTTTTTTTTCATCATTGAAATCTTTCCTTCTTTTTACTTCAAATAGGAAAGCCCAAATGGAAGCCCTGCAATGTAAAAAAAAATCATTGTTGAGGAAAAATGGTCTTAAAGTCCTAAAAATATTCTATTTTTTTTCTCTTCAAAAACTTTTCTGTTGTCCTTTACAAATTTTTTTTTACATTTTAAAAACTTAACAATTTAAAAAAAAAGTTTTTCAAAACTTTTTTTTTATTCTTCAAAAACAATTTCATCTCCAAGATTTCTTTTTCATATTTGAATTTTTTTTTCCATCTTTACATTTTCTTTTTCTTCAAATAAGAAAGGCCAAATGGAAACCCTAAAATACAATGTAAAATCATGGTGAAGAGAAAATGGTCCTTATATTATTTTCTGGAGCTAGTCCTAAATGTTTTCTTCTCTTGATTTTTTTTTCTCTTCAAAAAATTTTCTTGTCCTCTCCACAATAAAATTTCATCTTTAACATTTTTTTCCATCTTAAAAAAAATTGTTCTCTCCAAAATCCCCCCAATTTTTTTTTCATTTTTAAATAAATCTTTTTCCTCTTGAATTTTTTTCTCTTCAAATAAGAAAGCCAGATGGAAGCTCTGAACTGCACTGTAAAAAGAATCCTCATGGTGAAGAAAAAATGGTTCTTCCTGGATCCGAAATCCTATAGATTATCTCCTCTTTTTTCCACTTCAAAAAAGGTTTTCACTTTAAAAATTTTGTTTCATCTTTAAACATGTTTTCAATCTTCATTTTTTTTTCTCTTGGCGAAGACAAAAGGGTTCTTAGATTCCAGTCCTAACGATTTTCTTTTCTTTTTATACTACATTTTTTCCATCCTTAAAAAACATTTTCCCTTAAAAACATTGTTCATCTTAAAATTGTTTTGAAGATGGAAAAAAAATTGTATCTTCGGAAAGAAAAACTTTTTTGCAATCTTCAATCATTTAAAAAAAATTATGTCACTTTCAAATTTATTTTTTCATCTTTTTCCATCTTCAATTTTTTTCCACTTCAAAATGTTTTATTTCATCCTAAAAAAAAATCCACTTTAAATTTAAAATTCCACTTTAACATTTTTTTCATCTTTAAATATTTTATCTTCACAAAATAAATTTTCTCTTCAAAAAAGTTTTTTTTTCAATCTTAAAAAAAATTCATCTCCTTTTTTCATCTTTTCTATAATAAAGGCCAAATGGAAGCCCTGAACTGCAAAGTAAAAAAATCATGGTGAAGAAAAAATGGTCCTTATTTTCCTTCCTGGAGCCTAAGTTCTAAAGGTATTCTTCTCTTGAATTTTTAATAAAATTTTAATTAAAACAAAATTTTTTATGAATTTTTTTTCCCATCTTTCAAAATTTTTTTTCCCCATCTTCAAAACAATTTTTGTCCTCTTCAAAAAATATTTTCATCTTTAAACATTTTTCAAACAATCTTCAAAAAAAGATCCTTCTTCAAAAATATTTTTGTCCTCTTTTTGAAAAGTTATTTTTTCATCCTTAAAAAAATATTCCATCTTCAAAATGTTTTTTTTTTAAATAGGAAAGCTCTGATGGAAACTCTGACCCACAATGACCAACAAAACATTGTCATGGTGAAGAAAAAATTATTTTATCTACAAATTTTTTTTTCATCATTGAAATCTTTCCTTCTTTTTACTTCAAATAGGAAAGCCCAAATGGAAGCCCTGCAATGTAAAAAAAAATCATTGTTGAGGAAAAATGGTCTTAAAGTCCTAAAAATATTCTATTTTTTTTCTCTTCAAAAACTTTTCTGTTGTCCTTTACAAAAAAAATTTTACATTTTAAAAACTTAACAATTTAAAAAAAAAGTTTTTCAAAACTTTTTTTTATTCTTCAAAAACAATTTCATTTTTTTCATCTTTGAATCTTTACTTTTTTTTCAAATAAGAAAGGCCAAATGGAAGCCCTAAAATGCAATGTAAAAAAATTCATGTTGAAGAGAAAATAGTCTGGAGTTAGTCCTAAAGGTTTTCTACTCTTTAATTTTTTTTCCCTCTTAAAAATGTTTTTTTTCTTTTTCATCAAATTTCATTCTCCAAAAATATTTCATCTTCAAAAAAGGTGGTTTCACATTTTTTGCTAGCATGTAGTGCAACGTTTCCTTTTCATATACAGTTTATTAAATCATCATTTCATTAAAAGTACTTGTTTGATATTGTATTTGTTGTGATGTTTAACAACTGCACTTGTTTTTTAGTTTTAACTTGTCAGTCTAACCCTGTTTGCCATTATGCTCAGAAGAAAAGCATTGCAGGCCAAGATTCCATTCCTGTTGCTTGTCATGAATGAGAGAAAGCTGAATTGTAATAATCAAAAATGCTAAATACAGACAATAAAAACTCACGTTATAAGTGTTTCTTTGTGTACATAAAACATCCAAAGTATTCACCTTGTTTTTATCAGATTTTTATTCTCACAGGGGTGGACCTTGTAGTACAGTTTGAGCAGAAGGATGGCATACCAGAATGAGAATCCCTACTAACCTTAACATTAAAAACAGGCTTTATTGGTATACTGGAGTGTCCATACAAAAGTATTACCTAATGCACCTTGACAAAGGTGCTAACATGCATCTTTAAACATGTATGGAAAGTAAAAGAAACATGAAGCAGATTGAAGCTGGATTGTCCAGAACTCTGTCACTGAAAAACATCCGTCTCTAATCCATAACATGCACTGAGGGCCTTGACATCACACTTCAGAAAATTCAAGCAAGGTACTATGGTCTGTTCAAATGCTTTTAACAAAGACATTTACTTACAAACTGAAAATAAGAGGTATTGTACACCACAGGAAGTTACACTTTGTTAATTCTATCATGGATGACTCCATATTGCTGTTAATACTTCATGTAGCATTTCATTCCAAACATCTCTGTTGGTGTCAAAGTCCCTGAAATCAACTTTCTGCAACATAAGTTAAGCTGTACAAAACCCTCCTCTGAGAATGAAATGAACTGCAGTGAAATGGATTGTTCTTCGAGCAGCGGGTCTGCGCCTCACGTTAGGCAGCACTGCGGCAGAGATCTTGCGGTGAGCTTCGATGCATGACGGCTTGGAGAGGATCCCGTCCACCCAGAATGACTTCCACGCTTCCCTTCTCTTGTGCCATAATGCTCTCACAGTTATCAAGTAAACGTGCAATTTAAGCATTATTTTACAGTCATAGAAATCAGATTCAAAAAGAAAAATTAAAAGAACATTAGTAGAAATACAGCATAGAAAAAGACAAATAGGATAGATTAGAAATGATGCTGAACACTTGATAGCTCCTCCACACCTGTATGTCCCAACACACACATACACATACACACAAGTTCTTGAGGACAGAGTATATAAACCGATATCCTCTGTCGTTCAAAGATTCACACACATCTGGCCACCGTCATCAGACATACTAGCGTTTGGAGAGCTCATTTGATAACCAGTCCAGTCCTTCATAGAGTCCGGTGCCTTGTGTAGCACAGGTTGCTTGAACATACCACTGTGGAAGAAAAGACAGAAGGATATTTAATTAACAATAAACATACACTTCTGCATGTTTAAGCAAGTGTATGCTGGAGTCATTTCAGTGTGTGTACCGTTCTGCTGCGTAGACTCTGTAGTCCGAGTTTGTCTGTGAGTTCACTGACAGCCATGGCGTTAGGCAGATCCTGTTTGTTAGCGAAAACCAGCAACACTGCATCCCTCAGTTCATCTTCCTGTAACTGTAGAGATGAAAGGAAATGAGGAGACCAGACGAATTGAGTATCAACACTGGGAATCATTCCCATTACATTTATTGTTGCACCAATACAAATGCATTACATTTAACTTGTTGCATCAAACTATGCAAGATTGCAAACTCACTGCAAATGATGCCATTATGAATGATGGACTAATAATATCAAATATAAAGATGTAAACATTAAAAAAAACATAGAATTGTTTCTGACAACATAAACAACGCATAGGCTTCAATGGTTACTCTGTAAGAAAGAGTCCACCACAAAAAAGGTAATATACATTAAAAACATACAAAAAACCATAAGAGTATCATGTAACAGACTGTAACTGATAAAGATTTAGGCCTGCTTTAAGACTCAAGACTTAAGTCTAGTCCTAGACTAGCAACAACCTGCAATCTTAAAATTATAAATACAACTTAAAAGAAATATTTTAAAATATATCAGTGCTATTGTTTTGTCTCTAGATTTTTTTAAGACAAGTTTAATAAAGTTACTTAAATGTCCTTATTTAACTAAGGCCTAGTTGTGGTGTAATCTTACCAGGCATTAAAGATCAAATATAATGCTGGTAACGGAGCAACTCTTACCATTTTAGCGAGTTCTTCTGCAGATTCTGCTACTCGCTCTCTGTCATTGCTGTCCACCACAAAGATCAGACCCTGAAGATAAAGAAAAGATCTAAGACTGGGCTCGGCAGCTAAACTATTATGATTTAAATGCTTCATAACAATAACCACAAAATATTCAGTTACTTATATACACAGTACATCTTGACCACTGATTATAAACGTAAAACATACAAACGAACATAGAAAGGGCTTTTAAAGCAAGATCATACCTGTGTGTTCTGAAAATAGTGTCTCCACAGAGGACGAATCTTGTCCTGGCCACCGACATCCCACACGGTGAAGCAGATGTTCTTGTATTCAACAGTCTCTACATTAAAACCTGTCCATCAACAGATAAAAACATTAGTTTGACAGAACATTACACATAGCTCTTACAAAAAATTAAGAGACCACTCCAAATTTTATTTTGACAAGTATTGCAGCCATTTCATTCCAACAAATTTTGAGTTTCAACAAAAGCGAAACCTTAAGTGTGACAGTGTCACCCGACAGCCATGTGAATGACTAAATGGTTACAAAACTGAGACACGTGAAAACTGTGATTACAGATAAGGGTTATCCAATGAAATATTCATTTTTGCATAAATGTAAATACATTGTCTTGTGTTGTTTACAAATGAATATGAACTTAATTACATTAATATGAGCTTTTTATTTTTTTTTTAAATATAATAAAACTTTTGTACTTTTGTTGTGTGTAATAATGTTATTTATTCCTGTAGATTTTTTTTAATTGATAGAAATTGTGTCACTAGTTCACACAATGAAATAAAAATTATAATTTTACCTAAACACATAGGCTTACCTATAATCAGTAAGTTCAGAAAAACAAAACAATTTTAAAGTGTTCAGAAGTGTATAAGCTTGGCCTGACAAACTGATCAGTCAATAGTTCCAAATATCCAAATTTAACCTCGTTGAAATTGCCAATAATTGCATCTTATTCATAATTACAGTGTTTCAACCCAGACCAAAGTTCTTTTAATATTAAATATCAATAGTATTCAATAGCATTTATTTGGTGAAAGAGGGATGAGGAAATAATCTTACCTATGGTAGGAATAGTGGTCACGATCTCTCCCAGTTTTAGTTTGTACAGTATTGTGGTTTTACCAGCGGCGTCCAAACCCACTGAAACACAAAAACACAACATTAACTTTTAACAATTTAAATGGATTTCATTCATTTGTTCAGGATGTATCTGATGCTAGCAGGCTAACATTAGCCACTGCCCCAAGACATTTCTCATGGATACATGAATTAAAACGTAAATATTATTAAAACCATGACTCTTTTAATATTACACAAATCATATGTCGGCTATTTGAAAAGAAAACTTTTTTATTACATAGATACATGATTAAAACTGATGCTAATGTCCAGTGAACACTCACCCATCAGTATTCTCATTTGTTTCTTGCCGAACAGTCTCCCAAACAGCGATGAGATCGTCAAACCCATGATGACGACAAAGAAGAGCTTAAACTATATATAAGAGAAACAATAACGCGAATATAATAATATATTTTAAGTCAAATTCTGTCTCTTTGTACTCCGTGTGTCTCGCCGGTCGCTTGACGCGTTGCCACGTAAGAAGATGAGCCACCGTGGAAGACTTTACGTCACTTCCGGGCCGATCGGACTCTGTGCGGTGACGTCAGAATGATTCATAACTTCCTGTGTTTTAGGAACGCCCACGATTGCGATAAATAAAGCACTTTCTAATATTTTTGTAATGAAAAATATAATTAAGTGTAATGAAATAAGTAAATTTTATAATAGAAAATACAATTCCTATTATAACCATTAAATCCGTTTTTAACCGCGAGTCTGGATTAGGCAGCATGCACAAAACAACCGTATTTTTTTCAGTTTTTATTGTTTTATTCAAGTAAAATCAAGACTAAAACAAAACAGTCCGTGTTAAAGTTTTAGTTTTTAAGTCTTTTGTCGTCTGCATTTGCACTGGTCAAATAATCCGTCACACTGCAATACGCCTTTCTAAACAGTAGAGGGCACTACACACTACAGTAAGTGTGTAACCGTAGTGCGCACCCTACTGTACCCTAGTGTACATAAACCAAACAAACGTCAACTAAGATATTAATAATTAAGCATCAAACGTCAAAACAAAAAATACGCATTTAATTTAGCAGTTGGGCACTTTTTGGTGTTAAAACGTTGTGTACCATGTTAATAGTAAATATGATAAAAATACACATTTGGTTACTAAACGAAGGTGTGGTCCCTTTAGTGTGCCTCAGTTAAATCATTTTCTTTTCGTATATATTTATATTGATAAATGCCAAAATCATGAATAGAATTTAATGTCATATATGAAATACTCTAAAGCATATGAAATATATCATATCGACATTTTAATCCTCTATATGAAAGTTATTATAAAGTGTTGTCAAGAAGCCTGCCAGGAGGAATCTCCGCGGTGACAACAACAACACGTGGGATTTCCCATTATAAAACAACACAACAGCGCACAGTGCACGTACAGGTGAGACTAGACGTCACGTGGTCCCCGCTGAGGATCAAGGTTCAGGTAAAACAGCGGGCAGTCGAACAGGTGTTGTACCTGCATGACACACACAACACAGAGCTGGCATGTAGTTGAAGGAATACAAGAACGCAAGTCTTCAATCTGAACACCGTCGTCATGAACTCCAGCGGTGGATGGCAAGACGAAAGGGTAATACATCTCATTACAATAAACTTGTTAAATTACTTAAAGATAATTAAAGATTCGATTAGGGTTTTATTCTTGATTTTTCTTCTTGGTTGTGTACAGATTTCGGCTTTGTCTGGGGTCTACGTCTCGTGTTTGAGTTTAAGGTGAGAAAGAATTACGTGAAGGGAAATAAAAATATTATACTGACGTAATCAAATACATCTGTATTGAAGAACATTAGAATAAGCTTATACAAAAACAAAATGAGAAACCAGACTGTTCCTGCATTTCTAAGTTGGGCATGACAGCAATGAGACATGTGAAGATAGAGAGGTAAAGATTTGGAAACATGTGACATGAGCAATTCCATGCAAATGTCAAACTTACATGAAAAAATATTTTTTATAAAAGGTTTTATCAAAGGATTTTTTTCATCATACTGATAGCTCAGATGTCAATATTTGATGGTTTAAATACTCATGTGAGGTCTCTCTCAAAGTCTTTTAAGCATTTTAAAGTGCTGTTTTCAGAATGGTCACATCCATAACAGACTAACAGTCCTATTTATAAAGACAAAATACTGAATACACAGACTTCTGATGGCTTTTTCTTTCTGTTGCAGTTTGATTGGTAGTTGTTCGGTGGTGGTAGTGTCCATTTTAAAGAGATCACATCTCAGTGTACAGGTAAGTGAGAGACATCTCAGAAAATTTAAGACAAAATCATTGCTATTGTGATTAATACGTGTATGTTTGGGGGAAAGCAGAGCAAAGGGAAACTGTCAGCGAGGCTATCTCAGATATCTTAGATTTTGAGTCTAATACGAATTAGACAACTTTTCATATACAGTATTCTGTCCTGCTCTTGTAAATGCATGTTCAGCTATCTGTATCTTATTTCCTGGGCAATAATAGTAGAGACAATCGTTTACTAATTGTTTTGACAACATTACAGTGTGTTTAATATAGAACCTGTTCTTTTAAAATAAACCTACCTTGGATTAATACAGTGAAAAGTATGACAACTAGCCCCACTCTTTCCTATATGCAAGGTGATACGTAATTTAATTTTGGATACGTTTCTAATGAACAGAAACCACAATAGACACACAAAATTCTGATTCCAGTAAATATTAATTTTCAGCATATGATCATAATTTTGAATGGTCAAACTTTCTGACATGAATCAGAATTTGTTACGTCAACATTCTTCACTTCACATTCACATATAAAGTACTGTACATACATTCCACAGTATTGCTGCAAAAGTCAACAGGGTTGGTCAATATTAGCTAGCTAGTACACACACACACATTTGTTGGGTTTTCATTTTTTGTGGGGACATAGACCCCCTACCCCAAACCTATTTTAGATTTTCAAAAAACATCATTCTGTTTGATTTATTACCTTGTTTTCCTCACAAGGTCTGCTAAATTTTACAGCTATGCCTATCTTACGTATTAAATACCAGGTGCACACACACAGTGAATGAAAACTAAGCATTACTTTTTAGATAAGAAGTCCTTTGCAAAGTTCACCTTTGATTGCAAATCCATTTTTAAATATTTCAACAGTCTCCTTCAATTGATTCTCACCCTTTGTACATATGCAGTATGTGCTTTTAAATGTTTTATTAGAAAATATGTACAAAAATGACACATTGCTCATACTGTATGTTTGTCATTGTTGTGTTGTAGGCTAAACCTCTTCTTCAGCTGGCCCTGGCTGATTTTCTCGCTTCAATTGTTTTGATGGGAACCGTCATTATTAATTTCTTATCCTATGATGTTTTGCCAGTGAACGTCAGTGAAAAGTTGTGCAACTATGGATTGCCTTTATCTTTGGTGAGAAACTCACATCAGTTATATCACTGAGACATAAAATCAATCGGCTGGTTAAGATGATGTGGTCCAAATGTTAATAATGCTAATACATATTAAATACTGAAAAATACCTTATGTAACAGCTTCTAATACGTTTATCTTTATCATTATGTAACAACCTACTTCAGCGGACATTTTGTAGTTACACAGCAAATGTTTTTACAGTGCTTTATAAATTTTCTTCTTTTTTGTGGCATAACCATAAAACAATTCAGTTCAAATATGCACATATAGAATATCTGAGTCATGCATGATCCATAAAACACTGCAGACGTCATTGTGTACATGGTAAAGACTTGTCAGATTTACGCTATTCTCCTTTTAGATTTTCAGGAAGAGAATTGTTTATTAATGCCATTTATGAAAACTACTCCTTTAAAAGTACCAGTACAAGACTACCAAAAGAAAGAAAAAGTTAACTATCCTTTATTAGTATTGTTTTCCTCATTTTACAATAATAGATATATAATAATTAACAAATTGTCATTCTGTATGCTCTATAGACGTCTTCTAACCAACTTGTACATTAAAATATATACTAAATAAATGGTAACTTTTCACAATAAAGTTGTATTGTAACATCAGTAAATGCTTTGGCTAACAAACTAACAATAGTTTTCCAGCATTTATTAATATCTGTTAATGTTATTTAAAACTATTGCAATTGTTCATGTTAGTTCATTGTAAATGAACTAATGTTAACAGATAAAACTTTTGATTAAAAAATGTATAAAATTGAATGAGAATAAATATTGTTCATTGTTAGTTTATGTCAATAACTAATGTTAACAAATACAACCTTATTGTAAAGTGTTACCAAATAAAATATATAAACCTCATTTCATTTAGAGACTTCTGTAAACATGAAATTATTCTCTTTTTCTCTCCTTAGACATTCTACTGTATTTCATTTCTTCTTGTCATCATTTATGCCTGTGAGTCAGCACACGTGTTTCAGGGATGGAGGGAAAGAGCACAAGTCGAAGGTTTTGAAAACCAGGTGAGCAGGGTTGAGAAAATCCCCTCCAAACACACACACACACACACACACAGTGTTTAAAACATGAAATCAATGTCACTGCTATTATTTAACATGACACCAATGAACTTTTCCTGTCGCTTCAGCCAATCACATCTCTGATCAGTCCGGTTGTGTTACATTCCTTTAATATTTTTCTTTTATTAGTGTCTGTATGCAATTAACCCTTTGCAGTAGCGCACTAAAAAAAATAGGATACTTTTTTATCTAGACAAAACCAAATAATACATATATAATATGCAATATGTTTTATTTGTGGTTCAAATTATGCTAAATTTTTTCATAAATATTTGTAGCTATTGATATATTAATAGTTTGATTTTAATTTATTACACCACAGTTACAACGCAGAAGAAGGACGTTTTGCCTGTTTTATATTATCGTGTGGTGAGTAATTACGCTTAATCTTTATAAATATGATGCTGATTTCAATGTCTACATTATGTAACGCTCTGTGTTTATGGTTTTATTGTCTCTTTACTAGGCTTCTTCCAATAGTCGGGTACATTGTCTACGTTAAAACAGTCACAGTTATGCAAGCGACTCTTACGCCAGCCAACAAACTCTTAACATATGCCAACAAAGCACCAGACATTGCCAGCGACTGCAACAGGTGATAACACGTGTCAGTGCAAATGTTTGTGCATGTGTTTCACCTTACTAACTTCATGTCTGTTTCCTTGTCCAGCTGCATTCTGTTCCTGCATCTTACAAACGATACCTGCCCGACTGTGGTAAGAAACACTGAGACATAAGCTTCTGTAAATCATCCATTTCCAATCAGAATAACTGATTTAATCATCTTTTGTTCGACAGGATCCAGGTCATACAGAGTTTATTCGAGTTTTCACGCTCAGCAGTGTGATGGTAGTCCTCATGAGCTGCACTGTGGGTACACACACAACACACATCTTAAATGTTATCATCATTTAGCAAACACATCTGCCAATATGGTTATCTATAGTGAATGTATTATGACATGCAAAAATGTGTTTGGATACTTAAGCCAAAGCTTGAGAGTCACTGAATTAGATAACAACATATGAAAGCATCTGTGGCATCTGCAAGCAAATGATGCTAATCCACACATATATATGCAATGACTTAACAAGCTGGCCAAAATAACCACTTGTTGTGTTATATTTTTATATTCACAAAGCTATGAAATAACTTTAAAGTATTTTGCTTGAAACATAGTGCCACTAATGCAAAGACAGTAATAGACTTTTTACACATGTCCTGTAATTGTGTTTCTATCTTGTTGTAGGTGGTTTACTGTAAGCTACAGAGCTGCTATATGAATTATGAGAACACAAGCATGTTCAGAATTTCACAGAATCATCCAGGTGGGATTTGGTCATCGGCACGTTACATGATTCTTGTCATGATATTCTGCTGGGCACCAGGTCAGTACAACACACAATACACACAGATGTAACATATATGAAATAATATAAAATACAATTGTATTGGCATCAATACACATTAACAAGATGCTGAACATTTATGTTCATTAATGTTAACAAATACACGGTGATCTTATTTTTCTTTGTCCACAGCTCTGCTTCTGATCTGCCTGTCCTTTGCATCATCCACAAAAAGACTAAGTCTCTTTCCTCTCTATGTCATCCAGGTAAAATGTGTTTTGTAAAGTCAGTCAAACATGTTACATGGTGCACAGTTTGGAGTATAAAATCTAATGTTGTCATATTGTTCAATTGTGTGCTATGTGTTGTTTTTTAGGGGATGTCAGTATCACTGCAGGGGTTTCTGAACAGTATTGTGTACGCATGGAGACGACGTAATTTCAGAGACGCTGTGCTCGGAGAGCGTCTGCCGCTCATGGCCTATTCAAATAAAGCTTTCTTTGACCAATCATTAAATGATCCATTAGGAAATTAAACCATAAAATGAGCTGTGTGTGTGTTTGTGTTAGCTTTTATTTTTGAAGTGTTTTTATTTATTTTAATGCTGTTGACAAGAAGTGTTATGATACATGTTACTGTTTGTGAAACCATATAAACCCTACTTGAAAAGTGTAAAGTAAAAATTCAAATCTAATCAAAAATTAAGAAGATATTATTACCTGATTATTTACATACTTTCAAGACTGATATTACATGAAAACTGCACTTTTGTTCAATAAATGTCTATGTAATATTTAATTAAACGACTTCCTGCTATTTTATTGCTTTAACAGTGACTGTGCAAGTTATTTTACAGTTACTAAAGGAACGTTTTTAACGCCTCAGTCAATGATTATGTGTGATCTCATAAAGTTTTTAGCACAAAACAGCGTGTACTACACATTACGGCTGCAGGTTACAAAGTTTCATGAGTCCACAGTTGTGTTTGTGTGCTACCTGAACAAAACCACCTGCTGTCAAATACATCCAAAATAATTGATCAAATGTATTTTCAAGAGATATTTTTATGAGAGCCTTATAAACGAGACTAAACAAAACATGTCGGTGATGAAAAGGCATAGCCTACTGCCACACAGCAAGAAACATAAGAAGTTTAAAGTAAATTCTGAGACATATTTCTAAACACATTATAAATGTATTGCTGAAATACATTACAAAGACTATGAACTGTGTAGTACACTCTAAAAACAGATGTGTTAAAAATAACACAAGATGTGTCTAGTTAGGGACAACACACAGATGTGTTGTCCCTAACTAGACACATCTTTGTGTTACTTTTAACTCAACTTGTGTTACTTTCAACTCAACATATGTTGTCCCTTTTATGTATTTAACACAAAATGACACATTATGTGTTAAACAGCATAACACAAAATATTTGTTAAAAAATAACACATCCTTCTTTAGAGTGTACTGTGGAGCTATATCGTTAAACAGTTTTTCACCAATTCTGTGTTCAGGATGTTTTTTTGAGACTTTTTTGCATAATACAGCATTGTGTTAAAATGTTATTAATGTGCATGAATCATCAGTTAAACCTTCACTGAGGTCGCCATAAAACCTTTAAAACTTAGCATGTAGTAGTTCCTCTTTCTGTAACACTTGTCCATGTGTTGGAAATTCATGCCTGACAAATGACCAAATTGTGGTTTCAGTTTTGAATTATTTGTGAATAGCATTTAATGTAAAAGAGTAGCACGTAAAGTAGTATAGGACAAGATTTTAGAAGTTTTCCTCTACTGTGACTAAATGAAAATAAAACAATTTTACATGCAGAGCAAATTAAACTGACCCACTTTACACCACAATAATCGAAGCACACGAGCACTGTAAGTCACTTTGGATAAAAGCATCTGTCAAATGCATGAATGTAAAATTATATAGAGGTATGGTGGGATGGAGTGATGCAGTGTCACGTCTCAGGGCTAGAAACAAAAGAAAAAAGCTGTTTGATCCTTGCAAAAATTAAGCCATGAGCTATAAACATTGCGTGTTTGAGTAAAGCACTTATCTATTAAATGTGTGGACGTGACTATGATTTTACAGTTATGCTTGTTTGTCTAGTTTTTGTCATGCTGACCTATATATTCCACCAAAACAAAAGCATTCCAACAGAACCTGACTGAAATAGGCCAATGGCAGACAAGTATTATGTGCTATATTGTGTGACACTCAAAAGAAATAAAAAGATATTAAACCTGCTTTTGTGCAGGTTGCACACAAAACCGCCCACATGTGTAAACAAATAAAAGACAGAAAAGTGCATGCGTGTGTTTAAGTAACAAACAAATTAAATAAGAATGTTGAAAGCCTGATGTTACTATGTATTTGGAAGAAAAAAGAATACAGAACAAATCTACAAAATCATTCACTGCTTTGAAAAGTTACATCAGATGCCATTTTTAATCTTTATACCATTTAACAAACTGAACACAAAGGATTGTGGGAAATCATAGTACTCACATCTGTGCTGAAAATCAACCGGATGGAGTCTTCTTGATAGACTGAATGTGATGCAAACACACACACACTGCAAATAAAGGATGTGTTTTGCATCTTTTTGTCACAAACAAGGATTTAAGGCTAATGGAGACTAATCAAACAGATGCAAGAAAAGAATTTCTAAATTTAACTACTACATTAAAGGACTACTACACTACTACATGAAAGACCCACCAAAGAAAAAAAACCTCTTATAATTAATATGATCAAAATCACCAGGAAAGTCCAGGTAAAGATTTATGTGAGATGCATCATCTTAAAGAAAAAATGATGAGTAAGTAGATAGGTGAATAAGTCTTAAACATTATGGTAATAAACAACACCCTTTTATTGTGGAGTGATGCGAGAAAAAATGTACCTGTGGGTGTTTGTGTGTGCGTTTGGTGAAACAAGACATTGAGGAACTGTGCTTTTCATGTCTAAACAAAGATCTAGTTTACCCCACAGTCATCTGATTTTATATTCCTTACATAAATGGGGATTTCTACACTGTGTGAAACCACAATAAAAACGGATTATTCTCACATAAAAATACTTTATATGTACTGTATGTAATTATGCAATAGATTTATGCGAATGAGTATGTCATACTGAAAATGAAAGAAAAAAACGAACAGTGTCTTTTATGTTAAAATCTAATCTTTATTTATGCAGATTGGCTCAATAAGACATTACATAAAATTCACTAGAGAAATTATTAACTTCTCTTTTTCATTACACTTCATTGTGCATAACACAACATAAAACCACCTGGTAAACTCCAACCCAAGTCAATTATTAGTCTGGTTAAACAAGTATAAGCACAAATATACAAATATCAACCCCACTATGTTTAATTCTTCCTTCAATGTTCTCTGTACATCTTTATTTGTTGGAAGGATTTTGGTTATTATATTAGTGAAGGCCTAATCACATACTGTACATGATAAACTGGACTATTTTGTTTTTCTAGTGTTGAATAATTAGGGGAATCCCCATTTAAACTACCTGACTTGACCTTAAAATATTAAAAGGAAAGCAAGAAGTCAAAAATAATGTTGGGAAACTTTGGGAAATGACACTTGCAAAAGTTGTTTTGATTTGCACAGTATTGTACAGTATTTGTAACCTAAATAAAGTTTGATGTATAAGGGTTAAAAAGTGATACTAAATGTGATCAAGGATGAAATCTGTATATTACCTGTACATTACTGTGTTCTGAAATATAACTCAGAAGTCCATGGAGAGGGAGCGCTGCTGGACAGGGTTGGCATGGTTACGCACCATCAAGACGCCTCCACGAGCGAAAACATCATTGTAGCCGATCTCCTCCATAACCCGCTCCTCCAGCCCCATCTCTTCATCCCCCATCACCTCATGTAGACTCTGTGCACTACGAACGTATGCACGCGGACGTGCAGCGCTTCTGCGCTCATGGAAACTGCTCCAGCCTCTGGCACCTACAACCCCAGTCAGTTCTTCTGAAGCCTGAGCGAGCTGATGCGCTCTGGTAACCATGGAAACGGATGCAGCGTTGCCCTGCATGCCGCAGTGATGCTCGTGGATGCAGCGGGACGTATTGGAGGACCGGCGGAGATTCTGCAGGGTCTCCAGCTCTTCCGACAGCTCGTCCGGCAGCTCGGCCTCCCTCATGGAGAACAGCTCGTACTGAGGCGGCTCCAGGACTTCCTGCATCTCTGCCACACTGAACAAACTTTTGCGATTCAAAACCTTTAAATCAGTAATACAGATTATTAGAAATATTTAAACTTACAAAGCTGTTTTGATGTCCCTGAGCCAGTTTTTATAACTGCAGAAAAAACACTTAAAAACACTTGTGGAGTCCAGGGCATTAAAAAAGTAGCATTATAGTAGTGATTAGTTAGAGTTATAGTGAAGTGATTTTTGTGAAAAATTATACCATGAAACCATAATAAAAATTATAAAAATACTAGTAGTATGTTTTATGGCATATACTATAGCGAAAATGAAAGAAACAGTAAAATAATGAATAATGAGTTTTGTATGTTTAAATCAATAAGACCTTTCTTTCATTACATTACATTGTGCATAACACAACATGAAAACCCAAACCCAAGTGTTTTTTTTACTCTAAGTGGTAATTTCTTAATCAGATCACCTTCTTTCTCGGCTGTTTCATCTGTATAAATACAGAGATGATAAGGAGGAGAAAGACCACAGCACTCGCCACTCCAATGACAGTGCCGTGAGTTTTACTCATCTGCTGGAAAAAAGACTTAGACTTCTTTTCTGAGAGAGAGAGAGAGAGAGAGAGTTGATGTTTCACACATGTGGAGATAAACTGATGCTCATTTTATATCACACTGCTCTTATATTACTGTTACTGTATTCTTTTACTTGAATGTATATTTTGCTTTTATTCTTTAAATTTTTTATTCTATTTAATTCTATAGATACACGTTACTTTTATTTTAACTTTTTCTTTGTACATAATTTGCACTATTTGTATGCAGCCCAGCTGCAATTGGGAGAGAGAGAGAGAGAGAGAGAGAGAGAGAGAGAGAGAGAGAGAGAGAGAGAGAGAGAGAGAGAGAGAGAGAGAGAGAGAGAGAGAGAGAGAGAGAGAGAGAGAGAGAGAGAGAGAGAGAGAGAGAGAGAGAGAGAGAGAGAGAGAGAGAGAAGTGAATATTTTCCAACCTAAATAACAACAAATTGTGTGCATGTAAAATAATAACCTTTTTAATATAACTTCAGAATACATGATCACTGTGGACATTTATTGTTCTCTGGAGAATGTGGGCAAAACATTAATTTAAATTATCCATTAAAAGGTCTAAAATACGATGTCATTAGTAACACATGCGAGTACATCTCACAAAGCCACTTTTACCTTTGCAATTATTCTCATCCCAGGGGAACACACAGTTTTGAACACCATTACAGACCAGTGTGTTGTTGATGCACATGTTGCTGTGACAGAAAAATGTGTTGGCCAAACATGGAGCTGCAATCAAACAATTACTAATGAGACAAACAGGAAGATGATGCCATTCTCATAATGTTCACATGATGACGCTCTTACTCCAAACATCTGCAATACTGGTTTCTAAACCATTGGTCAGTTAGACGTATGTGTGTGCCATAAAAAACTCCTGATGTACAATATTATGATCAATTTTGATCAGTAAAAAAGATTATTACTATTATATATATATATATATTTACACCCAAAATAATTTATTAATACCGCAGAAAGCTCACGTTCAGCAAAGACTGTGAAGATCATACGAAAGCGGCTCAGTTTGCTGGTCTCATCGGCCCACATTCGGACCACACCCACACCGTTGTCCAGTGTGATGTCATTAGCTACAGTACTGCAGAACTTGGCCTTTAGATCTTCAATAGCATTGCTGCCTTCATAGATCGCGACAAAGTTTTTCTTACATTCATTTGAGTTCTCCAGCTGATAGTCCAGAAAACGCAGATAGATCTGTGTGTGTGTGTGTGTGTGACAGAGAGAGAGCAAAAATGTTAACAGATCATTTATTTTTATTTTGCGATTAATGATTTGTGATTGATTGACTGGGCTTTCTTTATTCTTTACTTATCTTAATGTCCTAATGCCAGCCTGCATTACTAACCTTAGACATAGGTGGAGCTCGAATAGTCCATATACAATCGATTGCTTCCCCTGATTTCACCTTGTTTTCCTCCTCAACCTGACTAGATCTGATTATACCATCTGATCCAGACAGATCAAACTGACAGTCTAAGGAAAAGACACATCAGAATGCCAAATAACATTATAAGGATATAATGTTATTATATTATTTTTCGAGTATTCAATATGGAGAACTCAAGAGAGTGCAGACACCAGAAGGAAAGTAAAATACTAATAAATTCTGTTCTACTGAAATATTCATGAGTTTACATAACTCATGCATTAAAGATTGTATTTATCTTTGTTGGGTTTAGTAATCTTAGCATCAGAAATAGAGCAAGTGGTGGTCTTTAATACTGATAATTACTTTACTAAAGAATTAAAAATGTTTTTCATGTGAAAAACTGACATGTGAGAGTTTAGTTATAAATATATATAATTATATAACCAAACTGTAAAGAGTAAATGCTGTCTAACTATCTTACATTTACAGAGATTGTTTCCACATTCCAGTTTTCTGAAAAAATGACAAACAACCAAATTACAAACATCACACACATCAGCTTTAATTTACATTTTGCTGTTCACCTGGAATTGGGTTCAGGAGTCCTCCAACATGGAGATGAAAATCAGGATCTAGACATCAGGATTGTATTTGTGGAATACAATCACAATTAATGTGAATTAATCAAATAAAATGAATGAAAATCAATTTAATTTTTAAAAGTAAATTTGCAAGGTGTATTATAAAGTAAGTGTGTGTTTGTTCACCTGCAGTATATGAATAGTCCACCCTAAAGCCCAGTCCCTCTAACTCCTCATCACTGATAAACCTGATCCATATGAAGCGTCCAGAGGAGGTGACCACTCCTGGACTCCGAGCCCCGCAGAAACGATTGATCAATGGAGAGAAAGCAAACGGCCCGTCACGAATTTCAATGTTATCAAAGCGACACTCAAAGGACGGCTCAATGAAGTAGAAGTCATCGAAGGTCAGCTGGATTCTCTTGCGCGGGTGGGCTGATGAGAACAGAAAACAGAAACAGACTTTACAACATTTGAGCAACACTGGAACAACACAGAATGCAATTAACATGTTTTTCCTGATGAATCAAATAAGAACAGAATAATGAATATTATCATACCCTCCAGTACGTACACACACTCCTTGTTTGCTGGGTAGGTGTTTGGGTAGTTTGGAGAACTGAATGATCCTCCATTGGCCCTCTGGATCAAAGTACCACAGTGAGCCGGTTTCTTATCCTCAACAGCTACATTCTCAGGCAATGCTGTGAGACAAACAAACATGTTCTGATGATCTACATTCAAGATGATAGAATCAACAGACTGGTTTTACGCTTCTGTCTCTGTCTGTAGGATTTATATTTAAGGGTCATAGCTGTAGCATTTAACATGTACCAACCTTGTGTTTTCTGTGCCAGCGCAAAGCCCTCCTCTATCAGGATAAGCAGAAACAAGACTGCAAGATGACACAAACATACATGCAGTTTACATACAGTAGTAACTTTTTTTTAAAACATCTGGACAAACAAACAAATGTGGTTTTTAGACAGCAACACAGAGCAAGAAGTCTGGAGTTTGCATGTTCACTTTGTGTCAGTGTGGGTTTCTATGTGAATTGGAGATTATTGTCATGAATACAACCATACTTTAGATGCTGAATGGTATTAATAAATCAATAAATATTTTGTAAAAGTTAATGGCACCAAATAAAATCAATCTGCTTTCAACAGGCTGAAGTTATGAGCCTTCATGTGAGTGTTTCAAATCTATTTTCTGAATGAGCAATATATTTATTTATAATGAAGTGCTATACATGCTAAATGGCATGTTTTGGTAAAATTTGGACAGATAATTTAACCCAATGGTTGGGTTTGTCTGTCCATTTTGTAACCCAAACATGGGTTTAAAAAAATAGCCCTGCATTTTCATATGCATATTCATACAGTAATGATATAAATAAGACAGACATTGAAATATCACAGAGTGTTTTCAAGTTATGTTATAATTCAAAGCAGGTATGTTTCAGTTGTATTTATATTTTTGACAGAGGGTGAAAAAGCACACAGCTCACATAGTTATGTACAAAGTTACAATAGGTGCATGCAGTTGACTGTGGGAAATACTGTTTACCTGCTAAATTAAGTTGATGCCTTATAAGTTTTAAACATGGTAACACGTTGTAAAATATAAAAGTCTATATATATATAGTAAGTACAGTGCATTTTGGGGTAAAATGACAAAAACAGACAAACATTGTAACCAAGAAATTGCATGTTTCTGTAGATGAATGATGATATTTTACAGGTTATATAATGAAGACAGAACCCTGAGAGATTTGTCAGTTTAGCTGTAGGTGTTTAAGTGAAAGTCTGTCCATGATTGAGACCCTCAGTGACGTCAGCGGGAGCTGTCCATTCAGCACCACACGCAACGGACTGAAACAGCACGCGGATAGTCAACCGAACCACAGACTGAAACAAGCAAACATTCAGTCTGATTTCATTAAAAGTACCATGATACCATCACTGTGCCAACGATGGTACCGCGAGGAGCAAACAGTATTTTTGTCAGGTACTGCATTTTATTTTATAATGGCAAATCTCTGCTTCAAAAACACAACTGATACTTGCACAAACAGGTGGGAATTACGATATACGTAGATCCTACTAGCTGTGAAACGTTTTTATTTAAAAACAACAACACTGTAGATAAATAACCAATCAAAATCAACTCACCCTCTTGCATTTCCACTTTGACTGAACACTTTCGCTCAATTTTCAATTTTTCTTTGGCTGTCTACATTTTCAAAGACAACGTTAGTTTGCCTTTCATCGTTATGGATCGTTTTCTTGTAAGAAATTCAGAAAATCCATTTGACAGGAAAAGCACAAAATGTATTGAAACCCGTGTTCATGTGAAAAGCAGGAGTCGATTGAAGATCTGTTTAATCTTCAGTGAGTTTTCTTGTGATTGTGGTACCACGAGAAGGCTGGGTTCATGAATATTAATACATTTCGTGACATCAACACGGCACACGTATCTGATTGGCTAAAAGACGCTGAAAAACTGATAAGTTAGAAATCCTAAAGAATATTAATTGTGTAACGTCACTAGACGCTTTAGGAAGATTACAAAAACACGTGATTTATTTAATGATCATGAGATAAGTTTTGATAGTAGGATTCGTTGCCAACGGGGTCTGTACAGCTGAAAAGAAGGATTTGATAAAACTGGTCTGTTTCTATTGTTTATACCTGATAAGCAGCACGGAGACTGTTGTAGGGGACCTGTTAAACAGCTTGATTTATATAGCACATGTAAGGACATCTTGCACCACAAATAACTAAGTTTGCCTAGTGGACGATGAAACTGAATCTGCACCCATGACACCCTCAATGCTCCTGAACACATTTTCCTGTAAAGAAAAGGCAAAGATTCTAGTTGTGTGAACTAATTCAGGGAATACAGGGACAAATTATGGGACTAAATTAGCTGGAAAAATACTGTTCAATGTAAGACACAAACAGAGAAAACATCTGATGGCCTGTTTAACTTGAATAAAAGATTGAAAAATGTATTATGTAAAAACATAATGAATCTCACTGATTTGTAAACCGTTCCCATTTATTTCCCCTTAACATATGTTGAATGATGCATTGTCTCCATTAATCTTTTATGCTTTATGTGACCTTGCCTGTAAAAACCCATCTTTTTTGTGATTTACTGTTTTCTACATAAATTCATCCTACATAATGTAAAGAAAATTCTGTGAAAATATAACTTTAATATCTTAATATAGACCGAGTAATGACAAGTCAAATATTGAAATCATAGTGATAATTATAGGTGAAATCAAACTTTGATGCTTGTTATCTTATAATTTGATTTTAAGACTTAGACTGGTTTTTACAGGCAGGGTTATATTTGTTTAGGCCATATCTAAATATGTTACATTCAAATGTACATTGTTTTTCTCCCAAGTCATAGGTTAACCTGAGTGTTTTGCCCAACGGTACAATGGTGATCATTTATAGATGAACTTGCACCACTAGACACCACCCTGTACATTTCAAAAGCAGATTCAACTAAATGTCTGGCATGGTCTCTCAAAGCCTCTTGAATTATGCTCCAGACTGAACAGAACAGTGACTGCTTAATATCAAGAGTTATTTTTTATTCAAGGTTCAACAAGACCAAGCCTGCTGACAACTAACATGAAAGAGCTTTCATAAATAACATACCCTGCCACTGAAGTACGATGGCGTGCATTTGCAATTCAAATAAAGTTCAGACTCTCTTTCATGTGTGACAGAGGAGATGAGATTCTCACCTGAGAATAGAGATTCTGCCTCATTCATTTACAATGCCCTAAAGGAAACAATAGAACAACGTTAATACAATAAAGTCAACAAGGAATCACTGAGGTGTGGAATTATGGTGTTATTTCACATGTGTACTCTTTGAAGTCAAGTGCTGAATTTGCAAACAGATTAAATTAACTGGGACTGTCAACACTGCAAAATGAGCAAAGTTATGTGTATGCCTTAGTTTATGAAAAAACACGCGAGTGTAAATACATCTAGTTTAAATGTGTGCTGATGTTCATTACGATCAGCAAAGATAAATCTGCATTCTGTGCAATCTGAGAAAAGAGAATACAGATTAATGTTGATGTTTACTGCCACTTGCACAGAAGTGTTTTGTATAGAAAGCAAACTGAAACCCAAGTCAACATTGTGACAAACAAAATAAAACTAATGTTTATCTAATTCTCATACAACGTTTGATTGTTGACTGTCAATCATTCACTGTAAGAGTTATACAGTTATTACTGCCAAGTTATTTAATGCAAAACACTGAAAGAGTAGGTCATTATATTGTACTTCAGACAACATGCTTACCTGAATGCTCACAGATATTTACTGATACAAAATGCCTGGAATAAAGCTATAGTATTTAAAAAAGTCAACATTACAGTTTAGAGTTGTTTTATTCTAGCACAGATTATTTCATTAGCAATTATAAACTGCACATTAGCTGTACATTTAGAATTCAAGTCAAGAAGAAATTAGAAAAGATCCTATTTACCTTCTCAATGCACCTTCCTGGAGCTGTTATGCATGAGTCATTTGTTCACATTATTCTAAATAAAACAAAATGTTAGTGTTGCAAATCTTTATCAAAATGTAATAAGGTCTCAGACAACTTAAATTGTATTTTTCAGCATCTCCTCTTCAGTTTCCCCGTCCATTCTCCACAGAACACCCATCTATCATGATCTAATCAATTCCTGATGAATAAAATAAAGCCACGTCCTAGATTTTTTATTTTTGGATATGCCGTTTCACTTAAAAGTGCCTCAAATTTTAAACTGAATTTAACATTAGGATATATATTTAATCAAGTACAAGAACTTTTTCAAAAGTACAAAACATTTTTTAAATAATTTTTTTACAATAAATATAAAAGAATTATTACATTTTTAGCAGTGTATTTGCATCAATTGTTCTGTATTTGACTTCTGTTAAAAACCCTCCTATAATGCTATAGTAGTAGTAAAATCTGAAAAAACAGTCTTAAAAATGATATAAAATCATATTTAAAATGAAATACCATTGAAAAGAGCATTAGTTAGACTTGGCATCTTTTTGCAGTGCTTAGGTTCAAGGCTTGTGTGTGTGTGCAGATCTAAGTCAATCTTGCTGTTGCGTCTGGTTGAGTGTTGAAGGATTAGGAAGAGAGTAAAATCATTTTGTTAATCTGGTGCTTTGTAGAAAGGAGATGAGAGAGAGAGAATTTGCTTGTCGATTTACTGTGAGCAAACTTAATTTGGAAACATGGAATGTGTTTAAGAAATGTCTCGGATACCGTGACATCATGTAAGACATAACAGATGTGTGTGTTGGAGGAAAACAATGCGTGACCTGCCAGTCAACCTAGACAGAGAACGTATAAAAGACAAGAACGTCTATTAAATACAGACACGTAAGTGTGTGTACATGACATTAAAGATAGTGCACCCTGAATTCAACATCCTTCAGATTAATCAAAAGCATCTTATTTCATTTCCATTCTTTCCGTCTAAAACACGTTGCCTTGCTAGTTAAAACTGAACCACAGAATATATTAGCAGGGGATCAGTATGAATAGATGAATGCATTTCAAACATATACAACAGAATATTTTATACAGATAAAATCTGTGTAGCCATGTGTGTATATTATTTGAGGGTTAAGTCATCTGGATTAGTATATACCATGTGACAGAGCACACAATCAGACAGATTCTAAGATAATATCAAAGACGATCATGGAAGTAGTTTTTTTTTTTCAAATATTCTGAAAGGATGTCTGCCATCTATCCCATTATATTATCTACTAACGTTTCTAAGATACCACATGCAAATCTATTGATAAATAATGATTTATCCATCTATAAATTAATTATTTTTCTCTCTCTGTCGGTCTCTTTGACTGTCTATCTATTCATGCTGTTTAGACTTAAAGGAATAATTACAAAGAGCAAAGTTTGATGAATAAATAAAAGACTTTCTCTTTCTCTGTATGAGAACATGGAGAGGCTGACCGAAGCCCTGATCTTAAGCAATCTTCATTAAATCTCTCAACATCCCTCTCAGACTAAAAATAAACTCAAAATACATTAAAGACACAAGCGGTCCACTCACAACAAAGCTTGCACATAAAGGGTGACAAATAAACAAGTACAAAATTGCATTTATTTATTTGTAACATTCTCATTTTACTCTAATATGAAAATCAAAACTTTGTTTTAAACTCCTGTCACTCACATTTACATCTGACCAAATCTTTAAAGCTTATAACTTGTCAGAGAGGAAAGAGGAAATGTGCTTAAATGTAAAATTTCAGGAAAATATCAAATGTCACACAGAGTCTGCTTATTAAATTTCATGTCTTACATAATCGTGTCTCTGCCTGTACATGTCATCAAAAGCACAATGGAGAAAACCCAGTGCATAACATATGCTGTGAGTACATCAATTACATACGTGAATACATTCTCCTTACCATTGTTTACCATAATTAAAACTGCCCATAGAAACTCACTTTGTGTCTTTTTAAAAACTATAAATTGTAAGAAGACTGGAAGGAATCCAAATTACAGATCTGGAAAACAGTCACTTGCTACTGTTTCTCCTCTTAACACAGATGTTTTTAATCATCCCTGGGTATTTAATTTCAGTGGCAAAAGCTTTCAAAACAACAGCATGGAAATGGAGTGACAGACAGAGAGAGAAGTGAAATGAAGAGATTGAGAGTCTTAAGAGTGATAACAGCAAACGTTCATGTGGCTTTGCAATTACTGCTACAGCTGTACAATTACTGCTGCCAACACCAGCTGCCCTCATCTACAGCAAAAACACATGACTGCACATCAATTCACAACACAAATGCAGAGAGAGAGACTAACAATACTGTATGAGTGTGGATTTACAGTACTACTGTAAATTAATAAAAAACAAAACAAAGCAAAGTATCAAATCCAATGGGGAACAAACTCTCAAAAATAAAGGTTTCTTGAAGGTTCTTTGTCAGGCTGTATGGTTCAATACAGAACCTTTAAGATCCTGAGAAGGGTTATTTCTAGATTACAAAAAGAGAGAAAGATATGGTCCTAAAACAAATTAATACAGTTTTACATGATCACATCTGAATGTGAAATGTGTGATGTTGGAACTTACACTATGTAAATTTCCATGTGAAACTGGGCTTTTTCCATCTGGACTTTAAAAAATTAGAGAAAAACATGTCATCTCATGTTTTAAATGTAATCCCGTGGGCTTTTGCAGAAGAATTTACATGTAAGTGTTCCAAAACCACACATTTCACATGTTTTTTGCACATGTGCATTTAATCTGGATTTTCTGTAAAGGTAGCACAAAAATAGCACCTTAACCTTTATAAAGCTTAGAGGGAACAATCTGAAAACAATGATAACAACCTTTTTTATATATATATTTATCAGATGAAAAATCCACTGCAGATACATTCAAGAAAAGCTCCATGTCTCCATCTTGTGGACAATATGCTAGAAAAAGACAAAATAAACTGACCAAAAAGTAAAACTCACCCACGTCATCACAGAGCCCGTGTCATCTAGTAATCCTCCCTGTCTGGGCAGTATCAGCAGCATCACATGAAGCAGGATTTAATGCTCCTGCAGTCTCCAATAACCTAAAAATCAGCATTCAGAGAAAGAAACAAGGAGAAATGATAGCATAACAGCCATCCACAATTACAAACTGAGGGGAGAATTGGGTGTTTGGTCTAAACCATGTGACAAACCACTTTCATTGTAAAGCTGAACACTTAAATACAGTTGAAGTAACAACTGTGACCCTTGTCTGTGAAAACCAGGCTAGTCTAAAAAAAAAACTAATCCTGAAATGAGCATTAGTTTAGCATTTTTTCAATCTTACTGGGTCAGTAAGAACAGACCAAGATTACATTTCACAAAAATGGTCTTTACATGTAGGAAGATTGTGTAGAAAGCAGTAAAAACTTGAGCTGAGTTTCAGACAGGGACAGAATTTTAAAGTGTCGTTTAAAGATAAAGGTTGGTTAAAAGTTTAGAGTTTGGGACACTTTACAAAACAACCCATCTACCTGTAACTTAAATGAACAAATCAAGGTGTATTTGTACAAGTAGATCTCCAAGAGCACATCTGACAAGGCTTAACATAAGATGTTACCAAACAGTTCAACTCCACTTTGAAATCTGTTCAATTAAATGACCTACAATTAACAGAAATGTATAAAAAGTGATCAAACGGGGAACAAAGTTAAAACTTAGCCACTTTTTATTCAAGGTTTTATTACATTTTGAAATGGATTACAAAAAAAGGAAAAGAACAGGAAATGCAACAGTAAACACATCAATAGGGTCAGTGAAAACAATTTTCTAAATAAAATAAACATCTCATGAACAGGTATGAGAAGTGTGGGGTTCTTCCAGTTCAACAGAATTAGTGAGAAACAAGGTGCAGAAATTCATCCAGCAAGACTTTCATGAAAGTAGACTGACATGCAGACAGTGATTCAAGTGTCTCTCACAGTCTTACCAATACTGGCAGAAGAGCTTCAGCATTTTAATACACAGCAGACAAGCAGAACATCAAGCTGGACAGATCGCTGTTGATGGAAAGAAAACAGAATTAACAACGTTGGATTTGTGGTCTAAAGCATTTTCAGTTGTGGCAACTCTAGTAAGTCAAAATCATGCAGTTAAAAAGCATTTCATAATATTTTGTTTTAAGTGTAATTCAGTTTGCAGGAACAGACATGATACACAGACACCAGTCATCTGAGATAGTGACAAGCAAAGATCAAACATCAAGATGGTCTCCAGTAACGTAAAGACTTCAGAGACAGACACAGAAAACAAGTCAAACAGCAGTTCAATAAATTCAAGTTGTGAGTTTAAATGACTTTTGTTATTTTTGAAGTCATTTAAAGTTTGTCAAGCCAATCAATACACATGACGCACATACTACAATGATATACATAGACCTAACATTCAAGTTTTACCCAAACACAAACCAGAAAAGTTTAAGTAAAGAAACAGTGTAGAATGAAAATTAAATTTTTTTACCTTTAGTTCTTGCCCATTTTAGAAGTCAGCAAAGATCTAGATGGAAGCTTTAGAAAACTAGAACAGCTGATACTGAATACGACCTGAAGAAATGGAGAAAGTACATTAGATTAGATGATTAGCATCAGAATTAACATTCTTCAGTACTTTAAATCTAGACATCAGGAAAGATTAATTCACCCATTTCAGCATAAACAAAACAATCTACTCACCAGGCCAGTGGGAATGAAACTGAAGAATCCCACTGCAGTCACTGGAACAGCCGATACTGAATACATGACCTGAGAAAGAAACAGAAAAATAACCTCAATACAGATCTTCAGATGAGTGTCAGAAACCGAAAATTAACATGCTAAAATTAGACAATGCAGACAATCAGGAGAATAAATCCACCATTGCAGTTACTTACCAAGGCCTGTGGAAAGAAACTGGAGAAAGAAAAACCAGACATGTGTAAATAAGACTGGAGGTAAAACTCACCAGGCCTGTTAATTTTCTGCTTCAAGACTACTCATTTGAAGATCTGTTTTGAGGACCATGGAAACTCACCATGCCTGTGGAACCAGGCTGAAGCAAAACTCACCGGGCCTTTGGAAATCAGGCTGAAGCAGAAGTCACCGGGCCTTTGGAAATCAGGCTAAAGCAGAAGTCACCGGGCCTTTGGAAATCAGGCAGAAGCAGAAGTCACCGGGCCTTTGGAAATCAGGCAGAAGCAGAAGTCACCGCAGAAGTCAGGCAGAAGCAGAAGTCACCGGCCTTTGGAAATCAGGCAGAAGCAGAAGTCACCAGAGGACCTTTGGAAACACAGGGCCAGAAGCAGAAGTCACCGGACCTTTGGCAAAACTCACCAGGCAGAAGCAGAAGCAGAAGTCACCGGGCCTTTGGAAATCAGGCAGAAGCAGAAGTCACCGGGCTCAGAGGACATCAGGCTGAAGCACAAAACACAGGGCCTGTAGAAATGAATCAAGAGCAAAACTCACCGGACCGGTGTAAATCAGGCTGAAGCAAAACTCACCAGGCCCGAGGACATCAGGATGAAGCAAAACTCACCGGGCCTTTGGAAATCGGGCTGAAGCAAAACTCACCAGTCCCGAGGACATCAGGATGAAGCAAAACTCACCGGGCCTTTGGAAATCAGGCAGAAGCAAAACTCACCGGGCCTTTGGAAATCAGGCAGAAGCAAAACTCACCGGGCCTTTGGAAATCAGGCAGAAGCAAAACTCACCGGGCCTTTGGAAATCAGGCAGAAGCAAAACTCACCGGGCCTTTGGAAATCAGGCAGAAGCAAAACTCACCGGGCCCGAGGACATCAGGATGAAGCAAAACTCACCGGGCCTTTGGAAATCAGGCAGAAGCAAAACTCACCGGGCCCGAGGACATCAGGATGAAGCAAAACTCACCGGGCCTGTAGAAATGAATCAGCAGCAAAACTCACCGGGCCTTTGGAAATCAGGCAGAAGCAAAACCAGGCCAGAGAAAATGAATCAAGAGCAAAACTTACCAAGCCTGAGGAAATCAGGCCAAAGCAAAACTCACCAAACCTCTAAAATAGTCTACAGAATCAAAACACTTTAAATAATACATTAAACGATAAAAACACACAAACTTACGTCCTAATGCATATAACACATCATACACGCCACATAAACGTGATGCTTTCCTTTCATTCACAATAGATGAGGCAAGTTTCAATCATGCAGCAGCCAGATGAACCCATCAGCATTAATGATCCTCTCAGTAACCAAACAAATTAGCAAATGGACGTACGGCTGACACACAGCCTTTTAAACCCGCGGTAAAGCGCGAAAGACAAGTAAAATTACCGCCTTCCGCTTTCATAACCAATCGTTATCAGCGACCTTTCAGCCAATGAGCTCTCAGTATCACTTTGCGTCATCAAACTTGTTTGTTGGTGGAGAGAAACGTTTAAGTGAAAATATGGATAATATGCAGATTATGTATATAAATAGATGTAAACGTGAGTGAAAAATGTAGATAAATGTGTGTTTGTTAAGGAAGTTGTAATATGTGGTGAGTAGATGAATTAGATGCGTTTCTCACAGTGGATCCATTACAGCACGTGATTTCATCAATGCATGTGAGCTAGTGATAAATAAATAAATAAAATATAGTTATTGTATAACACCGAATAGTCTATATTCTTTGAAGGTGATATTAGATAACAGTAAGTCTCACGTTTACATCAGCAACAGCGTTTGCCTTAAACTGTGCACGTGAATTTGTGGCTGTGCTTCATTAAACCCCTTGTGCATCAAAGAGCCGGAAAATGACTCACTCGAATCAAGAGTTCCACATTTCAAGCGTAATGGTTGACCCTATAAACGAGGACAGAGAGGGAGGAGGCTGTTTGGTGAACACGAAAATTTCCGACAGTCCCGTGGAGAATGACGAGGTTTGACTCCTGCTGGACAAGCACTGAAAAGTCTCACGAATCAGTTCATTCAGACTGATTCAAAAGAATCGTATGATTCTATTCACCACACGCAGCATTTGCTCTCTGTTGTGTCTTATTTCCGCCTGCTGTGAATATGTAAAGATGTTTAATTATTTTAAAAAGTTCTTCGTTAAAAGAATAATAACATATTATTATTATTTTTTAGCATGACTATTTCATCCGTGTAACACAAAGGATATTTTGAATGTCTCAGTGGTTTTGTGTTCATGTAGTGGAGGTCAATGTTGTTTGGTATCAACATTCTTCCAAATATCATCTTTTGTGTTTTGCATAAGAAAAAAGTCATATAGGTTTGGGATAACACCACAGTAACTACGTGAAGTTTAAATTTTTAAGTGAACTATCCCTTGATGGTGCAGAGAATCGCTTTGCGCAAATGATTCAAACGAATCCATTCAAAAGAACGATTCTTTTGCGTATTGTGCATCGCATCTTGGAGGGGTTTCCTCTCTTTGCACAGTCAGTCTCTCCATCCCAGATCTTTCCTTTGTTTGCGTCTCCGTTCATTCACATATAATAAGGTGAGTTCACATTTAATTGAAATTTTGATTTGTATGCATACATCGCTTTTTGGTTAAGTAATATTTAAGATAAAGGACACAGTCTTTAGTACTGATCTTTAGTACTCTTAGTTCCTCTCTCTCTTTCCTCTAACATGCCACGTCAATGGAAATAATTGTAACTGATTGAACTAAATTTCACTAAATAACTTTCAGGGTTTCTTACATTAAAAAGCCTAAATTAAATGCAGACAAGAAAAAGATCTTCAGTCCTAATAGGACTCATGTTCAGGGCATCAAAAACAGCTGGAAAAGGTGTGGTGGACTAGTTTATATTATATTACTTTGCATTTAACGCTTTTAATGTAATACTGTACCTATCTTAAAAATTGTGTAGGTTTTCTCTGTATATAATAAAATACATGATATGAAAATGTAATTTAGTTTAAAACTGTGTTAAGTATAAAATAAGCTTTATTGCACTAAACAGGTTGAAACCCACAGGTGTCAATACCTGTACCTCTTTTAATAATGCACTTTGGATTTTACAATCTTAGTATGACTTGTTTTGTTGTATATCTCATTTGTAGTAATTCACTTTGGATAAAAAAATGTTGATGTAAATGCACAGTGTCCATCTGTGTTTATGTAAAGGCTCTTTCCACAATCTGTATACATTTTTAAATATTAAAGTAAGTTTTATAATATTTCTGTCTTCACCTTTAAATTATGTTTATACATTGCCCTTTTATTATATTATTATTTTATTGTATTGCTCTAGAACTCACTGACATCTGTACACATGACAAATAGATTGAAACTTTAGCTCATGGTTTAGGACAACTGACAACTTTTCTCATGTACTTCAGAACCATTTAAGAGTCACAAAAATGTTGTTTGCTTCATAATTTCAAGGGGGCAGAATGGGAGCGAAGCTAAGTAGGAAGAAGAGTGAAGGAGGAACAGCAGCAGAGACGACAGGTCCATCTGTGGAGCAGAACGCAGAAGACCTGAGCAAGAACGCCGAACAGAAACCTGACAATGAGACACCAACAGCACAGCCTGACTCTTCAACCAGTTTTCTGGGGACCATTACACAAGCTGTCGAGGAAACGGTCAACACGGTCACCGAACAGATTTCTGCACCGGTGGAAGATGTTGTAAACAAGGGTATTAAAGCAGTGGAGTCCGCATTGGCCGCTGTCAACCTGACCGCGAAGGAACCTGGCGCTCCAAAACAAGAACCTGAGCGAATCCAAGAGTCGCCTGAACCTCCTCTCCTGTCCGAACCCACCCTGTTGGATGATGTGCTGCAAACTCAGCCGATGTCAGATGATGCTGCTCTGGAGCGTGAGAGCGAAACTATAACCAGTCAGATGGAGGAAGACCTAGGCAATCCAGCATCAACTGAGAACAAGGATTTGTTGGAATGTTTGGATACGATGGTGACTCCGTCAGCAGACCTTCTGGAGTGTAAACTGACCTACGAATCTACAATCCCTAACTCGGATCTCTCAGTCACTTTGGGAGATATGGGACAGGAGGCATGTGAAGTAGTTGACCCAGTCAACCTTATATAAATCAAAACATTTACAGAAAACATCAGCACTTGGAATGTCATTAAATGATGCATGTCAGGCCAAGATAATAATAAAAATTTGTGTTTTTTTAATCAAAGAGTGAATGCAGTCATGAAAATGTTAAAAGCTGTATCTACACCCCAACAAAGAATGAAAATAAGCTACAAGCCACCACAGATGCCTAACAAACATTACTACATCCATGTATACATGAAAAGCAGAAAACAAGTTGTTTTTAACATCACGGTGATTGTATGTGAAGTGTTTCACTCAGAGAAGGTGGAAAAGAATGTACAATAAAAATATGATTGTAGTAAAATAAAAACTGTTACACACCACGTTTCACCTTGATCCATATTCTCTTTACTTGTCTTTCGTTAGAAATGCATTTAAGTTAAAATACAAGCTCAAACTTTGACTGTTGTGTGTATTCATCTCTTTAAAGATAGCTCAAAAAGCTAAAGAGAAGATTAGACCGAGTGCAATTACTGCCGTCATCACCTGGTGTCAGCACATATTTTCGGAGCACAACATGAGGCAAATGTGTGAACTATCCTCGCACACGCTCTGATAAAGGTAGAGGAAATACTAATATCTTTTTTGGTCAGGATAACATGCGCTACATCTCTCTTTCTCACACACATACATCATAAAGTTTTCTCAGAAGTCGTCTTGGGGGAAGGGCAGCATTCTTTCCAAAGAAAAGAGGTCTCATGGGACGTTTTTTTTTTTGAGGTCAGCTCTCTGGCTCTTATCCTAAGAAACTTTGGGTTTACATAAACATCTGTCCACAGGGTATTTTGTATGCGAATGTAGTGAAGTTTGTGATGAAATATTGAGCTGTTCCCTTTCTGACTCAAAGGAAATGCCATGGCACATTCTCAGTGTAATGAATTCAGATGACATGGGCAGTCAATGTACCGCTGTTAAATAAGTATTTTTATATTTTAACAAAATATGTATGTACACACACACACACTATATAAATATATCCAATATGCAAAAAAGTGGAACAGACAACAGTAATAAAAAATGTTATACTTTGTTAGACATATGACTAACACATTTTAGAAAACAAAAATAACAATCCTTATATGTAACTAAATGTCTCTTTGCATTTGTTTAATGCAAGAAATTAAATGTTTTATCACATAACCTTGTTTATGACAGAAATTAAACAATCCAAAAATATCAATATACATTACAATATTTCAATAACTTAGATGTAACAAGATAACGAATAATAAATGCATGCAGGAATCAAGATGATCCTTTCAGAGTTTGCACGCATTAGTGGTTCCCTGCATCAGACAGATCCAAACCTTGAGCTTTAACTTTCTGTCAGTGAAAGAAAACAGATTTAGGATTCACAGAGAGTAATGCTGGGGAAATGAAAGAGGAAACAAGGGTACAATCTGTGATAAAGACCAGATGTATCACAGCCTAGAGACACGGTCATCTGTAATAAAACTAACAGTGGGTAAGTGATGGTTACTGGAGCTCAGAGAGCTGTGTCATGCTTATCATTTAGTTTCAAAACTAAGAAACACACAAAGAATAAATACAACTATATATTAATGTGGCCACTTAGGATTTTCTTTAACTGAGAACATCTATACTCTATATCACAATACAACAAATTCAAGATACATTCGCAATAGTTTTACATTATGACGTCTGTTTAGGTCTATTGGTTGAGCTGCCAACATGACCTCCGTCAGCATAAATAATGATGTAATGTTTTTTTATTTATTTATGCTTTTACTGCTTTTAGAAGTTCTCTCGTAAGAGTTTAGCTTTCTTAATTTTCAGTGACAGATATATTAAACACATATACGGAAGGTTCAATTAAACGTTTGAACATTTTCGATAGTAATTTACCTTTAACAGTGTAACACATTATGAGCTGATCTGTTTAACTGTAAATAGGTTAATATCACATTTTTCCAAAAATATTCTGTTAAAATACTTTTAATATTGATGCTATATGCTCTATATGATCTGTTGGTCATGTCATACCTGCATGTGCTTGTATTTTTTGGCCAGGTCTACATTGGTGCGTCCGGGTTGGAAGGGATATGCCCACAGGATGGACTGCCAGGAGTGACCAAACCGCTTTACACCCTTACTGAGGTACAACACTTCATCAGCAGACCATTTCTTTCTGTCTCTTTGCCTGTTTAAAGTCTACAAGAAAAAATACTGTTTTTACACATAAGGATGATGGGAAATATACATAAGCACATAAAGTGCATAAGACATTTGATAAAGGATAAAAAGTCATTATTAAGAATACTGGGACAAAATAAAGCTCAGCATGACTTTTTAAGCATCTACAACGCATCTATAGAATACCGTACATTTTTGGGGAGACATTTATCAAATGATTTCTCGAGATTTCTGTGAACTAATTTCTCTTCAATGTTTGAGCCTGTGAAAATAAAAAGAATGGAAAATTATTAAATCAAAAGCAATACAGTTACTCTATTAGGCACTCTATTTATATGACAAAGCTGTTGACAGAGCTTAACTAATAAAAAGGAACACAAACATGTGATGCTGTGATCTTGTTTAAAATATAATGTGAACTGAAATGAATTGTGATCCTGTTAATAATGTTGTTGTGTTATTGGTTAATAATACCACCACCTTCATGCTATAAAGTTGTTAGTCTGGGGAAAATTACAGGATAGCTGACATTGCTTACAATTGCACAGCAGTGCTTTCACATCAATGGTATGCAAACAGAAGAGAGGAAAAACAAATTCCTCATATTTTGCCGTAATGTTTTCCTAAAACATCTCTTCGAATTGAATGTAAACAGACTGCAAACAGATTGCCCATGTAATTTCTCAGCAATGTGATGAGGGTGTGTTTGGTTTTCCAAGCCTCTCTTTATCACAGCTAGTTTCTAAACAAATGTTTAGATAATAAATAACCGAGGTGGGGCTCATTACCAAAGCCATTGCAAAAGACTGTGTAGAGTGAATGTCTTACATCTGTCTCTCTCCCTGCTCTCTGTCTCCTCTCTGTGTGTGTTGATGTGAGCATGTGTTCGAGTCTGACTAGCCCTTTCTAACCGCTTTCTTCTCCTGTAATCATCCTCAGCCTTCTGAAGCACCTGGTGAAATTCACACTGATGCCTGCAGTCATGCATCACAGCACCAAATGAACGACTGTCCACCTCATGCATCAGTTTTACACAACCTGAGAGATGTAGGGATAGGAAATGAAGTGCGTGCAGTATTTTAACCTGTTGTGCATTTGTTTACAAAGGCATGCACCTGCACAGCGTGAGCTGCTGGGTTTGGAGTCAGACGGCGGCTTCAGAAACCTCTGAATTTCTTTGTCCAATAGCTCGGAGCACAGCGAGATCTCATCTGACAACAAATAGAGAAATCAGAAATGCACAGTCTTACTCCTGCCTGTGACTGTGTGCAAAAGCCCTGGATTTAGCAAAAAACAATCAAAGGTTTTTGTGACATTATTTAGGGTAGCGTGTGTGGTGTTTAAGAAAGTTTTACCACTGCAGAGAGCCTGTGTGCGCTGGTCTCTCATCCTGGGATCGGGATGTCTGAAAATATCTGGGCTGAAACCCAAGACAAATAAAACAGAGAAAGAAATGTCACTCCCAGAGAAGGGAAACTTTACCGACTCTGTCTTGAAAAGCCATTGACATAACATGTAAAATCTGAAGTTCATGTGAATATAAACCAGAAATAATTAGTGTTGCTTACTAAAGTAGGGATCACTATTAGTACTGGTTATATGTAAGGATTACGAATTTAAAGGAAGCATTAGACTTCACAATACTTGTATACAGTCATGAATCATGCTGCTTATTGAAAAGAGATGTTGTTTTCAGATATATGATCTCATGACAGAATCATCACAATAAACCCCCTGGCATGGACAAGCACCACTTTTTTATAGCAAAATCATGCTTTTTAAATAAACCCATTGTGAGAGATTGCAAACAATAATGGCAAACCCTAAAATCATTTACCCCTCTGTATCTCTGCCGCCCCCTGTTGGTGTGTTGCAGGTTTGAAGAGGTTTATTGCTCTCTGAGTCTGGATTAGTGAGGCCTGTAATCTTCTTCAGTCTCTTCACTACTTTTTCAGATTTTATTTTCCTCTTCTCCACATTTTTCTCTGTCTGCGTCCCCGATTATTGCTCATTTCAATCATCTGGGATAAACTCTTAGGAACTATCACTTGCTCTTCATTTCCTTTTTCCCAGCTAGTACCTTGGTCAACAGTCATTTGGAAAGGACCTGAATACTGTCCAGAACGTCCAAATGAATGCTTTTGGACACCCTGCTACACACAGACACAGAAAGAAACAAGCAAAATGTTATAATGATAAAACTGAAAACGTCAAAACTAAATGGCTTATATTCATCTGCTCTAATCTGATGTGGAATGCTAAATGTTAAAATAATCCTCACCAGGCTCTCTTGGTTATACGGTCTTTGATTTGTAAATGGTTGATCTGGATTACTGACAGGTGTTGTGCAAATCATTTCATGTGTTTGATGATGACCTTTGACCTTCTGCATCACAAAGCCTTCCCACCATTCCTCAGCACATTCAACAGATGAGCCAGACTTTTGCATGCTGTGTTGGCTTTCGTCATCTCTTTCCAAATCTTTCACACCAATCTGATGGTAAACACACAATTAGGCTGATTAATTTTTTTTAAAAGTCTGCGCAAAACTAACAAAATGTATTAAAACACAATAAACATTCAAACTTTTTTCTCTAGCTGTTGTATTCTCTGGAGGATTTCAGCAGCTGACTGCCAGTGTTTCTCCATAGCACACTCCTCTTCAAGCTTTACAGACGTGTCTCCACATAATGATTCGGCTGTGTGGAAGGCAAAATACATCTCAAAATCTCAAGCTCAAGTTTAATAAAATAATAAACTGCAATGCTAAGATTACGGTTTCATTGTGTTTATTGTGTGGTTACTATTACCCAGTCCTTTCTATTTTCCTGCCAGATTCAAGCTGTATCCCAATTCAGGGAATGGATCCTTAGAATGATGACTTTAAAGGACATGACTCAGACTTCAGAGTGTCTTTTTGAAGTCCACAAAGGTTAAACCGAAACAGACTCGCCTATAGAGGATTCCCTAGTTGTGTCATCAGCTATTCCTTCCTAATACACCATTCAAATCTATCCCAATTTAAGTCTCGAACATTGAGTATGCGCCGAGTATGCATAACATTATTATTCGTTTGTGTGAACTGATTAAGAATATTGTTCTTGGTGTGAACTAGGGATAGATGGATGGATGAACAGACAGATAGATTCAGATGTGTAACTCACTGATTCTCTTGCAGGTGTACAGTACAAACATAGCTGCTCTCCTGACCTCTTCATCACTGGTCTCAGTAAGCAGTGAGATCATCAGAGCCAAACCTCCTGCCCACACCAGCTGAGACTGATGCTCCACTGCAGATCACAACAAAGTGTTAAACAAACACTACTATTTAGAAATAAAAGGGGCAACATTAGCTTTCATGCATTTGTAAATTTGAAATATGTAATAGAAAGACGTACCCGTTTTCTTGGTACATACTCATTTGCTTTTTCTGTTGCAGCAATAACATTGAATGTCTCTTACTTAATACTAAAATAAACCTTCTCTACAACTGCAGCATGGGATTCAGTAAGTGCAAGTGTCTGTTACACACACTTACCACAGGCATCCGTGAGCTGACCAATCGTCAACACCAAACCGAGCTGATCCTGAGGGTCAAGGTTTGGACTGGACAAAAGACACAACAGCCCTGGAATAACCCTCAAATTGGATAAAGAAGGAACCAACAACTCTGAAATACAGAAAGAGAGAAGTACAGATTCTGAAACAATCCCATATGCTCCTAACAGGGTACGTGCATGTGCATGCATATCTGACCGTTGTTGGAGATGCAGGCGGACAGTGTTTTAGTAATTACTGTGGCCATCTTACAAGCAGCTGCATTGTGTGCAGACTGAGGCAAAACTCTGGTAAGTGTGTTAGAGAGTGAATCCAGGCCTCCCACTGACACGAAATACTCCTGAGCACTGGCTAAAAAAACACATTCAGTGATGTTAAATGTGCCAAACGACACACAAAGCAGGAATATATGTGATTTTTGTACACTCACAATTGTTTGCCACCGTCATGCTAATAAATGAGCATAAAGGCTGTGCTAGTTCTGCTCGAGGCAATGCCACTTCCTGTAGCCACGTTATCACCAGAGGGAACACACACGTACATGCGTTCTGATTCTCCTCTGTCACAGATAGAAAGTGTACAACACATACAGCATAAGTGTAAATGTGTGTAGTTTAAAATGTGTCTGGAAAACATTTATTGTCTTACCATTCTGAGGGTTGTTAACAGAGCCACAGAGAGCACTAGACACTGCGGCCCAAAACTGCATTTGTTCGTGAGAGTCATTCAGCTCTGGAAAACTTTGCCTGAAAAGTGGCATAAAAGAAAATCTGGTTTTGTCAAGCAGCGGGGAGTGTTTAAGTGAATTTTCAGATTTTTTTCTCTGAGTCACAAATATGCAGCTCTGTGATTTATTGAAACAAAACATCAGGCAATGTTTGAAATATTCCCCACTTCCTAAGCATGGAGCATATTACAGTTTGTTCGTAAATTTTTCCATTTATTCAGGATGTCTTGGAGAATTTAGCCACGGCCACTGGTCTTTACTTAACGGTCATTAAAGATGTTTGGAAGATGATGTCTGTACATATCTAAAACTGTGTTTTTTTATTTTCTTGCTTTTTAACTGGTAACGCTGCCATTACCACTCTACAACTTTACCTTTCAGGAAAACAAATTGTATTGTCATGGCAAATCACGTGATATGACATGTTTAAATATAGTTAAATATAGTCAAATGCATTGTACTTAAATGTGTGTACCTAAACAAACTGAGCAAGACTTCGATACAACTGGAGGTCTTAGCAAAAGTCTGGCCACATCCTGACAAAATACAACACACACACAAACAGAAAATGAGTGGATAATGCACATACACACAAACACACACATTTAAAATGATTTTACACTCTGCTTGGTACACCAGTGAAGCTTTTGGGAAATTACAAAACCAGTACAACAGGAATTGTGTCAATGGACATTAAGTTAATAGTGAAACTTGCTGTTGTTGGCAACCAGTACACCCAGCATATACACTGCAACTCTTTTGTGTGTCAGAGGCATTTCCTGTTCCAAATGCTTTGCCAAATCATGAAAAGTCTCCTCCCGACACAGGGTCTGCTTACAGCTTTCTGCAGACAGAGGAAATGCTTTCATAATCAAATCATATATTTCATCTGATATCTTTTTAACAATACTTTATAAAACATACATGTTGTACGCACGCACATACCGTGTAATTCAGCAATGGATGCAAGCATAAACAGAGCCGTCTGTTTAACCTCAGAGTAACAACTTGACTTTGACAGGTTATAGATGAATGAAATCCCTCCAATCTCCTTCAAAAACTCCACATACTGACCTGCTACTGAAAGACAGGTTTAGATGTGTGCATGTGTAAGTGTAATTAAAGTAAGTAAGCAGGCATGTCATATATGTGTGTGAATATGATTTAATAAGCAAACCGTTTTGTCGGCAGATAGACAGGATGGTGAGGAGAGCTTGCTTCTGTGAGTCTGGCCATTTCATCTGGTATTTCAGACACTCCAGTAAAAGACGCAAATCTGTCTTGACGGCTAAAAAGGTAAAAGATGTAATATTATATGGCAAGATTTTATGTTGCACTTCAAGTGACAAGGTACATGCCAACATAAAACAAACCAAAAAAGCCAAAGCATTTCACTAAATACTTAAACAGTACACTGGCAGTGAAAAGTTTGGAAACACTTACTCAATGTTGTTTGAATGTTCCCCACATTTTAATAATAGTCAACTCATCAAAACCATGAAATAACACAATTTAAATGTTGTAGCTAAAAGCCTTAAAATAAATGAACACCATGTTATATTTGATCATCTTAATAAGTAAACATCTTTTCCAGAATTTGTAAAACCATACTTTCGACATTTTATCATCTATATATATTTGTATAAATTTACAATACATAGATATATATTTACAATAGTTTAGCCAAAGCAATGAAATTAATGATATAAGCATCACATGTTTATAATGACGTCTGCTAATGCTAATGTTATTATTAAAATTAAACTATTGGCACTGTAAGGTGATGTGATCCTGACCTTCCATTTTTCCTTTTGGGACACTTTAACACATGCTTTTCGACTCACAACATCTCTGGACCCTACAACAAGTTCACAAAAGCCTGTTATATGTTACAGTTATTGCTAAGAAATATTCAGGTGTATAAAATGCTGCATGTTTACCTTATATTTTTGCATCAGTGACACGTAAATCACTATTAAAACCTGTTTTACGATGCAGGTGCGATACAAGTTTTTGTATTTGTAACTTTTATATGCCAAACTTTCGCGAGTAAAAGCGAAAGTAAGCGAGTAAGACCGGAAGAATTAAAGTTCCCGCTTTTTGAGTCGCCACCTAAACTGTGACGTGCAACAGCTGAACTTTTAATATTTTTTATATATATATTTTCAATTGTGCATTTAAGTATTTTTTTAAATATATGTATATATCTATATTTACGTAATGTATATTTTTATAGTCAGTTGCATAGTTTTGCACATCGTTTTGCACTATGACTGTAGGCGGAAAATAAGTGTTGGCTGAACAATTTTTTCCTTAAACCCTTATTTTATTTATACAAACTTTTCAAAACATTATTGCAGAGTTAATAAAAAACAAACATGAGGAAAACATTCATATCTTTGAACTTGGAACTGCAGGCGGCGCTGTGTGTGTTGTTTTCAGGCGAAACTGCAGGCGGCGCTGTGAGATCCATGTTCACTGTCTCCCACAATGAATCCGGTCTGCAGACGAAGATCATTCAGCGAACAGTGACAGATCTATGCTGACAGGTAAGTGTTCCTTAGAGTCTGCGTTTACTTATAATTAAGTGATTCTTTTCATTTTTTTAAAACAATTTGTTTGTCGTTAATTCCAGAATATGTGGTTTTACTTAACACAAATAATAAAAAACCTTCCAAAACGTCCAAAAATGTAGGTCATTTAACATAATGAGCCAGTGACGCAAGAAAAATCAATATTTTGAGGTATCCAGCGTGAGTGTTTATACATGATTTAGACTTTGTATCGATGTAAACATACATTTGAAAGCTGTGATGTGACCCTGTCTGTGAAAACTAGGTTAAAGTCTCAAAATCTAATTATGACATAACACGGGCATCAACGTTTGATTTCACTTATAAATATCATATCAATACCACTGATTTTAATCTTCAACATGTCATTACTCAGTCAATATTAACGGTACAGAACCAAGGTTATATTTTTTACTGAATGTTCTTTACATTATGTAGAAAGATTTTATGTAGAAAACAGAAAATCACAAAAAATGACTTTTTCTAGCCAGGGTCACATATATGTTACAGTGCAGCTTTACGTGTAAAAGATTTTTTTAACATGATCTAAAGGTCTATATCGTTCAGAATAGTGCGTTAAGGAAACTTCCTTTAAAAAAAAATCCTGACATGATTCTCTCATTTCAAATATGCACAGTAATTGTACTGGGTGTTATTTATTTAAGACTATCTTAAACTTAATATTGTTATCTCATATTGTAGTTTTCCAGGTGCTGGAGTCCGTGCATCCAGACAGTAATGTCTGGCTATCTGTGTTCGAGACTTCTCTTCAACACTGGTAGAAGACATCTGTCCAATCCATTTGCTACCAGCCATGTCTTCCCTGCCACACTGTGTAAAATCGTTTTTAAACGGGGCATCTCCTCACGTGATGGTAGATCAGGACAGGAAGGAGAAAACGCACTGGATTTCCAGCTCAATCGACTACAGATTGATGCTGTTCTGTGTGCTAACGAACAATCTGTTCGCATTCCAGAGTTTGACCGACGTGGTGGTCCCAGTCCTGTGATGAGGTTTGAGAGTAACCAGCTTGCAGCCAATACTCCACTAGAAGACCGCCGCAGTAGTGCCAGTTGCCTGCAGGCTCGTGGTATGCTTTTTGGTGTGTTCGACGGTCATGGCGGTCATGCATGTGCACAGGCGGTCAGCGAGCGGCTACCATATTACATTGCCGTGGCGATGATGTCAGAATCAGTCCTGGAGGATCTGGAGGCCGCCTTGGAGACCACACGACCTGTTCCACCTATTCTGCAGTGGTACAAGCATCGTAATGACTACAACTACAGAGAGTCTGCCTCTCTCTATGTCGACCATTTACGTGTCTACTGGCAGGAGCTTCTGGCAAGTGAAGAACACGGTGGTGGCATGAGTCCATCAGATGCTCTCAGCTATGCTTTTCAGCGCCTGGACACGGATCTTTCCCTTGAAGCACAGGTGCCCCTGGCAAATGATCTGATGCGCAGCACGGCCATCCAGGCTGCCTTTGCCGGTTGCACTGCGTGCGTGGCGCATGTAGGGCCAGAAGGTGTGCACGTTGCAAATGCGGGAGACTGTCGTGCAGTGTTGGGAGTCCAAGAGGATGATGGGAGCTGGAGCGCCCTACCACTCACGCAGGACCACAACGCCACCAATCCACACGAATTGGAGCGGGTATGGTGCCAGCACCCGGTTAGCGAACGGCAAACCTTAATCGTAGACGGCAGGCTGCTTGGAGTCCTGATGCCACTCCGTGCATTCGGAGATGTGCGCTTTAAGTGGAGTCAAGAGCTACAGCAGAGTGTGCTGGAAAATGGAGACTCGGATTTAGAAGCACTTAACCTTTATCAGTATGCACCACCAAATTATCTTACGCCACCTTACTTAGATGCCAGACCAGAGATTACTTACCATCGCCTGAGACCACAAGACCGGTTCTTGATCCTGGCATCTGATGGTCTTTGGGACGAGATGAACAACGAGGAGGCAGTAAGACTTGTGGCAGAACACATGACAGGTATTCACCTGCAGGCACCAGTCTCAGCCAGCCAGCTTAACCTGGGACAAATGCACCAGCTGTTGCTGCGACGACAGGCCAAGGCAACCCCCTCTCTGGATCGGAACGCAGCCACACACTTGATTCGCCATGCGCTGGGTACAAATGAGTATGGAGAGATGGACCAGGAGAGGTTGGCAACCATGCTGGCTCTGCCTAGTGACCTTGCACGCATGTATCGTGATGACATCACTGTCACAGTCATTTACTTTAACCCAAACTATAACCCAAACAAAATCTCTCATAATAAATGATACAAGACAACATTTCTTAGTTCCAGGGGATGTAAGAAATTTATGTTTCAAGACATTTTTTGCTTATGCATTTAATCTGTATTTAAACTCTTAGTGCTAATTAATTTATTTCATCCAGTGCTTACATATGTTAGCCTTGTGTCTTGAAAAGATTAAATGCCTAAACGTCTAGACGCAACTCTAAGAGTTCAAGGTGACAGAATGCGAAGGTAAATAAAATCTTTGTAAACATCCTGCTAGTTTTAGGCCTGTTTCCTTTCAGTTTTTGTTTCTTGTTGGCTGTGTGTACTTATACCTCACACCTTTGCCTCTGATGAATGTGTGGATTTATAGAAATGTTTATATTCTTTGAATGCTTTAGGAAGCAGTTAATTGTTCACAATGTCTTCACATTTTCCTGTAATTATATATCTAAAATCTTGGCTTTTGCTATGAATATTTTTGCACTTTGTAGCTAATGCAAATTGTGTCAAAGTATGTGTCTGAGCACAGGGAGTCACATAAAATACTTGTCAATGGTTAAACTAAATAGTTGCAGAGCAAAGTACAGCATAAAGGTCGTAAAGCCAATTTTGTGGAAGGTTTTAGCACTAGTTACACTTTTAGTACAGCTTTTCAAATTATTTTTGACAACATTTCGGCAAAATTCTGTTTGTATTGTAAGCATTATGAAGGTACTTTTTGTCTTTCACAAACCTGTTATTTGTTACTTCTTGTACCCCTATAATGTGAGTTTGACATCAAACTGTGTCTCTTTTGTCTATCTTGTTTGCTGTTCTATATTCAAGCTCTCTGGCTATTAAAATGTTTTATCCAAATGACCTCGCTTATGCTGTATCTGTATGTTCCACTAAGAAAAGAAAAACATTTTCCAACATTGAGATGTGTTGTTTTAGAGCCAGATTTCTTAACAGCCTTTACTTGCAGTACATGTCCTAAAATAGACCACCGTGCAAAAACACATTGAAACTTATTATCAAGAGTCTCTTTGACTAGTTTTGGATGTGGGTTAGTTGTGTTTTTATAGATTATGGTTAGATAGATTATCTTTAAACATAATAAGTTAATCAAAATGAAAGTTAAAAGTTACACATTAGAAAGTTGCTCTCAAAAAAATGAGTAAATTGAAGATTTAACTAACTTTATACCTAATGACAGGAAACATGCAACGAAATGTATAATGTAGTATTGTGCAAGTATTTAGTAGATGAACATTTCATCATCAGACCGCTGGAGGGCTCTGGGGTCTGACTTGAGCTGATGTTGTGCGCATGCGCGCAGCGCCCGCGGAAATTCAAACGCTCGAGCGCAGTTGACAGAAACAGAGACGTTTGAAAACTCCACAAACTCTAATACGATTATTTTTCTAAGGTAAGAAATCACTTCTTTGAAAGCGACAAACCTAACTGATGTACGTATAATAATGTTTCATTATTCACGTCTTTGACTAGGTTTAATTTCGTGTTTTGTTGTGTTCGACCCACTTTGCTAGTTAGCTGCACTTTAGCCTCGTCGAAGTATATTTACAAAAGTCAAAACTGAGACTTTGTTGTCTTGACCAACACTTTAAAGTACAAACAGACAAAAACAGTTTATTGAATATTGAAAGTTAAGTAAATCAATTTTGTGAAGTTTGTGAATAACAGAGCTACGTATGAAAGGAGTGTATGACGTAAACACCGAAAACATGTCTGATTTGGGAGTAAACGTACAGCTTTAATGTTCTTAATCTTTGTTTTTTTTTATCTGTCAGGTGAAAAGATTTATGAAAGATGGAAAATCAGAAGAGACCGAGAGATCCACTGGAGGAGAACATTTCAGCCTCTAGTGGTAAGATTCCCTCACCTGTCACCTGATCATGTCATGTTACACAACCTGCTTGTGTCTCAAAATCCAGTGATGTCATTCTTACCTGCCTAGATAACATCATCATAGTTTCAATAGCCTACTCAGTGTAATGACTTGCATGCTTGCAAGGACATAGCCTATTGAAAGGACATTTTCAGCTAGCCTTTTGAAATAGACATTTTCAGAATGTGGAATTGCCAATATTCAATCATCTGTTTATATTTTACCAAAGCTCAGACATCAGAGAAATATCAGTGTATACAAGAGTTATCTATTTAAAAAAAAAAAGGAAATATGCATGTTATGTACGTGACCGTTTTGGGAATCAACATACTGTGTAGGATTTTTAAATTAAATGCACAAACCAGAAGCAATAATACCCAACAAATGGAGAAGAGATGACTCTTCAAAGAACATAAAATAGTTATTTTATTTAAATTTTCATGTGTTCATTTATGGACTGTTATGGATGTCGCTTCAATGAAGTCACTTCATTGTCTCCTAATATTTGTATGTCGCTTTGGATAAAAGCGTCAGCTAAATACCTAAATGTAAATGTGACAATTTTGAAAGCAGCACTTTTCCTGTCTATGAAAAATTATGGTTTAAAAAATGCTTCAGAAACTTTGAGGCAGACCTCACAAACAAAAGTTTGTGAACTTAAAACCTTGAACCTTTTAGTTACCAGCACACATCTTTTACCATTAGAACGGTGTGGTCTGACGATATCCACACCGACCACATCAAAGATGTATTAAATCATGACATGTGCTATGAAATGTTTTCCAGAACTGGAAAATGTATTGAAGAGAAGACGGCTAGTTGCAGGAGAAGAGAACCTGGACCCCACAAAATCCCCCGCCAGGAGCCGCTTGAGATTGGCAGAGCTGGAAGTCAAACCGGACACCCCTGCCATAGCCTCCATACACTCCAGAGTCCAACAGCTCAGCCAGAGACGTGATGGTGAGAATTCATTTGCCATGCTTTCTGATATACATAGTTCAAATTACATGTCAATTACATGTCAACAGCATTATCTGGTATAAATTTTATGATAACATTTTTTTGTGTTTTGTATGTCCAGGTGGATCTGTTCTATATCAGCGCTGCTTGTCTGACCCAGGGTCTGAGGTCTCCACTGGCTCTATAACCCCAGATGTCTGTCATATCGGTTAGTATTCTCACTCACAAGCTTTTTCTCACAACTCCTTCTTCTTTACTTCATTATTTATCAATGTGAAGATGGTCAGTTAATAAGGAGCTGTTTCCAAACCTGTGTATTTTTATGATAGGTGAGGTAGAGTTTAGCTCTCGCCAGCAGCGCTTTAAACCTCCAACCCCTCTGAACAGTCCCGGTCGCTCCACCCCTTGCACACGCAACCTTTCCAGCTTTGTTCACGGCATCCAACAGCAGCTTAACGCCACAGTTACACCCAGCAGTAAAGAGGCCTCCCGTATCCGCCAGGTATATTTCCTCAGGCCATCTTTTCTATTTACTGTATCAACAAACAAAAGATAATGGGTTAATTCAGGTCGCAACTGTCTTTGTTTGCAGGCTCGTGTGGATGAATTACGTCTATTGAAAGTTGTTCAGCCTGTGGCGGAGAACATGTGGTTGAAGAGGAGTCTGTCCGACTCGTCTCTTACTGAGGTAAGCCAATCAGATTAAGAGGTTTGTCTGACCTTATTGAGACATGTTTGTGTTCCTGTCCAGTTTTTGAGCAATTTAAAACTTTAGATAAAATGTAAAGTGTCCCCACTTTCTCAGAGGGGCTCGACGCCCTCAACCTCACCCTGGAGTCACAGGAAAACACGAAAACGCCAATGGCCTTCATTACAGATCGGGAGTGTGAGCATGGAGACAATTTGTTGAAGTGTTTTTCTGTTCTTTATCCTTTTTTGTTTTGTCACTTTTGGTTTTGAGGTTCATTTTCTTGTCATCACTGGGACAAAGGGATGTAGTTTGTGAAGACTCAATTAGGGAAAATTATAGCTTTTGACTGTGGTGTGCATGAGAGAAAAGAAAGAAACAGAGGTCAAATCTCAGCTTTCTGATCTGTTTTACAGGAGGAGCTGAAGGAATCAGAATTTACTTCCTGTGAGGTTGACAGTAAGGTGTTGGAAGGAAGTCTGAACTCCACAAGTACTGAGGAGATTCCCCGCTTTGAACTTAGTTCAGCAGGTGGTTTATTTCTTTAGGATTTAACTAACACCCACATGAATGTGTAAACACGTTTTTAAAAGGTCATTATTTTTAATCTGGTGTCAGACATTTTGATCAGCAATATTTATTTATCTTTCTCCATTAGAACCCTCAGCCTTAAGCACTTCTGCTCTGATTGACAAGATGTTTGAAGACGTCTTGCAACATGCAGACGAGGACGATGAAGATGGAGAGAAGCAAGATGAGGAAGAGAAGAATAATAGCACTTTATCAGGGCCTGAAAAGGAAGATGAACCAAACCTAGACACAGCTGAATCAAGTCAGGCGTCTCAAGAACATATTGAGATGTGTGAGGAGATTGAAGAAAGCCTTAATGACAGTTCTGCATTGGATGAAGAGAAGGAGCTTCAGTGTGTTGATGATGTTGAGGAAGAGATTGAGCAGAAGCTGGACAGCACCTCCATGGGTGCCGAAGAAGACTTCCTGACCCTGCCGCCCTCCTGTATCCTCTCTCCACTCAGCAAATCTGTGGAGGCTGTTGTCACACCAATGGTATTTTTCTGACATCCCTTTTTGTTTTTCTTTGCTTTTGGATTTACATTTAGTCATTTTGCAGAGGCTTTTATCCAAACTGACTATCAAATGAGAAGTATGAATTTAATTGTGAGGAACATCACAAATCAAGTAATTTGTAAAAAGCTGCAAAAATACTGAGTTTGTGTAATTCTGAAATGTGGAAGAAGACCAAAAGTAGATAAGGAGAGAACTAGAAGAATCTTTTATTTTGTAAGTGGATTGAATTTGAAGTATTTTGATTATAGTTCTGGATTAAGCTGTAAAAACGTTGTTATTGTGATTATATTAAATAAGAGACATTGCACTGGTGGCGTGTGTTAATGCAGTATTTAGTATTATAGCCTGCAATACATGAGACGCTTGTCTATTTCTTTATAACTGTGCCTTTTTGAATATAAAATGAAATCCCCAGAAGTGTTTTACATCTGGATTTTCCCTTGGGAAGATAGGGAAATTCAAATGTCAGAAGTTACATGCGCAGTTCAGTTGCTCTGAACAGTGGAAGAGATTACATGAATATTTTATTAATATTTACATAAAAGTACTTACAACATCGATAAATGAGAAAAACATATGACTGTTTTTAAATGTTACTACAGAAGATTGAAATCACTGCGGTTGAGCCGTCAGTCCTAGCGGTGTTATCTGAAGAAGAGGCTCTTCACACAGCTGATGTTGTTCCACCTCTATACAGGTGCAATTCCTTTTAAATTTGCTTAAGATGCTTTGTCAATGTTTGCTGTTATTCTGTATTGTTGTGTTTATCTTAATATTTAGAATTATTCATAATTTTTTTTATTGTTTTCAATCACAAATACACGGCATTATTATTGACAGTAGTAAAATTATGATTGACAGCATCGACGCCTACCGCTCACAGAGGAAGATCCGCCCTCCCTCCACCCAGAACATGACCAGTGGGGTTCAGAAGCAGGTTCATGAGAAGATATTCCCAAAACAGCCCATCAATGTGAAAGAGAGAATTAAGGTTTGAAATGCATTAATAGACCTCAAAGAGAAAAAATAAAGATATTAATTTGGTTAATATTTAATGAAAACTAGGCCGTCTGTGTCAGTTACCTGTATGGTGTCGTGCTGTTATGGGAATAAGATCAATAGGTTATGTAGCAAAATCTTTATCCTGACTGAAGAAATGTTTATATGTTTGTAAGTAATTGCATTTGCTTCATTAAGACTTTAAATGAGGAAGCAGCCAAGTTGCAGACGATCATCACGCAGACACTGCAGGCTTTAAGCTGCTGCAGCGATGAAGAACACGGGAAGGGTTCCCTGCAGGAGGCCGAGGCTGAAAAACTTCTTCTCGTTTCAAGTAAGTGAAGCGCATTCCTCTGCTACAACCCTCGACAAAGTTCTGATGTCACATGGAGACTACATGCTTCTTTTCCCCAATTGTAGGTGAGAAGCGGTCAGCCTTACTGGCAGAGGTCAGCAGGCTAAGAGAGGGTTGTTCTGAAGAACCAGACTCCCATAATGCACCTCTCCAGCCGTGCAGGGGCACCGTTAGCATCAGCAGCATTCAGCTGCCCCTCAAGGTGGAGTTTGTGTGCTCAGCTCGCACAGGTACAAGCGTTAAAGAGTATTTCTTAATGGAGGCATGTGCATCTTCAATGCATGACTTGCTGACTGTTGTGTTTGTGAAGGCCGGCCCATGCACTACTTCTTTGTTCTGATTCGTTACGGCGCATGTAACATCGTGGCAACGCCATTGGCTACAGCTGCGGATGCCCAGAATGGAGACACCATCTCCTTTCCCACCTCCATCACACTGTGAGTCGAAATACCATGTATAATTGAAATCATGGTGTTTTGAACATAACAGTTGTGATTTACTCTGGTTTAAATGTTTACCTTCTTAGACAAGACATTCGTTCCAGTTTTGAGATTGATGTCGAGGTGTACAGTTTGGTAGGTACAGTTGAAACATTAGTGTACCAGAAACATTTGTTTAAAGATTCAATCCTCTCACAATGTTTACCTTGGTTTATAGTTGTCACTTGTCAATGTTGTTGTGTATTTTCTGTGTTGTAGTCCAATAGCCAGAGTAACACCTGCAGCATGAACACTCAGCAGTTCCGCAGCTCAACAAGGTCAAAGGTATGTACAGGTCATCGTTAAACAACAGTCTTTTTATACTTTTAACAATTGTAATAAAGTGTTTGTCTCTCTAGGTGACGCCTAAGAAAATACTCCACAGCATTACAGTACGATTCCCGTTCCTTTTGTTTCCATTGTTTTTCAATTCAAGTATTAAATGTTGATCAGCCTCATCTCTAAATGATTTTTCTTTCTCTCTAGAAATCTAGCCAGAGTGTGACATGTAAGTATTATTAGTATACTGTATCTAAAGTTTGCCATTGGTTGGTCCTCTTAATGTGTTTCTTTTCTCTGGTATAGCTGCTACTCTTCCTGGTTTGAGCACTCAGCGTTCCAGTAACTTCAAACTGGTGGGATCTCACAAGGTCACACTGAGTTCACTGGGACAGAGCAAGTTTCCTCTGGACAAGGTATTAAAACTATGTAGCTGGGGTCATGTAAGTAAAAGTGTGGAGATGATGTGTACCCTGTACCTTTCTCACCTCTTTGAGCACTTGTATTATTCATGGACACTACTTTAACATCAGTACAATGTCCAAGAGCCAGCTGAGATCTTTTAATCTCAGATGAATTTGTTTTCACCCTCTCAGTCCTAAAAACACATCTGCACATCAGGTTGAGAGTATGACAGGTGTACCAAGGTTTTTTGTTTGCACTGTGGTGGGATGTAATTGGGTCTCTGTCCTTCTCTTCTGTGTCTCCACTTAGATGAAATTTGAAGGCAAAATCAGACGACTCCTTGGCGATGAGTTTCAGGAAAAGGTGTCACTCTTTTCTCTTTGTTTCTCCTGTGGTTCAGTGGGCTTTGAACACTCTTTGTATTGTTTGTTATTCGTTCATTGAATTTAATTATTTATCAGTTGAGGTGTACACAAATTCCTTTCATGAATCTCATTTTACATGTTATATTGTAATTACTTTTGCAGGCTGGTGTTTTTTTGGTATTTTTGTGTGTTCAGTCCTGGAAACTCACTAGCTACTTTTGTTTTGAGTCATAAAATTACTCTGTAATCTTTGTTTTTAAATATCATGTTTTACTTATCATAAATTAGAGCTGTATTGTGGCTGAACACTCTTGTGTTAAAATTACATTTGTTAACAGTAATCCATGACTAGACATTTGAACAGTTGTGTTTTGACATTCACGTTTGTTTATTGTTTTGTGTAGGTTCCGTTTCTTTCTCCTTTAGAAGGACACATCTATCTGAGGCTGCACAGTGAGGGCCACTCCAATGTTCAGCACCAGGGGTTTTTGGTGGGTTTTTGCTCATATGTTTTTGAGCGTGACTCGTGTAATGTCAGGCTGGTTTATCAGCTGAAAGTGTCACAGATGATAGTGATTCATTTGTATATAGGCAAAATGCAAGAACAGGGTTGACAGTAAACATTTGCAAAGCAGATATGTGAATTATTCGACAAGTTTATCTTTCAAAGTCACATGATGTTTGTGTTGTCATATGTTCTCTTTCCTCGTGTAGACCATGTTTGAGGATGTGAGTGGTTTTGGAGCCTGGCAGAGGTTGTACTTCTGTCTGGAGGGAGGACACCTGCTCTACTGGAACCATCCTAATGAAATGGGTGACAAGGTGAGTCTCAGTAAAGAGACTTTCTTAAAATGTTTATGTATATGTCTCTGACCCTTTCTCACTTTTCTATTTTTACTCTCCCAGCCATCAGATGGCAGTATCTCTCTCTTTGGTTTCTGCAGCGTCAAGCCCGTGGAGAGAGAATGCTGTGCTCGGCCGCACACTTTTGAATTGGTAGAAACTATCCAGGAACAGCAAGACAGCCAGACTTTAAAGAAGTAATTTGTCCATGTTTTCCTCCCTGTTTCTTACTAGTCACGATACGTGCAATAAAAGCTAAATGATAAATGAATGTGTCTCACTTCACACAATCTGCACTGTCCCCAGTTTTTAAATAAAATTTGTGTGTCACTGATCTTGTGCAGGTGCTGGTTTTCAGCAGACACACGAGAGGAAAGGGCCGACTGGATGGAGAAACTCAATCAAACGCTACTGGACTTTCAAACCTGGAACAGGAAGCCCGTTGCTAATGACAGTCGGGCCAGCACGTCTTCCAACAGCGGGACCTCTCGTGAAAGCATACTGTAAATCTGCACCTGAATTCCCCAATATTACCAACACTAGGAAAGTAGGTCAGAACAGATCTTAAAAACATGAAGATCTTATGAGAATAAACCTGACAGTGCTGTTTTATTCTCTGTAAAGCTTGTTATTTTAGTTATTCATCATAATCTGCTTTATTCAGATGATTTGTTACAGGTTTACCATTCCTGCTTCTGGAATACCACTGTCACGGAGTTTAGCTTCAACCTTAACCAAACACATCTGTACGATGTCCTATGTAAGTCATAGGACATCTTGAACATTACAGGCAGGTGTGTTTGATTTAGATTAAAGCTTAACTCTGTACAGTGACCCTTTAGTAATAGATTTTGACACCCTTTATTAGACACAGAATATGATATTATTATAATATTCCTGATCCGATATTGCTTATTTCTTCATCTTGACATGTACAATACTACCAGTCAACCAGTTAAAACTATATAAACACACTGTAATAGGGCTTTAAGGCAAGATGTTCAAAAGGTATCATAAGGTAGTGCGATTTGCATGTTTTCCATGTAATTCTTTTAAGTGCCTATAGTTTGAATGTCAATTTATTAGCCTTTTTCAACATGCACTGTGATTATATGAAGGCATTGCATTTTAATGCAATAATTGTAAAACAAGTTATACTCATTTACTGTATGAGGGTGTAATCGAAAAGACTAAATGAATAGTTACGTTTACTTTATTACTAGTTTTCCATTAGGCTAAAACTTTATATTTTTATTACTTTTCATTTACTTTATATGACTGTCATACTTCAGTTATCATCTAAAAGGGAGAATCGTTTTTATTTGTATGTACAGTATATGAAGTACGTCATGATTAGTATTACTTATGATTTGTTTGGGAGGATGATTTCATAGTGTATCTCTCCGTGACCGGATAATACAATAATAATTATTAATTTATTAATATTAATAGTTATAATTCAGGCAAAAAGACTTAAAAAAAGAGAGTACCTAACCATTTTGTACACTATTGCTGGAAGACAGTTTGATCAATTGTGTCGTGTCAGCATACCGCACATGACAACGTGTTTTACTGTTGATTAAAACTACATAGGATGATGGGGTTCTTGGATGAGAATCTGGAAATGTGCAAGACAAGTCAACACTACAGAGCTTTTTATTGTTAAAACATCCATACAAAAACAGCAGGATTTGTAAGAAGCGTTAGTAGATCATATCTGTTTGTCTGTATTTGCCTTTCTAGAGTCGTCACTTTTTCTATGTGCTGTATTTGTCCCATATATGTGTTTATGCCAAGACTCTCATATTCTCTTTGCTGTAATGAAATCTATGAAAATTACTGGTAAAGGTACTACAAAATAAATATGGCTATTTAGGCCTTCTGTATTGGTTTTTCTTTTCAGTTTTAATGTCTGATTTTAATGTCTTTTGTTCACGCACATGAGCCAAATATAATCAGCATTTGTAATCAATTTTTAATAGGTGAGACATGGAAATATGTGTGAAACTGTCAGTCTGCCATATGTGCATCCAGTCTGTTATTTACTTATGAGACCAATTCTGGTGAATTCTGTTTTACCATAAAAACAATAGCTGTCCTTTTGTCTGTGTACCTGTATCCCCCCAGAGCTAAAACATATCAGAGAGGTTTCGAAGTGGTATTACTAACCAAACAGATTGTTTTGGGTTAGTTGGATAGTTAATGTCACTTTCCGTTTATGTGTCACTTTATGTTTTTAAGCTTTGAGTGTTTAAACACAGCGTTATATCTTGTCATTAAGCTCTTTGTGCTGTGATGCTTGTCTTTAACACCTTCCCATAAAACATGCAAATGTATAGTCGCTCGGTGATAGTTGCTCATTATTATTGAAAGCATGAGAGGATACAGTCACCGTATGAGTTTCATCTGTGTTTTGTCTCTGGTAAGTGTTTTTTAATTAATAATTTTTCATGTAATTGCAGTGGACAGGTTTAAGAGTCAGTAATGTTTTCAGTAATTTGTCATTGTGTTGTTAATTATGAATAGTATTTATAATTTCTTAAAAATACACCATATGTAGTCACTTTAAAAGATGTCATTTTATAAATACTATAGATATAAATGTTTATTTTCTGTTCCTACCTCAAGGCAGTTTTATGCAGTCATTCATTTTCAGTAACAACATTATTTGATTTATGTCACTTTTGTATACTTTTCGTAACATTTTCTTACTTTTTCTTCATACAGGTGATTTTCACACTCCAGGGAGAGAACACACCTCAGTATGCTGCAGTCAACGAACAGGTAAAAAATTTACATTTATTCATTTAGCAAAATGCTTTTATTCAAAGTGAATTATAAATGAGTGAGCATGTAATATTTTGTCGAATGAGTCAAAAATAAGCATAGAGTACAAAGATAAAACTATGATTTATGACTGATAAGACCAAACACCATATTGGCAAGTGTGTGATCATTTAATAACATTTTTAATGTACAATAAAGTCTGTCTTTCAGAATGCAACAGCTCCAGAAACCCACAACGTGCTTCTGATAAAAGTCTTCTCAAAGCCATCGGTCGGCATGATCCGGAGAAAGAGAGATTGGATGATTCCTCCAGTCAACATCCCAGAAAATGATAAAGGCCCATTTCCTAAGGAAGTGGTGAAGGTGATCATCCCTCTTTGTTCTGCTTTTATTTAACATTTCACACAAGCCAGAATTTCAGGGACAAAATATTCTGTCATCATTGTGTTTTCAAACCTGTATGATAGTCTTTCCTCCATTGAACCTGGAAGGTTGAATGTTAGATACTGACAGCTTCAGTCAACATGCACTTTAATTGCATTTTCTTTCATACAGTGAAAGTAAACGGTGACTGGAGCTGTCAGTCATTATCATTCAGCTTTTTGTGTTAAGATTGAGTTTGTATCAACGTGAACAATGTGGCAAACAATGACCAAATTTCTTGTTTACGCTCCACAGATGAAGTCCACTGCGGCTGATTCAACGAAAATGGTTTATAAGATCACGGGACCTGGAGCCGACCAGCCTCCCAGAGGTCTTTTCACAATACACAGATATTCAGGCATGTTGTCTGTCACCAAGAAACTGGACAGAGAGGAAACCAAACAATACTTTGTGAGTGTTTTGTCTTTGATGCAAAATTAACCCTTGTAACTTGAAATTGTTGGCTTGTGCTGATAAATGTTTATTGTGTGTGTTTGAAAAAGCTCACAATTCATGGCACAGCGGAAAGCAAAGAATACACTGAAATACCTGCTAATATCATCATAAACGTTATTGACCAAAATGACAACAAACCTGTCTGTACCCACAATCCTTTTAGGGGAGAGGTCCCAGAAAGGTCAAAGCAAAGTAAGATCAGACATAATAATCTGTGACATAAATGAAGTGGACCAGATATATTGTTATTTTCAGAGTTGGTGACTGCCTTGTTTTTACAGATGTGTTTGTCATACAAGTGACGGCAGAGGACCCAGACGATCCAAATACTCCAAACGGCATAGTGCATTATAAACTGTTGGGACAGGAACCCGGTGGTGAAGCGTTTTACATTAACCCTGTCAGTGGAGTCATTTGTGTGACCTCCGGCGGGACTTTAGACAGAGAGGTACTAAAACTTAAATTCCATGCAAATGTCAACCTTACTATAAGGTTTTTATCAAAGGTTTTCATCATACTGATATGTAGCTCATACATACTATATATAATGAGGTCTCTTTAAAAGTTTATAAAGTTTATAATTTCACCTACTTTTATAAAGCATTTGTTCATAGTCGGGTAAATTCTGTTTTCAGTATTGTCACATCCATTACAGTCCATATTCCTCATAAATGAACAAATGAAATATCTATTTTATGTTCTTTGAAGAGTCATCTCTTCTTCATTTGTTGGGTATTGTTGTCCCCAGGTTTGTACATTTTAATTCACAAGAAGTCCTACAAAGTTTGTTGCCTCTCAAAAACATGTATTGTTTTTTGTCATAACACAGGTATATTTCAGTTGTTTAAATAGATAATTTGTGTATAGACTGATTTTTATTTTATGTCTGGACTCATTCCACAGGGCTTTAGTAAAATATAAACTGAGTATACAATATATTGATAATAAATACATTCTGTGAGAATTTATATTTATGTTTTCACTAAAAATGTTGCATTCAAAATGCTGGAATTGCCTAAATATAGACTCAAATGCCATATTAATCACATATGAACAGGCTTATAAAGATGTTTAACTGTTTTTGTAATATGACTGTCTCTTCACAGACTCATCCTGTGTATAAACTGTTCGTGGAAGCAGCAGATTTGGAGGGACATGGCCTTTCCTCTACTTGTACGGTTATCATCAAGCTCACTGATGGCAATGATCACGCACCTAGATTCAGCCAAAAAATTGTGAGTTCCTTGCAACTAAATTTTTCATATATTTTTATTTTCAGTGCTTGTGCTGAGTAGTCTGTGTGTTTGTTTATGCATGTGCCTCGGTAGTATACAAGTGCCGTGCAAGAAAATAAAGTAGGTGAAATCGTTGCAAGATTGACCGTCACTGATAAAGACGAACCTTTAACTGAAAACTCGATGGTGAAGTTCACCATCATCGAAGGAAATGAGGACGGATTCTTCAACGTTAGCACCAGCCCCAACACGATGGAGGGAGTCGTCGCAACAATAAAAGTAAAAAAGAGTTTTGGGAGTTTTGCATGTTGGATTTTTTCTTCGGAAAATGTCAATATCTAGTTTTTGTTTTTAGGGTTTGGACTTTGAGCAGCGCAGTGGTTTCTCATTGCTGGTGATGGTGGAGAACGTCGTTCCATTTGCTGTTTCTTTACCAACATCAACTGCTACTGTCAGCATCACAGTGCAGGACGTAAACGAGCCGCCCGTCTTTGAGCTCGCTGAGAAGCGGGTCACCGTTGCCGAGGACCTCCCCGTGGGCAGTACCATCACTAAATACACGGCCAAAGACCCAGATACTGCTAGACAGCAAAACATAAGGTCTAACATTTACATTTATTTCCAAAGTGATATAAAGTACTTTATCCAAAGTGATATACAAATACTTAGGAAACAATGAAACAATACTTTAGATGTCTTACAGTACATACATCACACATTATATAGAATTATATGGAGGGACACACAATTTGGTTTAATCATTTATGTTATGAATTATTCAAATATCTATCAAAGTTATTCGTAAGTAAATTATTTTTTAAATAATGTTGACTCGCAGTACTCGGATGAACCTGTGATAATAGTTTTAATTGTGAGAATGACATACCTTGGAATGTCGCGACCGGCCAATCAGAATCAAGTATTCCAGAGTGCTGTATAATAATGAAACTTAAGCCATACAAAATTTGACAAAAACATTTGCAAAACAATGTTTTTGGTTTTTTTTTTATTTTTAGAACAGCTATGCTTTTAACCAGCTGCCATTTGACATTCAAATGTTTTTAAATGAATATTAAACACAAGTTTCCAAATACAATAACCACATGTATCATTGTGTTTAATGACTGCAATAAAATGTGCACATTAAGTTTGATGATTCTTTTCGAACACCCCTGTGTCCGTCATGTGCTGATTTCTACTCTCACATATATGATTGTATTCTGGTGTCAGATATAAACTGCTCAAAGATGTTCTTAACTGGTTGGAGATCACAGAAGATACTGGACAAATCAAAGTCAAGAGCTCATTGGACAGAGAAGACCCATTCATCAAGAATAAAGAATACACGGTCTTAATAGTGGCGTATGACAACGGTAATCAAGAGTTTTTTTGCTTGCAGTAAATACTTCCAGTGACATGAGATTGTGTATGATGTCTTAAGTTTTTTTTATTTTTTTTACAGATGATGAACCAGCCACAGGTACAGGCACACTGATAATCGAGCTGTCAGATGTTAATGATAACGCCCCGGTGCTGGAGCCACGCAGAGTCCAGATGTGTTCAACAGAACCAGAGCCAGCTCGTCTGATCATTACAGATCAAGACGGGCCTGATAACAGTTTTCCGTTCCGTGTAGAACTGCACAACGAATATCAAAACAACTGGACCATCGCCACCAACTCCAGCAGTACGAGCAGTACAGCTAAATCAATAGCACGTTGAATTTCGTTAACACATTTTTAATTTCTATCTCTTCTTTACCAGGTGATGTCATGTGGCTGATTCCTCTCAGACATCTGGATGTCGACGAGTACCATCTGTTGCTGCGTGTCTATGACTCTCAGATGTTATTTCAGGACAACATTATCACAGTGGAGATGTGTGACTGTGAAGGCAGTGATGTCAAGTGTCTCGCTGGCATACGTGCTGCTTACTTCTCTACCATATATGTGTATGTGTATGTGTTAGCAGCCATCTTTTGCCTTCTTGGTGAGCAAATAGTTTTATTTCTTTATATGCAGTACCAGTCCAAAATGTTTCTTGTGATCTTAAAAATCTTTTAATCTGATGGTGTGTATTTCAAAGTTTGAAGTTACTGTTGTAGACAAAAATATATGTGCTAACATATTAATATCTTTCAGTAGAAAACTAAAATATTGTTTAAAAAAATCATTTTGAAATGGATTACTTGGAACAAATAATAAATAAAGAGTCAAGAATATAAATTCTTTAGTGCTGTTTAAAAAGCTCTTCAGGTTAAGACCTCAAGAAGCTGGATGATAAAATTTCAAGAGTATTATTTTACCAATTCTACACAAAAGATGACTTCTTTTGAAGATGATCAAATATAACATAGTGTTCATTTATTTTGGATGCTTTTAGTCACAACATAATTCCCACAATTGTGTTATTTTATGGTTTTGATGAGTTTACTACTATTCTAAAATGTGAAAAATCTAAACAACAGTGAGTGTTTCCAAACTTTTGACTGGTACTGTATATATGAATATTTTTCTTTATTTTCATATTTTAATTTTTATTCCTCAGTGCTGCTTTTGTTGCTTCTACTACTTCTAAAGCGAAAGAGCGGAAAGCAGAAGCTGTTTATACAAAGGGAAGAAGACAGAGGAAATATTTTGTGTTACAATGAGGAAGGAGGAGGTGAAGAAGATCAGGTGAACATCCTCTTACATTTGATATGTTTCTGTATTTTTGTACTGTCATTTCATTTGTTTGGCTGTGTACAAATATACAAGTAATCAAATATATATAAACGTGTGTGTGTGTGTGTGTGTGTGTTACAGGACTATGATATGAGTCTGTTACACAGCAGACCAGAGCTTTTCTACACTGACATGGCTCCGACAGATTTTCCTACAATCTTCTATCGACCTTGTGAAGAAAATGGAGATATTGGAAACTTCATTAATACTGTATGTATTGCGACAGTATCGAACACTTCACAGGCCTTGTGATGAGGGCGGCCCATTAAACATGACTTAATACTGTCAAAATTATTGTCAAATAATGGCCCTTAAACAAATGATTTAAGAACACATCCTATTCTGTGTGTAATATGTTGTGATATGTGTTTTTGTAGAATCTGTGCAGTGCAGACGATGACCACCGTTTGGCACCGCGTGACTCTTTGTTGGTGTTTGGTTATGAGGGTGAAGGGTCGAGTCGCGGGATCTCTCAGCTCTCTGCAGTCCTCCAGCAGTGACGGCAGTCAAGATTACCAACATCTACAGCACTGGGGATCTCCATTCACAAAACTGGCTGACATGTATGCAGGAGAAGATGAGTGACACATGCTCTGAAAGTACAGTGGGTGATCTTTATCACATATAATCCCTATGGATATAGAGTATATATATATATACGAGGGTGAAATGTAAAATTATGTCAAATATTCTTCGATGCACTTTTAAATATACATTAGAAACTAATTTAGATGGAGATGAGGTATCTTGGCTATTTCCTACATGCATATATTTGATAGAGGTCATTAAGTTATGTTAGGTCAACTCTGTTTCCACCAAGGGTTTTTTTTTAGGAAAAATTTAGATCTCTTCTGAAAGAGACGCATGTGATTCCATTTTTTTTTAATAGCTAATGTCTTATTTTGGTCTTATTTTCATCTCATTACTACAAGCTATATTTTATTATTGCTACAGTCATTAGTCATTTCTACATTTCTTTAGGAGACATTTGTCTTTGAGAACATATATCTTCAGATTTGTTTGTTGCCAATGCTGTAAATGTAACTAAAGTAAACACTAAAGTCAGTGTTTGTGATTTACTGTTTTCTACATAAAATTATCTTACATAATGTAAAGAACAATCTGTAAAAAATTAACCATAATCTTACGTAAGGTTATGTGAAAGATTGTTTAGGAAGTCTATTTCTGATAGTATTTAACAATATTAAAATGTAAAAAAAATGTTTCAATAAAAAAATAAAATAATTAATTTAAGTATTTAGAGTCATTAATTTCAGTATTATAAAGTGAATTTTCATATAATCGTTTACAGCAATAAACACACATTTTTAATCATTTTTATGGCAACCTTGCATGATTCGATTCTGAGACTTTCACAGACAAGGTCATATATTTTAACATTTGTTGTTTGATTTTACTTCTGTTTCTCATGTCATTTGTGTTATCTATACAGTGTTTTGAATGTACATTCATTGTGTTTTAATTTCATTTTGAACAATGAAATATGGACTTTGTACTATAAGCAGACAGAGAATCCACAGATCCATTTGAAACTGTGCAACCAAAACAACCTTTGACCAGATTCTGACCAATCACAGATCAAGATCCTCCTTATTGGGCGAGTCTTAAAGAAGTTAGCAAATGAACTTTGCCCCTGTATTTCATGATGACAAATACTTTTTGAATTTATATATTTTTTGTTATATATTTGATTTAGTCTTGTTTGGACTGATATGAAAGTGTTTTATATCTGATGTCAGGCTCTCCAGAGGTAAGACATTTCTTACTGTTACTGTATTTTTATGGTTTGTATGCTTGTAGTCTCTCCGGTTTTGTGTAATAATCTCTGGCTGTTAATATTATCTATACTGATCTATGTGTACAGCATTCTGTATGTAGATCTATCCAGGCTTTGCATTGATAAGATACACTTTGATGTTTTATGACTTCTGTAATAGTTTGTGAGAACTATTAGGTTTAAATCATTTTTATTTTTTTGTCTTTTATTACCACATAATTTTGCAAAAGTTAAAGAACTGACATTATTTATAGTTCATGTAACGTTTGGTGAGAATACAAATAAATGTTTGATGCATTTTTAACCAATCTAGCAGTGAATGTATTTATTAAGCTCAACTTTTCAACCCTGTTGTTAAAGTTGCAGAACTTTTATTTTCATTTGTGTCGCATGTTTTTGTTTCAATCTTGAACTCATATATACCTAATCAATTTGTTGCCATGGTTACTTGTGATGTCACCATTTTCTCTCATCTTTTAAACAGATGACTCAGAACATGTTTCAGGAGGGGCTGTATCAGGTTTTCTTTAGGGAACGCCCCCAGCCCCGCCCACTTCCAGCTGCCGTCTCCACACCAGTAGAGCTCAATGAGGCCAGACTGGTCCGCTGGTTTGGGACGGTGGTCAACACACGCCTCCTCCTGGCTGGGGTGAGACTTTAAGATGGATAACTTCAGAATGTCATTGTGAACCATTTTCTAAACGCCTGTGTAGTTTAGGAAAGACTTTTAGTGATTGTACTTTATGAAAGTTGCATTGATACACAAGTTGTTGTTTTTAGTATAGCCTAATTTTGTGTGTCTTTCTCTCAGGTTGTTCAGATTTTCAGTGCCGTCTCGTGCGTTCTCTCCAGCATTTCTTATACATGTTTGAGTTTCAGCTGCTCTGTGTCTATGACAGCACCGGTCTGGTGTGCCCTATTTGTATGTTCTCCAGTTATATTTCTTGTTTCCAAGTTAAAGTCGATGAGTTTTTCATTGTTTGGTTCATAACATCTAGATGTGAACTAATAGTCTCTGTGTACATGTGCTTCTAGTATCTTGTCACTGGTTCACTTGCAATCGAGGTCCAGAGGAAACCAAAACAAATAAAAGTGAGTACTCTGTGTTATATTGGAAAGATCTATTTTTGTACAATGATTTGCTTTGTGCTTCGGCCTCTTATTTAATGTGTATGTGAATCTTTTTTGGCTCATTTATTGGGTATATTCTCAGGTCGTCTCTCTGATGGGTCTAAACATTCTCAGTCTGCTGTTTGGCATTTCTTCTTTCATCACCTTCATAGTGAAATCCACAGCACTTGGAAAAGTCTCCACTCAGCAGGTGGGTGTGATTATAAAAGTGTGTTTTTTGCTGAAAAAACAGAGAATTTCTAAATGTTTCCATTACAAATACTATTATGAACCATTAAACATTTACCATTAAAACCATTACAAAATTCCTTTATGCTCTCTCTTATTCTCTCTCTCTCTCCCTCTCGCTCTCTCTCTTACTCTCTCTCTCTGTTTCTCTCTCTCTCTCTCTCTCTCTCTCTCTCTCTCTCTCTCTCTCTCTCTCCCTCTCTTCTCTCTCTCTCTCTCTCTCTCTCTCTCTCTCTCTCTCTCTCTCTCTCTCTCTCTCGCTCTCTCTCAGCGTATAGGTGTGTATGTGATCAAGGGCAGCTGTATACTGTTCATCCTTCAGTGTATGTTTGCAGCCGTATACACACTCTTCGTCGTTTGGAGAGGTTTGAAATGTTACAGCGCCCCCTACAGACAAGACTACAGCAGAGTAATGCAGGTGTGTGCATCAATTACACAGGCAAATACAACATAACACTCCAAGATCTGTGTGTACTCTATTGTAAAAGCAATATAAATGCAACAGTAATGTATGATCTGGGGTTTATGCAATATCTGATGTCTCTGTGTTGTAGGAGACGGATGAATATACAGATCCACTGCTGGAAAGTGAACACTTCAGTCTTTGAACACATTGGACACTTTATATATGTGTGTTTATGTGTTTGTGTGTGTTATAATTGTTATTTATATATGTGAGTTGTCAAGAAAGTGATATTGTACTTTTAATTTTATTTGCTACCAGGTTTGTTAATATACTAAATAAGTGATATTACACAAACCTGAATAGCTGCATTTCAAGCAACATACTGCATATACTGTATAGTCAATAAATGTACGTGGGCAATTATATACAAATGTCAACCTTGCCATGAAAATATTAGATTTTAACAAATGTTTTCACCATATTGATTTCAATTTAAGTATTTTTTAAGCATGATTATACATATATATTGGTAATAAATGCATTCTCTGAGAATTAATACTTCCTGTTTTGACTGCAAATGTCATCCATAACGTTGAAATTGCCCACATACATTTAACCTAATTAAACTAATCCAAACCCCTTCATATCTGTAAGAAAAAAAGGATTTTCTTCTAAAGATGTTTTTTATTCACTTGTGCTGAAAAGTGTACAGATGTGTATTTTTTGATTACTGATGCACTTTGTTTCACACTGAAAAGGAATCACATATTAGTCTTTCATGAAAACGTAACTCTTTCTTTAAAATAAAAAAATCCTGATTTGCCTATATACAGTAGTTACCCACAAAATATTCACTTGGATTACAAACTCATTGCAATTGTTGTCTCATGTTTTCTTTTAATACAGCCTTTACTAAGACATCCATTAGTTATGTGTCTTCACAGTGTGCACATGTTGTGCCTTACGACATATTAAATATTAATGAAGTTTTGATGATTCATTTAACTGTTAGAGGAAACAGATTTTACACCGACATTTCCACAGCACATACAGTACACAAACATCACAAATAAAAGAGAAATTGCTACATATTTAAATGATCAATGCTGATATCATTTCTTTGACAGTTCAGCATCCACGTCCTCCTCGGGTTTGAGCGCGTGCCATTGGGCGATGGGTCTTCTTGGATTGGCCAACATATCGGACCAATGGCGTTGCTCAGTTCCTGAGCTGTTCAGTCCGACGAAAATCTTTCCAATGGCATCGTTTTTTCCGATTTTGTCATAGTCCAACACTGTCACCACAACCTGCACTTTCTACAAGAAAATAAAGGCTGGTCAGTGTTTGTTTTCAAGACTTAAACATGTAACACACGTGCCATTCATGACACAAACTCTACCTGCATCTGCTCAGATGAAACTTCAAAACTAAATGATTCGTTGTAATACGGGTTCAGTGTGTTTTTCTTAATTGTAGTTTTCTTTTTCTTTAGTCTTTTACCGTTCTGCATCAGGTGGATTTTTACATAGGGGTCTGAAAAAAAGGATGGGACACAAAATCAAACTATATTAATCGGAATTTACACCTGTGATACAATGTATATGAATGCAGTTTTTTCCATTATTTAAAAAATATTTTGCATGTTTTATCTCACCTGACAGACCTCCCACATCCATTTTTTTGAGGTTTTTGGCCTCTAGAACAACAACAGTGAGTTTTCCAGCAGTGGGGACGTAACGCAGTGATAAGCAGATATCACCCAACCGCTCGTGCTGTTGAGTCGACAATAACCGGTCAGTTATTATTTCACTTTTTATCTCCAAATCAGCAACTTTCTTCACAATTTAACAACCAGTATAACTCAAAGAAAGGCCTGTAAGTGACATTGCCAAAATACATTACAATATTACCTACTTTGATCTAATCTAACCTGGTTAAATCTGGTGCAACACTGTAGCTGGTTAACCAGCATAGTTTAACATTGTGGGCAGTGTATAGTTGCTTGGCATCTAATTATTAGAAGTGAAGGGACAAACTTTCAATGTTCATGTTCTTGATGTATTAAGATTTTTTCTTGCCTCTTCTTTCTCGGCTTTCTGCAGATCTCTCCATTCCTCTGTCAGATGACTGAAGTCCACCTTATTCATCTGCACCCTCACGTCACCAATAGCATCATGTTTGGAGAAGCGGTCAAAGTCATACACGGTCATGACCAACGTCTTTCCACCAAGCTCTGCATATGGAACCTATGGGTAAAGTGTTACAATCTGATAATTATATTTATACATGGCGCAGACACTTTCATCCAAAGGAAATTACAAATGAGAAAGCATTGAAATGGGCCAACTAATGATTCAATGTAAGTAGCTCACATTGGAATATAGATTTGATTCATGATTGATTCGTGATAAATCAATAATAATGATCTGGATCAGATATTCCTATGCAAATTAAATGCATTATTGCCCTTGTGGCAAATATGTTTGCTGTGATATCTATGACACTTTTTATTAAAAGTGCACAAATAGTAATCTGGATAAAAAGCATCAAGTCCTATAAATGTATCATAACTTTCTACATCTTTAGTGTAAGTTATTTTTCATATTCATCGTTACCTTGAATGTAAAGTGTTCATTGAAAGTTGGATCTAGTGTTTTGCGGTGAACTTTAGTCTCAAACTTCTTTTTTTTGTCTGGGAGGAGATAAACTTTTACGTATGGATCTGAAGTGCCACTCATGTCCATTGCAGCAAGACTTTCAGCCTGAATCACACCTACAATTAACTAACAAAATAATCAGATCAACAGCAAGAATTAGAATTGGAAGATTCTCTAGTTCTTGCCAAAACATTAATGATGTTTCTCTCATTAACATGAATATTGATGACTGGATTAGCACAGGTCATGGATTGGTATTCATACCGTGCTGTCAGTAAAGTTGTAGTCAAGGGTATACAGAAGTTTTCCTAGTTTTGCAGTTTGTTTAGACTCTGTGTCCTCTTCCTCGAGCTCAGGATTAGTGCCAGGATGGACAACCTGAGAATATTAAATGATCAGTTCCCCAACACATTTATAGCCAAACATTTAATGTTCAGCAAACGGTATGACTGAGCAACTTAAATATAAATGAAAACACTTTATACACGTGTGCAATTTTAGTGTCCTTTCACATGTCCCTTCCAAATTACTTAATTATTTCTCATATTTTAGGGAATTTTTTGCTCTGATTTAGTTGACACATTAAGAAACAGATTGTCTCTAGACTCACACACACATTACACTTTCCTCTGTCTGTACCTGTTTTGATCCCTCATCTTTCACGTTTGTCATGTTGATGCCATTTTTTTCTTCACTTTTCTCTTTCCCACCCTTTTCTTTTTTCTTCTTAAGTATGAATTTCCTACAGACACACAGACTGCAGGAGATCATGAGGAGGAGCGTGAGGAAGCCGAGTGCCACCGGAGCCCAGGATGGTACTTACACAACACACACAGACATGATAATTACAGCAAATAAACAGGTGAGCATGTGCAAAAACAGGTGGTAAGAGTTCAATACTCACATGGAACTTTATGGAGCTCATTTAAAAACCTGCTTCTGATGCTGTGAAATGAGCGATCTGTGGTCTGTGGATGTACCGCGGTAGGTGAAGAACTCGTGGAACCGAGTATCCCTGGTTCATTCGGTCTTTTGGTAGGTGATGTGGATGAGGTCGGACCAGCCCAAAGAACGTCCCACTTGCCCTTATGCATCCTGAGACTAAAAGTGTATTTTCAGATTTGCATTTTATAGCAAAGAGAAAAGCTGAATTAAACCAGAAAATCTGGTAATTTAAAGAGGTTAACCACAAAAAACAAATGACTCTTTTCTGATTGTTGTCATTCACAAAAGATGATAAGGAGCGTTTTGCTGATATTAGGAATTCATTATAAGGTGTAAAGGCACAGACGGGTTCATATTCAGTGCACACAGCAGGTGACATGATGCTACTTAACCTTGGAATTATTTTGAGAAATGCTGAGTAGGAATTTATTGATTTCTGCTCTATTTACAGTGAAATGAGACACAGAAAGACAGTGACACTGATACCCCAGAGAAATACTGCTGACGCTAAATTATACCTGAACATGCAGTACAAATAATAATAAACACTACAGCAATAAATATATGGCCAAACAAATCCTTCTAATACTACACGTAAAACATTCAGATAGAAATATTCCTTTAACACATTTATATAATTATTATAAATAAATGCATCATTTGACACAACACACTTGCATGCATCTAAAAGCTGATTATTTAGACATAAGCTTAAAGATTTTAAGGAATTATACACACACTTAATTGAAGAAGAAAAGCTCTTACCTGCAGCTCTGGTTGGAGAAGTGCACTTGGAGAAACAGGTAAAACAGCAAAAAGAAAGAAAATATGATTGAATGTGTGAAGTGGATGTACCTCTGATGTGGAGAGAGATAAAGAGAGAGAGAGGGACGGTAAGAATCAGCCAATTGGCACGCAGCAGTGGGTGGAACCAGGTGGAGGTCATGCGTTTGATATCAAGGGAACACGTATACTGATCAAAAATGAATAGATCCAAGAAAATAACCATTGGCTGAACAAATAAGTCATTTTTTAATTCTAATTTAGTACTAATACACATATGGCTAAAATCTAAAATGATCTCATGTTGTTTTATCAATTTAAGAACCATTTCAAAATTTCAGTTTGTCAAAGGCTAAATAAATTGATGTTAGGGATTCATGTGTTGTTGTGAAACATGTCATGCCAGATGTTTATGCCAAAAGGATATAATTATATTTATTAAAATATTTTGTGATATTTACTCATTAGAATACAATGTAAAGATGCTACATGATGCCATAGAAATAAACTTGTAAAACTGTATGCTTCCATAAAGAACCTTTAACATCCTTTTTTTTAGTGACTATGAAATGGTGAGAAAGAAATAGTTAACATTCACTGAAAGTGATTTTTTTAAGGGTGTATTATATGTAATATTATATATTATTAATAAATATAAAACATATATATATATATATATATATATTGCTATAAAAAAAATATAAAAAGTATTTTTGTGATTTGCTTGATGTGTCCGGCAGGTGTCAGTATATTGAGCTGTGCTGCAGGTAATGTGATGACAGAAGAAGATCGTCGCTTAGATGAAGCTTAATGATGGTTTTCAACAGATCAGAAGGTATTATCCTTATAACACTCTTTTATATATGTTTGTTGCTTATTACATATTACATCCTGACACGTTATTTTATATTGTGTTGTTGATATTTCATGACTAGCACGATACGCCTGTAACATCACTGATATGCACCTTTAGGTTTGTTTAGGTTTAGTTTCGAGTATCATATTCAATAAAATGCTCTGTTTGCCTTTTCTTTTTTATAAAAATCGTCATAGCAATATGAGAGTATGACGAATATCCAAGAGTTGAATTCGCTGGAGTCTATAAGGGATTCAATTAATTTAAACTGTAATTTTACATTAATCGGTAATTTGACCAAAGCCTTTAAATGTACAGACGTGTGTACAGTACACAGATTAAGGGCCAGATGTCCTTCCTGACAGTAAAATATAATGATAACCAATTTGGAAGAATATTTGAAAACCTTATAAATCATCCAAATCATTTTAAATCTAATGTGTTTTCTGTGATTGTTTATATTATTGATAGGAATGGATGAGGAGTGTGTATCTCTTTGTCATAACTATATTTTGAGAATACATATGCAAACCATTTTTGTGGACGTCCTCGTTTGTAAAAACACTAAAAATGTTTATTTTGTCTATATTTATATTTATAGTATATCATTGTCTCCTAATATTTGTAAGTCGCTTTGGATAAAAGCGTCAGCTAAATGCCTAAATGTAAATATTTTTCCAATAAAATGGTTATAGTATTAATAACTAGTTGTGAATAAGAACAATAATGTGTGTGTTTGTGTGTGCAGATGCATGAGGAGTGTGTATCTCTGCAGTTGTCGGTCAGTGTTGTTGGGGTTTTGGAGCGTGTGGTTCGGCGTTGTCTCGGTCCTGAAGGTGGAAGTGTGCTGTTCACACGAGACACTGGAGAAATAATCATCACCAGACATGGACGGCGAATTCTCAACACACTACACCTGGAGCACCCAATGGCCAGGTACAGATTCAATTATATTTACAGCTGTAATGTTTAAATGCAGCTTTCATATGAAACGTTTATATTGTTGATATATTTTGTGTTTGTCCTTTAGGATGGTGTTGGACTGTGTGGGTGCACATGCTCAAATTACCGCCGATGGCACAAAGTCATTTATTCTCCTGCTGGCCGCGTTGCTGCGTGGAATTCGGGACACGTCAGACAGACGTCACGTAGGATTGGCCACTGCCCCTTACCTTTACAATCTGGCTCATCGTATGCTTGCGTTCAGCTGTAAGGAGTTGGATGATGTCATAACACATAAAATTATCCCATATGCATCTTCGTACTGCAGTCGCCGTAGTTACAAACCAAACTGCATCCTTGATTTATTGGTTGGCGGGTATATTGCTGGAAGATTAGGGATTGGCCAGGCTGATTTACTGAAATGTATTCTGTGTGAGTTTTACCACAGAGTCAGTCACGGTCAAGATGCGGTAAAAACAATTAAATTCCTCCATTTAAATTTCTCCCTGTTGCATATATCAGTGTCAGGTCTTCCAGTTGGCCGTTCAGAAGTGATGGAAGGGCTAATTGTGACTCGTGATTGGTCGGTGTGGACAGAACCAATTGGATCGGTGAAAGCACTCATCATATATGAAAGTCTTGGGTCTCCACTTACTGAGGCAAGCGACAGTATATATTTGCGCCTTCAACTTGACTGGCTGTCCCGTACGGAACGAGTCTTGGAAGAGAGGTTTACGAGTCTGTTACACTTACAGGTGCGTGTGTTATTGTCATCTGTAAAGCAGTCAGAAAGTGTGTTGCAGTGGGCCAGGCTGAACAACATCGCTCTGTTGGAGTGTGTCGACCCGGCTCAGCTGGATCTGCTTTGCCACTTCACTGCGGCAGAGACGATCTCTCATCCTCCACTTCAACACCTCCTGACGCTGAAGTTCTGCAGTCGCGTGCAGCTGGGCGGACATCGCTACGCCTGTCTGGGTACTTTCCCGCGAGATGTGCTTCACACACACACGCTTGTTCTGTGTGGACCAGCGCCGGGAATCCTCGACCAGATTGGGTGTGTGGGTCGAGGTGTATTTACAATGCTGGAACATCTTTGTCAGTCAAACACAGAAAACATCTGTGAGGAATCACTAGAACAATCACAGAGCTTTCTTTCATCTAATGACTTATGGAATAGAATTATGGAAGCCGGTGGAGTGCTTCCTGCTGGTGGCACGTTTGAGTTCTTGCTACATCACTTCCTGTTAAACACTAGTAACCATGGTGACTCAGAGAGCTGTAGACTGTTGGCAGAGGCTTTAATGAGTGTGCTAAGAACTTTATACTCTCACAGTCGCAGACGCTTCCTGGAAGTCCAAACACATCTTATAAGTGATCTTAAGCAAGCGGCAGGTTTAGATATTCAGCCCGTGTTCAGTGAAGCTTCAACGCTTCCAGTGTGTTTAGAGTCAGTCAGTAGTAAACAGCAACTAATTGTTTCTGTGTTGCAATGTTTAAACAGATTATTATGTGTAGGGGCGATTCTACACACCCGCTGTCTGCTCAAACGCCCCACCACCCTGTTTGAGGATGAGGATGATGAAGGAATTCAAGAGAACCTGCATCATTCTGACTGAAACAGCAAATATATGAGTTATACTGCATATTTCTGCTACATGCATTTCATGATATTAGGATATTTAAGCTACACTTAAATGCCTGACAACCATGAAGTTTCTAATCACTTTTTGTTTATCTATTATTCTGTTATTAAAACCAACAATTTGATGATGCACTTGTGTTTTCTTGAAAGTAAATAACGCTTGGTTTGATATTTTTACATTAATACCCTTCTAAGTATATTTTAAAAGCAAAGTCCACCAAAAATAAAGTCATTTAACTTTATGACTCTTTGTATTTTGTAGAACACAAAAGAAGATATTTTGAGAAATCTCTCAGTGGTTTGTGTTCATACAATATAAGTCAATGTTGTCTGGTTATCAACAAAATATTTTCTTTTGTGTTGTGCAGAAGAAAATCATACAAATTTTAAATGACATGAAAGTAAATAAATGATGAAAGAGTATTCATTTTTGAGTGAATTATCCCATTTTTCTTTTTTACAAAGTTGAATATATGTTATACATATATCTGTTGGATAAGAAGTAGAAATATTTCTAAAACATAACTGTATATTTGGGCTGTTTTTATTGCATATGTCAAAACTCTGAATACAATATTGTTTTATTTAGTGTTGGAAACAACATCATCTGAGTTTGCACTAACTATATATATATATTTAAAGGTATTAAAAAATTAAGCCAGACATGTTTATTTGCAAAAGTAGTGGCATTAGTAGTACAATATACAGAAAAATAACAATTTGTTAATATACTTCCCTAAAAAATTTATAGTAAAAGTAGACCACAAAATATGTTTCCAATTAATATTTCAGGCACATCTTGTGTATCCTTCATCCAGCTTTATCTCCACTCTTTAATAAATGTCCAAACTGTCCCAGAAATCACAGAAATGCTCCCTGTTGCCGTGCTGTGGATGTGACTGTATCGTCAGGTTCAGAAGGGACCAGCCCTCTGTGGCTGTATATTTTGGCCAAACCGGAAGAGTCTGCTCTCGGCAGAAGGACGTCTGTTCACCCCGTGAGTTTGGGTCCCCAGTGTGTGCAAACGCTCCCCAGTAACACGCCATCTGATTGGCTAAGACGGTCTCTTGAGGGGTTAATGTGAAGTTAGTACTGGGGGCGGAGTCAAACAGAAAGGGAAGCTCCGCTCCATGACAAGTGTGATTAAAGCAAATCGTAACATTTTCCCATACGTTATCATCAGACGGAGCATGATTGAATACATACATCCAAACGGATCCACTGACACTCACTCCAGATCGAGCAGACAGTCGGGTCGGACACAGGAACATGAAATCTGTTACAATCTGAAAAACGGGTAAGGACATTGTGTTGAAAAAGTGTGACCCATACATAACTTCTAAATTGTGCTGATGTCTTACCTGTGAAAGCATGAGCCGTTTGTCCAGGTTTTGGTAGAGTGGAATGTATTTGTGCAGAATTCTGAATGCATGTTGCTTAAAAATGGCAAAAGTGTAAGGCACAGCTTTCCAGCGTTGACACCGGTTTGTTGAAAAACCCGTAAACAAAGATCACACCTTCCTCGGAGGTTGTACCTACAGGTCAAACAAATAATACTATAGTATCAAAACTTTTAAGATAAGTGCTTATAAACGTGGACTAAACAAACCTAGTATAACAGGCTTGTAACTTTGCCAGTGGCCTTTTTGGAAGGCTGTGATTGGCTGTTCCTGAATCAGCTCTCCATCAACGAATGGTCCCCAGGTCTCAAAGGCTTCCAGAAAGTGGAATGGGTTTATGATCTTAGAACCTTTGAAAAGTCAAAATTGTGTCTTGATTTATTGTCAGTGTTGTATTTCAGTTCAAACTTGTGTTTACGTGTGTACCTGCTTTAACTTGTGCGTTGAGAACATCTTGTGCGCTGAGGGACCGCAAACAGGCCAGATTGAACATCGAGCAATTTGTCAGTTTAGCAAAATCCCATCCCTGTTTCCAAGCATCCCACCTAAAATACATTTGAATATACTGTCATAATAGCATAATATTACCATCATGTATTGTCTTTAGAAACTAAAAGTCTGTGTATACAACATACCTGGTTTTTAACGGTATAGAGAATGGTAAACTCTGTATGGCGACATGTCTAAACAGAGACTCGCTGCTCTGGATCATAAGATGGAGAGACACTGATTGAGCTCCAGCACTCTCGCCAAACACAGTCACCTACACACACACATAAGATTTATATACAGGAACTGGATGTCGTCATTTGTCCACCCCCAGACCCTTAAATACCTTATTTGGGTCTCCTCCAAAAGCTGCAATGTTTTCTTGGACCCACAGTAACGCTGCCTGCTGGTCTAAAATCCCATAATTCCCAACCGCAGAGCTCTCAGGATCGTTTCCTGTGACTAAGAACCCAAATGCACCTAAAAAATTGACGACGACATATTACTGATCATTTCAGGGGCTGGATTCACAAAACAAAAAGAAGAAAATTCATCATATTCATCATATTCAATTTTCATTTCATTTTATTCTAATCATGACAAACTAAAAATTTATGGAACGGTATAAGACTCAAGATTAAATATTTGACTATAAAAAATACATCAAAATATTTGAGAAATGACTTGGAAAAAACTACTAGGTTCCTTACTAGGTAACTAATATAATCACTAGTACAAGTACAAATTTATCACTGACAAACCCAATCCCAAAAATTAGGATATATTAGACAATACTTGAGTACTTGAATACTTGAAATACCACATTCTTACAAACTTAATTTATCTTAATTTATCTTATTTTTAGATCTTAAAAACATTTTTGTGAATCTAGCCCCATAATATATTAGTGGAACCTTTTTGACAATCCCCCATTATAACAATATCTGGCACACAATTTCTACAAAAACAAAATTCGACAGCTTGGCTAGAAGGACGTATATTTGCTATAACAATAATCAAATAAAATAATTTTTTGCTTGTTATGTTTTATTGTAAAGTTAACTTAAGGTGGGCCCCGGACCCTTGTTGAAAACACTGAAACATACTCTATGCAGAAAAATGAAAATGCTGTTTAAGGATTAATGCATGTTTAGCAATAATTCTGCTGATTTACCAAGACGATACTCAATGTTCACAACCACTGTGTTGCTATAGTTACTGATGAAGCGTCCATCATACAGCGGTTTAGAGGCGGAGCCAGCGATGAAGTCACCACCATGAATCCACACCATCACTGGAAGTGCTGTTACTGGTGGTGATGATAGATTGACACTTACAGGAACAAACACATTGAGATATAGACAATCCTCGCTAACCTGTTTAAATGAAAACATTTTGGTGATTGTGATTGAGTCTTAATGATAATGCTTTTGTGATTGGTGGATGTTTTTTTAAAGAATGCAATCAATTGTTTGAGTATATCATACCTGAGAAGGACATGACTGAGAGAACTCTCCAGCACATGCCTGCATGCATGCAGGACGAGGAAATGTGGCATCATATACGCAGGTCCAGGGCGACACAGGGGAGGGAGAAGCCCAGCGTTTGACCCCTACAGGAGGGTCAGCATACGGGATCCCATAAAACACATGAGCTTTATCCAAAGTAAGACCACGAATCCGGCCCAGATGTGTGGTGACCACAGGATCCACACTAGAGCTATCCAGACCATCTGATGCAGTGTTATCCAATAGATGATGTATGACGTCATCGTGCCTGGTAATATCCGTCAGAGGAGCCTTATGTTCACGACTGTCAACATCAAAATTAAGCATTTCTTTAGTCCCAGCTATTACTTCAGAAAAATCAGCATCGAAGTCTGAACCCCTCATCATGATGTGTTCAAGAAAGTTTAAATACTCATCTTGAAAAACATCTTTCAAGTTCCAGTCATTGTGTTCAATATTCAGGATTCTGGTCCGAGTCCCAGTCGTGTGTATAGAGTGACTTTCTTCTGTTTCTTGCCTTCCTTTCACAATTGTATTTGTCACCATTAACAATTGTGTAACCAAGATCACTGTACTACTCAACGAGATCATAATTGCACAAGACCCAAATGTATATCCACACAGCAAATGGGAACATATAGTTTGTTATTTCCTCTTCCTAAAAAAAAGGTCTCTGTCGATCAGATGAATCTCAAAAGTACAGAAAATCACAATTTGTCACGTGCTCCTGCTGAAATTCTCGTGATATCAATAAGTGAGACTGACCCACGTCGCAAATATTTCTTTCAATCTCTTTTAACAAATTTACAAAGACGCCGTTGTGAAGCAAATCAGATTACAGACCAAATTAGAGTTAAATGAAACTAAAAGTAAAACTTAACATTTCCAAAAAGCCCAAACTGAAATTATTATGCCCTACTTTAAAACTAACTAAAGCAAAACATGAATTATCATAAAATATTTTATAATAGATTTTACTTTTTATAAATCTCTCCCTCTTGCTCAAGAATGGACAGCGCAGCGCTTTATGTGTACGGGCAACGAGCGCCCGCCTCCCTAATGACGGACAGGAAAACTAGCCAATGGCGTTCGAGTATGAGGTTTGACGGAGCATATGATTGGTTGCATGTACCGAACGAATACGCCCTTTACTGATGAAAAGGGGAGGTCGATCGTTCATCATTTAGAGATTTTATTTCTAATTTGTCATTTGTGGTGACACTTAAACATTTATACACATGCTAATTGTTTGTTGTTTTTCCATTAAAGATTAAGGGAAAAACAAGTCATGTACTTTTTAATCTGTAGCTGATTATGTGTCACTTTGTTGTGCCATTAATGACTGACAAAAACTTTATCCAATAACCAAGAAGATTAACTATAAATAGTACATGCGATACAATACATTACCATTACACAAACACGTTATTAAAACGAATGATATTTCTTTAAGCTTGTTTAGCATTTTACACATTGCAAGACAATTTGAGCTGCTTTGTTGCCATTTGTATAGAAGTGGATTTAGTAGATTTATAACACATAAAGAGACATATTTTCGCCACCTACCGGCGTATTTATGGAGTAGAAAAAAGTTGTCTGTGTGAATCAGTGAACAAATCTGAATAAATCTTGACGCTAGCAGATATTATTAGGGATGAGAAATCTGACTACATCCTCACCTAAACAAAGAGTGATTCTCAAAATTAACCAAAAATCACATAAATTATTAATAGTTTATTTTACATAAATTAATCATTTGCATCTACACACATTTTCTATCTACTGAGAGGCATATAGATGGATAGAGTTTTGTGTCTGCATCTGTAAAGTCCCAGGAATTTAAAAATATAAAATTTAAGATTAGGTTTAGACCTCTTTTACTATTAACATCTTTTTCTTATACACACTTTTTGCTGAATGGTTCAGTAAAAAACCATGAACGTTAAAAAACCTTTCTGTTTTACAAAAGGTTGTTTAAAAAGAGACTTAAAAAAGAAGAAATTGTTCTTTAAGGAACCTTTGAGTGATTCTTTGGGAAACGACATTACTGCAAAAACCTTTTGTAGCACCTTTATTTTAAAGATTGTAAAAAGATTTATGTTAAAAAAACTGACTTTTTACTTAATAGTAAATATCACATAAGAATTACATAAGACATTACATAAGACTTTGGCACATGCGTGACAAACCTTATAAGATATTCTTCCTTTTTATTATCCGAAATAGCAAAACCCTTGACTGAGACATTACTCATCCTAAAATACAGGACAGTTAATTGATTACTCAGAAAAATAAACAACTAGTTCAAAATATAATTCATAACTCGTGACTCATAGCTGTTCTCACTCACGGCCTACAGTGTGCTATACGTACAACCGTTTCCATGGTTACTATAAAATCATGAAGGATGTGTCGTGACTACGTTTTGATCTTATGCGTGTGAAAACACAGGACCTAAGTTGTTCACAACACTAGTTCACACAGTTCACACTATATAGTACTGTGAGGTTGTAGAATGCTTTAGATTAAACAAAGTAACACAGGAGACATCTAGTAAAGTATAAAATATTATTTTTTAAAGTTTATTGAATTATCACATTTAGTATAAGTGTACTTACATAAGACAAATTAATCAAATAAGTAATGCATCTGTAGATTTACTGTATGGTGCTAAAATAAACATAATAGACAGAGAAAGAACTCTGTTTATATATATTTGCTATAGAAACATTTCTTCACACTATATTCTCGTTTTAGTCAGTGCTAATTCATTACAAGAAATGATGGCTTAAGTCACTATGACACAGGTTTACAGAATGACATTAATGTGTTGCATAAAAGTTAAGTAGCCAGCAAACTCCCTGTAGACACAGTCCAACAAATGTCAGCCAACAGGAAACACTTTGAGCTGAAGAGGTGGGGCCATAGTCCCATCCAGGGAACCAATCATATTCTGTGAAGCAAAATTTGCAATGGTGACAGACATTTATGAGAGGGTTCCCACTATAATATTATTGTTCAGAGTGTATTTAATGACAAATAATAACCAGATGTGTAAAAAGTTTTGTGATATCTCAATACTGTGCATTGAATAGGTTCTTACTGCAAACGTTGTCTCGACATATTTCTGACCCACAACCACTGCATGCCACACCTGCTATATATGGAGTCACACCATGAACCTGTCCCCTGCGATAAAATATCATTAATAAAACATTACCAAGAGGGAGACATTCTTCATAACTAGATACTGACGTGTAAAAGCATGATTTTACTCTATGAATGCAATGAACAAAATAAACAGAAATAATAAAAGAAACTATATACTTTATAATAATACTTAATCAAAAGTTTCTGTTGACATGGATTCTGATGTAAGTCTGACTTACGTATCACCATAGTTGCAGACAAAAATAGTGGATTCTGGGTGTGTAGAGAAGTTTTCAATTCCTTTAGTGCACACGTTAACAGCACAGCCCATCTTGAAGCTCGTGGACCACATTAACTAGAAAAACAATCGCAATACACGAGGGATTGATGAGATAAAATGAGAAGAAATTTTTTATTAAAGAAGAAGGTAAAAAAAAGTTTCAATTTTTATTCAATTTAAAGTACACTCTTAAAAATGAAGAAAAAAGCATTTGCCATAGAAAAAGGTGTCAAAGGTTCCTAAATGAACCATTTGTTTTTTTCTTCCTTATAGTCTATTTAACCTTTTCCAGTGCAAAGAATGTTTTGTAAAATTTTATGGAACTATTCTTGCAAAAAATGTTCTGCACCTTTATTTTTAACAGTGTAATCTGTCCATTTTATGCATTGAAGTTGCTTTGCTAAGAAAATATGGCAATACATTTAAAAATAGTTAGGAAAACACACCTGTGCGTAGTGACCACACAACCTTGAGCAGTTGTTCGTTCTGAGTGAATAAGCCCCTTGATTGTTCCATTTCTGTATGGCGTTCTCCACAGAGAAGGCTGAAAATGGAACACCCAACCAGATGTTCTCCCCCATCCACCCGGAGAGCGGGTGTCCGAAATGTGCCATGGAAGGGCCGTGAGAGGCCCTGCAGTGTCTCGCCCGATCTCTGGCACCTTTGGCCAATTCATCGTCCCATGACTGTGGATACACACAAAAACATGACTATAGTAATAATTTATCTGTTCTATTAATGAATATCTGAGAATTAACCTGAGAAAAAACACGATTTAGTTGCGTGACTCCTCACAACCAACACCCTGTAGTTCCTCTTAGTTCTATGATAAAAATCCAATTCAGATCCACACAGACACAATAGGGAACCATTCCTTGCTTCTCTAAAAAAAAAACACCCCTCATACAAAAGCTCTCTCTATTGCCATGACAACCAGAAAGATTTATTGTATCTATTTATCTGAAGCATTCTGGTGCGCAAAACAAAGGGCCATGTACAGTATGAACTGTACCCTGGTGAATATCTGTAGATACATATCTAAAAGCATTAAAAAAACCAATTTAGTTGGCAAATTAATTCTTTTTTCTCTGTAGCGCGAACACACAAGAGAAAATGAAAAACAGGAGATCGAGAACAGACTAGTAAACAAACAGCGCACAATAACATATGACCACATACTACACAAACGATAAACGAATAAGACGTGTTTATCATCATTAAAGCAAGCATAAGCAGTGCAGCAGATGAACAGTCACCTGAAAGCACCTGTCTTACCATAGAGCGCAAACTGGCCGCAGGTGGAGAGACGCGCGAGCGGTGCGCATTGTGCGCCAGCACGCACCTGCGGATAAACTCCGGTTCCGTTATTCCCGGCAGGAGCGCCAGAACCCCGCAAGTGCCGTACAGAAGAACCGATATCCGTAAGACAAGACAGCCGAGAGAGTCCATGGCAAGTGTCTCGAGCAGCACTGGCTTCCTCTGGATAAATGACTCAATGGAGCATCACTGGTGGAGATGCGCTGACCTGTGCGTCATGGTGCCGTGGATTTGCCCACTCTCGTTCTCTCTCTGTCTGTGTATCTCCGCACAGGGTCTTTTTAAAGGACTTCAACAGAACCACCCACCATGTCACGAAAAATATGATGCGCGTGGCTCTTTGTCTCCAGCTCTCACGCTCAAGTTCGCGGGCACACGCACGCATACCGGGCGCAGAAAGTCAAATAAATCGTGAGCTTTAATACTCTGCACTATTGCGCCATATTTGAGTATGAACAAGAATTAAATAAGAAATATATAGAGTGGATTTATCTTTTAAAAATATATTTAGGGATATTTTTTCGCTGTTTCAATCTGTTAAGCCACAATTGATGTGTTTTATAAATATAAAATAATAAATTAGAGCGTTTAATTATTGAGATTTATTATTTTTTATTATTAAAGAAATATATATATTCATTATTTCAGAAATGTTCGTTTATATTATTGATAAATTATTTTAATTGTTCAATTATTTCGTAATATTATATTTAAGGTTAAAAATGAGGTTTTTATTGTTTTACTTTTTTGTACATTTATTTTTAAATATATATACTAATATATTCAATTTATAAAAGTAGTCATCCAATCTAAAGATTTACATTACATGTAGTAAAAAATGTGTATTATATTTATAATATTATTAAAATCACAAAGTATTTTTATAGAAATAATTTTTATTGACATGCTTCATACACAGAATCTTGAGTGTATTTTTGATTTCATTGGATCATAATTTCATGTCCATCATTTCTGACTGCATTACCCAGAAACCGTGCGTGATGACGATAGTGACGCTTCTGAGCCGCATGTGTTTGATTTAACTATAGCAACAGAAAGGCGGAAATAGAAATCGTCTGTAGATGAGTTAAATTCAACTATATATAAATTGACAGTTCTATGAATCATGAGAGCAAATAGCAGGTTACCTTTACAACGAAGTGCGCAACAGGTAAATGCGCTCCTTACAATAGTTGTCCTGGTTTAAAGGCATATTCATGTTTGCCAGTATTGTGGTAAATGTTATTAATTATTTGTGTGTATTGTTTCTTAAAGCCCAAACATACTGGAGCAGATCGCGGGCCGAGGCCAGTAGAGTAAGTTTAGAGAAATAATAAAGGTAAAGCTGCTTGCAAAAGATGTGTAATACTGGAAAGATGCTTTAATATTGTTGATTATTCTACATCTGTCACAGAGTTCCAGTCCTGAAGTTAGAGACTCTTCAAGACGCAGGAGATGAGGTGGAAAACAAGGCTTTATGATGATGATGATGATTTGTATATAAATTTGCCTATAGCTTTAAAGTGAAACATGCCAAAATTTCTTAAGACAAAATACATATTCATGGATCATAAATCAGTAAAATCATGTTTTGCTTAAAATAACAGGTTTGTGTAAAGGGCGAGTTTAGGGGATAGAAGTCTGGTAAAACAGACTATAAATGAGATGTCTATGAGATGCTAATCTTTAAGTTTATGTGTGTAAGCGTACATTTTATGATGTGTAGTGAATTTACTTGATTATAAAAATGTCTAAATAAAATGTAAACTCAATTTCGGACTGTTGTTGTCATTTTTGACAGCATCTTGACATAATTCTCAAGGATGCTGCTATCAAGACCATCTCAGGAGATGTGTCAGCCATGAGCTGGGGCTCTCCTCCTCCAACAAACTCAAATCAGGTACCCATTCTAAACTCTTAAAAAGAGCTGTTTCTTATTTTTAGGGCTTTTGCTAGTGACGAAAAATACACCTTTACATGTTCCATAAATAAAACTTTCATGACTATATTAAGAGTTTTGTGTTATCCTCCAGTGTATCGAGACTAAGATGAAAAATTTGGTGTCTCCTGTGGATCATGAGGAATCACTACAGCTGAGCAGCAGGGTCCAGACCCAGAGAAGTCCACCGTACAGCCTCAATCCAAACCCGGACCCTCCCGACTTCAGCTCTAAAACCACAGCACAACCCAGCTACATCACTGTACGACCCAACAGCAAGATGAGAGATGCAGTGAGTCGAATTTGTTTTGACTTTATCACACATACCCAATCGCTTTCTCTGTCTCTGTGTCTGTTATGCTTCAGAACCAAATCTGATTGGCTGATGTTTTTGTGCGTCGCTGTGTAGGAGGGGCTTACAGAAGAGAGGAAACTACAAGCAGTAATTGAGCAGGTTATGGTGGATCAGCTGTCGAGGTCAGTATCTCTCTCTCTCTCTGTCTGTGTCTCTATCTTTGGTGAGTAATAACATGATGAGAGTTGTTCAATGCTCACGCAGGGCTGTCATTAGCGATCCGGAACAGAATGCTGTGTCTGTCAGTCCCACGAGTGTCCCACCACGCTACACGAGAACTCTTCACCACACTAAGTAAAACCCACCCACATACGTGACTCACATATGAAACTCTCTGTCTCATACTCATGGATTTTGAGAAGGTCATAGTGGTTAAATTCCCACTATATTGGAGGACTGTTAAAGGGACATTATCAATTTAATGTTTTTATTTATAATGAATGGTTCTTCTTAAGGCAAATATTACTATTACTGTTGTGAAATCATGAGAAGAGGTGCGCTTTCATAAAATTTTTGTTTTGATGACCAATAAGCTAGTTTAACTTGGTTAAAAATTGTCACCACGATAATTATACTTCTGCAAACTTACCATTTCATTTTTTTTTGTTTATAGGGTAAAAACACAGATGTCTTTAACGGAGAACCTCCTGTCCAACAAGCTCCGCTTTCACGCCAGGGTTTTGTCAAGGTAGTTTTAACTACTGCTTAAAAGTATTTTATTGTAATGAATTACAATAAGATTTGCATAAAGAGATGTTTGTGGTTTATTATCTACAATGTGTTTGGTCTATAGGTGTGGACGTGAAGCATGTCGAGAGCTGATTGGATTCTTTTTCACATGTGACCAAACGCTGACCGTGTACGAGTACAGAAATTTTGGTAAAAACAGGTCAGTCCGTGTTGTTTTGGTTACCATGTGTTCAAATGTATACAAATCCAACTCAAACACACGTACACTGTAACAGTAAGTATGGCTTTAAACATTTAGAAGTTAAATGTATTTTCAGATGGAACGCTCTGCCCTTTATCGCTCGTGGTGTGTATTTAAACAGAGGCAGACCGTACAGCCTGCAGGATATCTCACAGGTTCAACACACTCATCATCTGTCACACACATACAGACTAATATTAACTCATTAACACTCTGCCTACATCACCCAGGGTGCCGAGCTTCACTTCTGTACAGACGGCCCACACCTCCCCCACAGCCTGAGACGCCATCCGCGCATCTCCCTCAAACTTACCGATGTGGATGAGACAACCAAGAGACTCCTGCTGTATGTACACACACACACATACACACAGTGTGTAAGCGAATAAAAATACTCAAAGTTTCTTTTGTACAGAGCTCAGTTTGGGGAAAGCCTGTTTCATCTCTCTGAAGAGGAAATCAGTGAAAGAAACACCCTGAAGGCAATTCAAGGTTAATACATAACACTTCTCTCAGGCCACTGGTCCCACTGGGTTGTTTTTGTGTTTCAATTACATAGTTAACCTTCTAGCTGACTTAACCCACCCTCTGACATCATTTAACAATTTTTTACAGTTATGAAATAAACAAATGAATGCAAAAGGGTAGACCTGGAATTCAGTGATCTGATTGGTGGATGTTTTGCAGATGTGGTTCGTTTTAGGCTGAGGGGACGTGCAGTCCAAACCTTCATCAATCTTGGAAGACATCTGCAGAACTTGGATCTAAAAGCTGATAGTGTTTTACAAAAAGAGCTTCTCAGGAAATCTCTTATGGACCTCTTGTGTCTCACACAACAGGTATAGAGATCAAAATCAATCTGTGTCTGTCTGTTTTTATGCATACATACATAGGTTTGTACAAAACAGCACACATTATTGGGTAAGTGTGCTGTGTGTGTGTGTCAGGACTTCGAGGCAGTATGGAGGATTGTGAGTCGGCGTGCTGAGGGGCGGGTGCACCCTGCCGATGTGATGCGTGCCGTTACCGGGGAGATGAGCGAGAACCGAAAAGCTGTCTTCCTGAAGGTAAAAGCCGCATGTCGTCCTGCAGAGGACGCTGTTGAGCTCTGTGAGTTTCTTGAATGTCTGTTCTGTGAATTTTAATGTTTGTCTCCACTGTATGTTTTTTTAGGTGTATGTAAAGCTTGACCCAAATAAAACTGGATCCATATTGCAGAGTGATATCGAAAAATTCTATAGAGGCAAACAAGACTGGTACACGACACGTGGTGAGCCAATTGTTCGTTTTGATTTTTGCTCATAGGCAGTGGCTATATCTTGAATGATGGTTGATATTATTTAATGAAGTTGAAATCAATACACACTGCTCTTATTCAAATAAACAGTAACACTTCAAAATCAGGTTCAATTTGTTACCATTAGTTAATGCGTTCAGTGTCATGAACCAATAATGAAAACCATTTTTTGCAGCATTTATTAATATAGATTCATCATTTGTTAATTCATGCTTGTTTATAATATAGTAATCAATTTCCATTTATGGAACCTGAAATGTGTGAGCTGTTATGTGATAAATAAAATTAAATAAATATATTAACATAATTTGATAAATAAAAAGTGTAAAATCATCAGTCATTGTTATTTCATGATGTAACAAATTAAAGCCTATTTTAAGGATTACTAATTTATTTAATTGTGCCGAATGCACACAGACAAAAGGCAAATCAATGCATGGGCTACATGAATGTTTATGACGTTTATATGATCATTTTTGTGTTGACTCCTTGACAGAAGCGGGGCCAAATCCTGACTTCTTGGCCTTCGTACAGCAAGCAGGAAAGGCCAGCAAGAGCGTGTCCTATGCAGAGTTTGAGGACTATTATGAAGGTCTTAGTATTGAAATCCTTGATGAGGAAGAA
>CM032802.1:2302500-2637500 GCA_019155185.1 Beaufortia kweichowensis
ATTTACAGTGCATGGTACGTTAAAAAGCAGCATGGTGATGATGACACTGTACTTTTCAAACAGGCTTTTAGCGGTAAGATTTAGCGGTGCAAATGTGCATAGGTGTGTACCTGTCATATAAAGCCCTTAAGCCTAGCAGCAGTACTGCTACAGGTATAGTGATGTAAAGGTGGGACACACGGGCGTAGATATGCCCCTCACCATCCTGTAAGTCCGCCCATGTCACAGGCCTCGGTAACCAAAGCCGATCCCACCAAAACCACTCACTAAGCATTGCCCTGGGAAAACACACAATAATGTTTCGTCAACCATTCAGGTTTGACTGAGCCAGTAACTGTGCCTGCTGGTAAATACCACAAAAGTGTCTTATATAAATATAAATTATTCTGAATTTATTCTATTATTTTCCTTAGAGGAAAGTGTTGTACAGTTCTAAGATCCTTATCATGCAAAACCTGCAGGTTCAGGTAAATTCAAAGCAGATACTAAAGTCCATCATTTATAATGCAGTATATATCTACATTGGAAAGTTTTCTCAGGTAACTTAAAAATGTGCTTCATGCATTTTATCAACATTATCTGGTTTTATTAGATCAGAAATACAACTTTTTATGACTGAATCCTCAGTAGGTAATAAAATGAATTGGGTAATGAATTAGATAATACCTGAATTAGGTAATAAAAGTTGTGCTTAGGGATACGATTAAGTTAAAAACAGGTAAGGTAAAAACAACATGGACATGTATTTACTTTTTACAGTGTATCCAAGCAACCTCACGTCACATCAAACATTACTAGAACATTCTGAGCCAGTTAATGTTTTTGTTGTTTCTTTTTTTATTAGTAAAACCCAGTGGCAAAATGTGTTTGCCCAAATTACAATGAAGTGCATTTGTTGTTGATATGTTTGACAGTGTGAGAAATATTTGTGGGAGCCAGACTTGATAAATAAAAGATAATTGACATAGAAATGAACGTACCGTTTCATCCAGGTATATGTGTGCATGCCCACAAAAAAGTTGAAAACAAGTTTGAACAGCTCTAAAATAAAGCCAGTTAGTGCACTTCATTGTGACTTAGTGAGTCTCGCTGGGAGCATCTAACGGCAGTACTGATCCAAACTTACATAATGTGATTTAGGTCCATTGTCAGCCCAAGTGAGCCAGTCTAGACTGGAACAATGGTATCTAATGGCGCTACTACAAAACACAACAATAAAATACTTTCTCCATCCAATAAATTAAGCAGTGCTGTGTCGGTCATGCATAGAAGTGCTCACGTTACAATATAAATACTTACTGCAGATGGTTTGTTGTTGCCATGACGCACAGGCATGTATAATGTTGCAAAGACTTGACAGAGAAAAATAACACAAGTTAAATAGAAACATTCTTACCTTCTTTTCCCCTTTTCAGTCCAAACACAAGGCAGATTGATGATGGTGACTTGTTTCTACACACTTCTGTCCTGTTTTTGCCTGTGTTTTCTTTCACAGGTACACCTTTAGACAAATCCTCCCGAGTTCTAGGTAGTGGAGAAACAAACTCATACACACACACACACACACACTTTCACTGAATACCTCAACCCTCCACAAAGAGCTCATTGAACGCTTGAGAGAGTGTGTGTGTGTCTTGAAAGGGGGTAATAGAATGGGAAATATGGGAGGGGCCACAGTCACCTCAGGTAGAGAGAGAGAGAGAGAGAGAGAGAGGAGATGAACCTTGAAATATTACCTGCCCTAAACAAGTTAATAACTCACAGAGAGAATAAGGGAATATAAAGAACGCTCTGTTTAATATTATGACCTGAAGTCATTGTTTTCTGTTCTATGCGTTTTTGGCAGATGTTTTTAACTTTTTAACACTTTCAGGCTATACATTGTACATGTTTGTCTTGTACTGTTCACGTTTTTAAGACTGTGAAATGCATGAATACATTCTTTTTTAAACATTTGATTAGAAAGCAACAAATAAAAAAATTATCAGAATTTTTATAAGAATGTGTGCTGGATTCATCTGAACTGCTGTATTTGGAATAATCATAAACAGTATAATAGGAATTTCTTACATATGATATTCATAACATTGCATCATAATAGGGCTATATCACAATAAGGAAATTACAATTGTTGACATGATACAATAACCATGTAGGGCACCTATAGTATTTAAAAATATTTTTAAAGAAAATTTTTCAGGATCTTAAAACTCTTAAAACTTTCACAGGACCTCATCTGATAAGTTCTGGTGTATTTCTTAGGATTGGCTCCAAATTCAGATACATCCCATTACTGTTTTCTGTTAAACAAGATTAAATGCATAAACACAACACAGATCTTTACTAAGTAAAGGCCCATTACTCCACCAGCACAAACTAGTATATGTATAACTTTCAGCAGTTTCCTCTTATCCTTATTCTGTCTAACCATGCTGTCCTGTGTCTCCATCTAGTGGCGGAAATGAAATGAAGAAATGAAGTTGCACTACAGGTAAGAAAGACTTTTTCCTTTCCATTTTTATTATGAATAGTAATCATGTTTTCTTTTTATATTATCAAAATATTGTCAAAGTTTCTCAAGACCTATAGAAATAACATGGACGTGGATGCTTGTTTGTAGCTGATTGATCTCATGTAGCACAATGCATATCATACAGACAGGAGAATATACTTTGGACATGTACACACTGCAGCTAAAATCACTTAAAGAGCTTAAAGAAACCAATATCAGCTCAACGGTCATCAAGATGTGTTATTGCAGATGTCCAGTCTTTATTTATCTCAAAGGAAAACAAACCAATAATAAACATGCCTCATCTTGCACTTATTAATGTACCAGTCCAACTCCAAACATTAAATATGGCTGTCATTTCCAAGTCTTTGCAGTGTGCACATGCCCAGTCTGTACTCATTTATTTGTTATTGTTAGTCAGTGGCGAAAATTATGATTCCTGGGTCTATATCTTGATCCCTGAAAACATATTCACAGTGAATATAACATGCTTTACATGAACTTAAGCATCGCTAGCATAGTGTTACATAGACTTTGTTTAAAATACTACAGTATGGCCATTAGAATTGTAAGCAACTAATATTCACTTATTGGTAAGTAATTGGCTTTGCATTCATTGCATGTCTTATGAATCCACTTAAACATCACATCATGTCATGTAATGAGCTTGCTAACCAGCAAGTAACATGCTAACTTGCCATGTGGATGAGACACTACAGATGTGTTCGTTTCCACCGAAGACAAACAGACAATTTCACAACTTGGCTTGGACTTAATAGGTTCACATTAAACAACTCGTGACAGAACAACATCACAAAATGAACGTTCAACTGGCTGAGTAACAAATCTGTATGGACTGCAATGCCCTTTGGCCCATATTCCCAAGCGTCTCTCCTCTTAACTCTTCAGGTTCAAGAGGTTAGGTTAATGAGATTTAGTATGTGTGTCTGTACAGGTGTTTGCATGTGAAACACAGAATGGCAAGTCACAGTATAAGACAATGTTTAAGAGTCATTGAGCTCGAGAAGAATACCATAATATCCAGAATGCACAAACATGGCTGCACTTGGCCACTTGGGTTAATCAGGTTAGCAACCGCAAGAACCTCCACCAAGCCATCAACAATTTGCGTCCCTCCCGAATCTCTGATGACGGTCTTTCAGTCATCAATGAGAATTTATTGAATCAGAGATGTGTTGCTGATGGCATGGGTTTGCTGGCACTGAAAGAGTTGGATGCAAGGTGCTAAAGATGTGGAGCATTTCTCCACTTTTTCCACTCATACGGGAGGGTAGCGTTTGAGCTCACTGGGTGAAGGGGGAATCTGTTCATTGAGGTGTGTAAAGGTGATGGAGTGGCTAGGTCTGGCTGTCGTCTCCCCGGCAGTCTCTGATCCTCGGTATTTCGGAGGAAGAGTCTGACACCGCCCCTTGGCTTTGGAGCCTGGATCACGGGGTGGAAGCCCTTTCGTTGCGATTCCCAACAGCTCTGGTTTGGAGGGAGGCCGTGGTAATCCTGTTGACTGGCTGCCCACAAGCTCTGGTTTAGAAGGAGGACGTGGCAAGACTGTTGAAAGGCCGCCTGCAAGCTCTGGTCTGGATGATGGACGAGGAAGTGCTGTCGAATGGCTGCTTGTGAGCTCTGGCTTTGATGGCGAGCGGGGCAGCGATGCCACTTCAGTTCCTGTGGAATCCTTTTTAAATTGGAGATGTAACGGCACAGGTGTTTGGCTCTCAGGTGGCTCATTTGTTGACAGCGCTTTAGGGACTTTCCATGTGAGCTCGCTAGGAGATGGAGGAAGCTTTTGGTCGAAGTGTGTGTATGTGGTGGAGTGGCTCGGTCTGGTTAAACCCTCATCAGATCCTCTGTACCTTGAAGGAAGGGTTCGGCAACGGCTCTTACCTTTGAAATGTGTATCTGCAGGCGGTGGCCCTTTCAAATCTAACTCTTGATACAAGAATAGTGAGTCTGAATGAACAGAATATTCTGAGTGAAGATCTACAGCTGTGGTCGGTGAGTCAACATGACAAGGTATTTCAGACAGGGACACTACAGTTGTATTTTCAGATTGAGGGTTATCATCACATGGATCACTGGTGGATGCTGTAGGTTGCTCTGAGGGTTGTTCCTCTGGCTCCTCCTCCTCATTCTTCAGTTCTTCCTCTGATTGGCTTAGCATCACTCCACCGCAGACAGGCGGCTCATCTGGTGGTTCCTCGTCTAAACTTTTGTCACCTACATCAGCGTTAGTAGTTGACAGGGATTGTGAATGGGTGCACTTCTTGTCCGTCTCCTCAGTGAGTAGAAGATCCAACAGGAGCGTGTTCTCCTTCTTCAGCTGCTCCTTTAGGGAGCGAGGCACGTCTGGGATCAGCCATGCCACGAGCATACTGAGGAACATGGCCAAGTTCTAAATCACAAACATAGATAAAAGCAAACATTTCATGTCAGTGATCTCTGTGGTGTCAAGTTTAACACTTATTATAATACTTTTGAAACAGCTTTTTATCCTTTGTATTTACTGTTTGATGAGTAACAATTATTTTCAGTGTCCCAGATGCTGTCAATAAACAAAACACACGTATAATAACTAGTCATGAGACGCATGATAACCAGTAAGATTCAACATTATAAACGCGCCGCCATATTTGAATCTAAATAATCTGTAAAAAAAGCTTCATTGCTTTCTCTACCAATCATGTTGTTTAGCTTCAGAAGACATTTATTAACCTACTGGTGTCATTAACATGATACATGTATGTGCTTTTCGGGTTTTTCTGTAGTTTTAAACACTACAAAATTTTAAGCACAACATAAATGTATTAATTTATGTTCAGCTGAAGAAAGGAAGTCATATCTGTGGTGGTATGAAGATGAGTAAATTATATTAGGGTAAACTTCTCCTTCAAGCTATTTAACCAACAATATTTCTTGAACAACAAGTACAGATAGAACTACAGCTTAAGATAACAGCAGTCAAAAAACTGACCTGGAAAAAAATCACAAATGCCAGCCGTGCAGCGAGCACAGACCAGTATTGCTTAGAAAGCTGGTAAGACTCCAGAGACCAGGGAGGATCTCGGTAATCTTTGTACCTATGAAGAAAAGGATTTGTTGTAAAGATATTAGGAAACTAGTAAACAAATGTGTGTATGCATGTGCACTTGTGTGTTGTGTTTACCTGCAAATACGGAGTTGCCGGTCAAAGTCTGTGTCGTGCGGGGCGGTACCAGGTTTAAAGTTGCTTGTGTCGAAATAAGCCAATGTATGGTTGGTAAAACCATGCATGGTACCCGTCTCACTATACAAATACTGATACACCATCCGAGGAATGAACTCTGATGTAAAGGAGATCACAAATGCCTTGAGGGGAAAGAGAGAGAGAGAGAGAGAGAGAGAGAGAGAGAGAGAGAGAGAGAACCTTAAAACCCTTTGAACAGACAGACCAATAAAAATAAAATAAAATAAATTTAAATGTAGTTTGTGTGAATTTACTAAATAGTTGCAGCAATTTTGCACACAATATTTTGATGCAAAAATCTTGTATGTTATCTGCAGTTTACACTGAAATAATACTGCGGCATCAGAACAGCAATTCAGTGTATGCAATTCATTTTAGACACTTACATTTGTAATGACTGCAAACTTGCTGATTCCACTCAAGATGTTGTACCATATGCCTAAAGAAGGAGAGATATATATAAATGAAAGTCTGAGCAAACTATGGTAAAAAAATTCACGTTATGTAAAAATATGAGCAAGATATTTGTTGATACGTTTCATACCAATCTCTTTAGCACTGACAGCGTCAGGTCTGCGTATTTCAGTGACAAATTTTGCCGCATCAAGACGGATTTCAATGACGTTATTAAGCAGAGCGAAGACGGGTGCCAGCGGGAAGGAAGCCACAAAGAGCGTGACAAATCCATACTGAATAACTGCAGACAAGCAAACACACATGCATACATGAAGGGCGTCTTTGATCAAACCCATTTCCTCAGAATCATTGTAGGACGTTGAAAATGTCATCTAATTATAAACTATAAAACAGCAGTGTTTATAGATAAGGGGCTGGCAAAATGTTTGACATTTTTAATTGTTCCTGGTAATCCAAAATCTAGACTGAAAAGCATCAGTGGTGCAGAAGGACTGCACTAAGCTAACTGAACCGTGCAGCGTCGTGACCAAATAATGACCAACTGCAGAGCGTACCAATTTGCCAAGCTCTGTTCAAATTGCCTGGCACCATCCGGTCAAAACTGGTCTGTGTTTTAGGCCTTACAAGTCAATTAATTCACTCTTTGCTTTTCAGTGTCAGTGCTGTTTTATCCCATTTTGGGGTGTTTATTTCTTTAAACAGTTCGCAGATGAATAAGACTGTCTGTGAGACTACAAAAAGGATTACTGCAAGAATTATTCATGGACGGGATTTCAAAATATACAGCTACATAAAATATACAGCCCAGTCGCCTCTCTACATGCTTTTATGTTATGCTGATTGTGTTCTTTAAACAAAGCATGTGCATAAAAGTTGTGGACATAATTATTACTAAACAAGGGCTTAGAATTGTGGTTCTGAAATTCTTTCAAACTATTCGTAGAGACTTAATTTAAGCAGAGTAACACAAAGATGTTGAGAGATGATGAGTTCTTGAGATGTTTGAGAACTTACCCATCTCCATATACTCTGGGCTCAAGCCCTCATAGGGTTCCAGGTCGTAATCCAAATCCCAGCGCTGTGGTTCTCGCTTTGAATCTTTGTCCTCCTCATCCGCCGCTCCTTCTTTCTCCTCCTTATATACGCGATACATCTTTTTCAGCTTCCTGTGTGAATGTAACAACATCAGGAGTGTTTCCTTTAGCTTAGAAGAGCATAGCAGTAGCAACACCAAGGTCATGGGTTCGATCCCAGGGATTGCACATGCCATAAAGAATGTATTGTACAACTGGATAAAAGCATCTGCCAAATGCGTACAGTAAATGTGCTTGCAAATATAACGTTAAACAAACAAGCAGAAAAATAGTACTTCTGTTCCTCCCTGTACTCTGCTTAAAAGCATAGTTCACCCAAAAATAATTATTTTATTATTTCCTCATCCTCATGTCATATCAAACCTGTATTACTTTCTTGCTTCAGCAGAACACATAAGAAGATATTTTGCAAAACGCTGGTTACCAGCAGCCATTCACTTTTATAGTATGAACACAGGGTACAATGGAGGTCAATGGGTGCCGGTAACCAACGTTTTGCAAAATATCTTCTTTTGTATTTCAACAGGGTTTGAATGACATAAGGGTGAAAAAATTATGACAATTTTTATTTTTGGATAAACTATCCCTTTACGTAAACTCAAACAGTGTTGCAAATTTCCTCTAATGGAATAGAGGTACCTTTTACAATCAGAAAATTAGTTAAGGGACTGCAGGGAGGACTGTGTGTGCATGTGTGTGTGCAACGCTTACGGAATGGCAATTTCGAACACGTTGTTCTGAATAAGCTGCTTCCCCAGCATAATGATGCCCAGCTGAATACACACTTCAATAAGACAGCCACCTGGAGAACACTGTAGCAGAAACACACACATGTACAAGCAAAGTAGTTAAATCATGTTGACACGCTAAGGGCAAACTGTATTATTGCTTTATTAATTACCTCCTCCATGCGGAAATCCTTAAAGACATAAACATAGTCACCAGGACGACCGGCAAACCTAAGTTAGCAGATCACAGTTATGGTGGATTTTTTTACAGTAACATATTCTTTGAATAGTTGATGCTGGACATGCCACATTCTAACACAACAGACACACAACACTATGTATAATGTATAGACACAACACAACAGTTTTGGAATTATTAATTTATAGCTGTAAAATTGCATGTGACTTTTCAAAAATATATTAAAAATATACAAAATATTTATAATTTCATACCTTCAAAAGTGAAAAATGTAGTACAAAAATAAAAAAATTTTTTTGAAATGATACTGTTTCAATATATACTGTAGTCATAAATCGCATATTTAGCACAGGAAAAATAAAAAAGTACAATAGAAAAATGTTAACACTTTACAATATGGTTGTATTTAGTAAATTCATTAGTGATCATAAACTAACAATAAACTATAGTTTTTGGCATTTATTTATGTTTGTTAAAAATCCAACCTTATTGTAAAGTGTTACCAGAAAAACTACTCATGGAGTAGCAAAATACTATCTTGCATACTGCCATTTGTTTTTGTAAAAGAAGAAGAATGTTTTGTAAAATATTGTAGTTGTAATGTACATTTACACTGTAAATTTTCAGTGCTCATTAAAAGTATTTGTAAAACAAATGTTCAACATAAAGTGATACTGTACACACAGTATAAACAAACACAACATGTGTAACATCACAAAACCGTAGTTTACAGGACAGACACACAACACTACAATATACAGGGTAGACGCACAACACAACGATATACAGGATAGACGCACAACACTACAATATACAGGGTAGACGCACAACACTACGATATACAGGGTAGACGCACAACACTACAATATACAGGATAGACACACAACAATATACAGGATAGACACACAACACAACAATATACAGGATAGACACACAACACTACAATATACAGGGTAGACGCACAACACAACAATATACAGGATAGACGCACAACACTACAATATACAGGATAGATAACACTACAAATACAGGGTAGGGTAGACTTTACAACACTACGATATACAGGATAGACACACAACAATATACAGGATAGATGCACAACACTACAATATACAGGATAGACACACAACAATATACAGGATAGACACACAACACTACAATATACAGGATAGATGCACAACACTATGATGAAGACATACAATATGTCACTACATTGTATACACACAACACTACAACACTACTGAAAGCACACAACATTACAGAATGTTTCAGTCCATTGGACATAATAAATGGCCACAAGTACAGTCCATTAATTCAATCAATACAACAGAGATACATTATGTAGTCAGTTGTCATTTTACCTGCCCTTAAAGAATGCCACATAGAAGACAGGAGCAAATGCATTCATGCTCTTCAGTAAAAAAGCTTTCAAGATCACATGCTCCTCGAATGTTGATTCAGTCTTTGGAATCTCTGGAAGATTAATCACACATTTACAATCATCATTATTGTTATTATGCCACACACGTTCTGTCTTTTTGTCAGAACACACAGACACACACCAAGCTCAGTAATCCAGGCTGCTATGGCTCCATAGATCTCATCCAGCACCAAAACCACCAGCAAGTTGATGATGACAGCTGTGGTCGTCACGGTTACACGCACATTGGCCTTTGCCTCGTGATCAGGGTTCATTGACATAACAGCGAAAACGATGATTCGGTACAGAATCACTCCAGAGACAGCGGAGAACGTGACCCCAACCTGACAGAGCGACAAACAGTATTGACACAACATAAAAACGTAGAAGAAACATTAGGTGTAATTAGGTTAAAGAGTCTCACCATGAGAAGGATGGAGGATATGTTCATGCAGAATCCTGGCAGGCGGTCCCTCCATGACAGAGACTCTGAGGCAAACTACAAAAGCAATGTGATATTACTTGATATGTCATGATACACATTAATGCATGATACTGGTTATATCATGATACATTATTTGACAAATGAAACAAACATTTACAATTTTTAATAACATTTGTAATATTTTTAAAAACATTTAGCGTTTAATGAAACCTTCTGTATGTAATTAAATTTATCTCTAAATTGAATAAATAGGTCTAAATAATAAAGCTAATTTTTTTAAATCAAACGGAATTAAGAAAGCTAAACCCTAAGAGCGAACATATTAAAGAAATAAAGGCACAAAATTTAAAACAAATAGAATTAAACAGACATCATATTGTAAAAACAGCTGCCAATATCTTAAATTTTGTGTTGTGTTATGTTGCTTTATGGTTACATTCCTAACCTTTCTATCTTTTGTCACTATAAGATACCATTAAGAATGCATTGATGTGGAAATTTTGGTGATAACAACAAGCATCTACCGTTCTGTCTGGCATATAGAAAAATATGTTGTTATTCGGTTTGATTAGTGAAAAGCCGGACATTATTTGCTTCTAATTAGTGGTCATACTAACTACTACATTTTGCTGTAACGATATCTGACATGTTAATCGTATTTACAAACATATTTAAGCAAATATGCACTGTTCATTAATGAAGCATTCATCATATTTCAACACATTTCTGTTAAAGGGCATAGCATCAATAACAGTGATGTTTATTGTGCAAAATGTTAATAGTGAGAGTAATTTCATTGTGTTGTCGTGAACAGTCCCGATTCAAAACCCCCACACATAAAATGTGAATTAAAACAGACGCTCGTACACACACATACACAGTCAACATGTGTCTTTGATTAGAGGAAGGACACCACACTAACTTGCGTGTTTTAATCCAGCTCTGGCTCTAATCCTGCATAATCTAGTGTGGAATACCCAGAGAGGTAATCTGCTTTCAGTGGCGTGTGTAGCAAGCGTGTACGCGAAAGCTAGTGTTTGAGCGCGTGCTTGTGTTGCGTGTGCGCAGCGGAGGTCTGACACGCCGCACAAGGGCACGATAACAGTAACAAAAATCCACAAAATCACATCAAGTGAAACTGCAACCAAACTGCTCATTTCAGACGGGTAAAACGTAGAGCAATCTGTGCGAACTGTCTAATTAATTACATAGTGCAAATGAACGAGAGAAGATAAGACGACGCTTAGGGGGCAGGTGGGCTCCGGCGGGGGTCAGTTTTGTGACCACTCCGTAGTGGAGATATAACTGCATTATCCCTGAAGCCCCGCCTCTTCTGGTTAAGTTGATTAGCTCTCTCTGTCATAAACAGACTCGCTGTAAACTCTCACATTATGTCCCCATCCCTCCCTCCTCACCGGTGACTGGCCTCCTTTAGCAGACAGGAGCTTCTCTCTTCCCTTATCATCTGTTCCCGTGTCCGGCTGTGACACAGAGCAGAGATTAAAAGCATGACACACACATTGTTTTTTATCATTTTGTCTCAACTACCTGGAAACATTGTAGTGTGAGGACTGAAATCTCTTCCAGGTATTCCAGCTCAATGAGTTTTAATAATTTTACGTCATAGAAGGGATATAATAAGACTGCAGTATAAATTTAGTCATTGCCAAACCATGCATTGTGAAAACACATTTGTGAACTTTACACTAATCAATAATGTTTATACGAGGGCTGTTGTCAAAAGAAGGACAATTGGAAAATGGGTGGGGGTCCTGAATAGTTTATTGCCCCTGAATAGTTTTTGCCCCAGGCCACTATTTTAGGAATAAAAGCTGTTTATATAGTCTTGGGTCGTGATTGACAGGCTTAAATGAACAAGCATCTTTTTTTACTCCATATAGAAACTGTGTGATTTACTGTACCTCATCCTTCTTCTTATTCTTTGCTTTCTTCTGTTGTTTCTTAAGAAGAAAGTCTTCATATGCCGGCCGCAGCTCATTCTGAGACATAGATATTTATAATGTTAGTTCAATTTCACACACACACACACACACACACACACACACACACACACACACACACACACACACACACACACACGCACACAAAGAGCTGTAATTTAGGACTACATTGAAAAGCACCAACAGCAAGTTGAGGATGACACACGCACACACTTAGGCTTATACACAAGCAAAAATTTCTCCATAGTAACTGGATTCACAAAACAGACACATTTAGAAATAATTATCTTGCTTCCGCATAAAATCATTAATTTCTTCAAGCACTGAAAAACCACCCAGTGCCTAAAGCAAAGCAGTAAATGGAGGGCAATATGCGTTTAAGCGGGTAAATATCGGAGGACTTGGTCAATTTTTTTGCTGCCAGCTGGTGGCGCTATGACTAACTGAATATTGGCATTGAGATATCTTTAAAATGTAAAGTTTGGGGCAGTTTGGACATTGTAAGTTACAGCAACTTCTTGTTTTAAAACATCAAACTTTGTCAGGCCTTCACAGACAGACCCTTAAACGAAGACTCTTCACAATTTAGCATCGCAAAGGCTTTAAATGAGACCAAATATCAGTTTAATGACATTTGCACAAAAATTGGAGAGGAAATTAAAAATAGCTGAATTCCTGCTAGGTTTAGAGCAAGGCTGTGAGAGACTTTTCTGTATGTGTTGTTATGATATACAAGTCTAGTAACCTTTTTACATGTATGTGACATTTCAAAGATGTCGAGCCATTTTTCCACATCTAATTTTAAAACCTGTACCAGATGTATATTTTCACCACTTCCGAGCCGTTGACTTTTTGAGCATACTAATTTACGATACCAAATGTGTTTTGAGTAAATTCACAAAAATGATTATCTGTACGGTGTGGTCAGGATTATGGCTTTGGGGTTAATGGTATACAATCATGGTAAAGGATTCATTGGCACACACGTTACTACAAAGTTAATCCACTGTAAATCTCTCCTCCTGTTATAATTCAGGGCCTATTCATCAAACACCGTCACCATGGATTCAGATGCAGTATTTACTATCCCGCTGTGCAGAAAATCACAAATAAAGGAAACAGAAAGAGCACAAGGGAGGGGGAATAGCAAAAGACAGAAACATGGTGTGGGTTTGATTGTGCCACAGAGAGAGAAAAAGAGAGCGAGGGATGGAGATGCTGATCATGTACCTCAGCTCTGTCCTATTGGTCAGCATCAAAGCAAAGAAAAACATACATGAATAACATCAGTAAATAAAACTACATTTGCTTAAAAAATTATTCATATTAATAAATTAACAATAAAAATGTTGAAAACCAATTTCATCTATTGGTTCTAAAATAGTAAAGAGTTCATGTATGTGAAATTTCACCATCTTTATAATCACATAATTTAATAGTTTCTTCGAAGAAAACAGAAGATAAAAACACTGCAGTGTCTGAATCTATTCCACATAACAATAACATCCCTCTTCATGAGCACAATTAACTAAAAATCATACAGTTTACAAAAAATCTCTGAATGCCCTGAGCGAGAAACGGTAATCAATGAGGCAAAGCTTTGTAAAGAATGAATTGATCATTATGTTGGTTTACATCAGCTTGACACTCATGATCTCAATGGAGTCCAGCTGAGAGCTCAGTTTCTCATCCAATCAGTTCAATGCCTTGACACAATCTCATTACTCACACATGTCCCATCACACACACACACACACACACACACACACTTGAAATCCTCAGCCTCAACTTACAGAAAACACACATTCACACTTCATACCGACCACTTCAGGAGCAATGAAAGCTTTCATTATCATAAACTAATCCAAGACCTAGACGGTGTAAAGTTCCTTTCATAAAGTCTGTTTGAGTTGGAAAGATTATAGTTTGTTCCCTTAGCAATATTTATGATCTTTGATTGAATTCTGAAGGTTTAATGGTGGTAGCTGTATTATGAATAAGGACGTTATTTACAACTCTTGACATATTTCTGTTGCATATTATTCACTTTGAACTATTATTTTAAGTTGTCCTTCTTTTTATTTCTTCAGTCTGTATTTAACAACAAACAAGCAGAGATCAAATACTCATGATCAAGTGATTATGTAATGGCAACAGACCTTAATAGACAGTACAGTTTGATTATGATTTTGGATGTAGAAACATTCTGGACTGTTCTTACCTCTTCGTCTTCCATGCCTGTCAGATCCCAGCTGTGCTGTAGACAACGCTGCTTCCTCTTCCAATGTTCCAGAAATACTGCCGCTAAACACACAATTATCACGTGAACATCTAACCCTATATACTTTTTATGCCATCACATTAAAATATATATTGTTCATACCCCAGAGGGACATAAAAATGGCAAAGGCGACAGTAGCGTGATTGTCAAACAGATAGCTGACACGCGCCGTACTGCAGATACTGCTGAGCTGCCAGTAATCACACACACGATCACACAGCGGACACATGGTGAAATTAAGACGCTCATCACACATCTCTTGACTGAAAAAGAGAGAGAAAAATCAAATGTACAACAAATGGGCCTTTTCAATTACTGTCTGTCCAAAACGCTCATCACACATCTCTTGACTGTACAACAAATGGGCTTTTTCCAATTACTGTCCTGTAATGAAAATGGGAGATAAAGAGACTAATTCATTTCTATTTATGCACAGAAACACAGTTCAGGGTTTGAGTCTGTCTAAAGAAATGATAATGTATTTATTTCTTTTAAAGACAATGGATGTTTTATACTTGTGTGTACAGATGTGGCTAAACTAGGCTTTATAAGGGTTAAGGAAGAACATATAACTGTGTTAGATATTGTGTATATGTGTGTGTACCTGGGCACATTGGTGTCTACGGTGAGGCAGCCATAAAGAAAAACTGCGACTCCTAAAGCCGAGGCTGGAATCAACAGCTGTGTGTAAACACCCAACCAGGCAAAATACAAGCCAATCTTTTCCCCAAAGTACTTTCTGTTGAATACAGATAAACAGAATACAATGCAGCCACGCATTTGACAAGGTAGAAAAATAAGTATAAACAATAGTACATTTACATTTGGCTTTTATCCAAAGTGACTTGCATTGCATTATACTACATTTTATTTCTGAATATGTGCAATCCCTGGGATCGAACCTATGACCTTTCTGTTGTTAGCGCCATGGTCTTTTAATAGTAAGCAATGATTTCCCCAATTATAACAAGATGCAGAAAAATAAGTCATAGTGTATCTGATACCTAATAAGGTCCATTGGTTGGTATTTGAAGAAAACTCCATAATTGGCCCATTCATCATGTAACATCTGCAATAAACACATATGACAATCATTTACTGTTTAGTTTTTCTTTGGAAAACATTTTCTTTGTGTCGATCGACCCCACACACATAGATACATATGTCGCAAATAAAGCAGTTTATTGCCGTTTTATCAAGTTAGTAAAACTGAAAGTTAGTCAAATGAAAGTTTAATTTCACTATGTGTCTTGCTGCGGTCCAGTCAGAACAGAACACAGGACTCACCTGTCTGTCATTGCGCTGCTCTTTATCTTTCGAGCTGTCAAAGTCTCCCTGTAGTAATGAGAAAACAGATTGATCATACCTTTACCCCCTATGTGTTTACAATTACCCAATATTATCTCCCAAGCTGGATAAAATGCAAAACTTACATCATGTAAAGGAAAGGCTGCATCATAGACCCCTTTAGCTAACAATGAAGAAATACCTGAGACAGTGACGAATAGAGAGAAATTAGTATTGAGAAAGTTAAAATCATCATACAGTAAAATAAAAGTTGTAACTTGATTTTCTTGAAACATACCCATAGTGTGACAGGACTGTGTACATGCTGTGCGCCTCAAAATTTCATAAACCTGCGACATGAACGTATGCAACAGCAAAAACATCATATTATAAAGAATGAAAATGATGTAAACAGCCTTTTAATACATCATGGGTGTGCTGCTGCATGATGGCTTTTAAGAAAAAATCAAATTATTCCTAAAATGGACTACAATAAGCTCTGTAAAAAAATCATTTTAGATGGTAGACAAAAAGAGATTTGAGGTACTTCTTTAAGTAGTGATAAAACAGTGAAATCTAATTGAAAAGGACTATCCTATAATAGTGTTTGCTATGTAAAGTATTGATTGCCGAAGTGTGTTTAAAAGCTTGGTTGCATACTCACAACTTGACCTCGTATTGCGTTGCTGAACAAGCTGCTTTTTGACTTTATATCAAATCTGCACAATACAAAGAAAAAACATTTAGGTTGAAGATTAAGATTATTATTCGTCTACAGATGAATAGAGTCTGGCACTCACAGGTGTAGCTTGTCTCTTCTGAACGGCTGTGATAGGACACGTATGCGTGGGTTTTGGGGCTCCCCTACGCTCGGCTGGAACGGCTGATTGATCTTGGCCCAAAACGAGCTTATTATGCCCACAAGCCCCGTCTTTTCTTTCAACTGATACGTCTGCAAAAACAACCATAACAAAAGCGAAATTAAACAGACATTAAACTGTTGACATCCTCAGATGTAGAGAGAGGAGACGAAGTGAGGGTTCAAGCCACGGTCGGACGAATGTGACACTACTAGCGCGGAGTGGAAATGACATGTCTTGTTTTGAGTGCAGTTGGAAGCACATGGAGGATGTTGGTCCATATGTCTAACAGCTAATCCACCATTATCAGATTATATCATTCAATACAACTCACAGCCTCAAAGGACACATTTATTCAGGATGTTGCTTTTAAACAAACGTAATGTACGTGTCAACAGAACGGTAATGAATCATCTTACTTTGTGGTCGGTATGCCCAATGACCCTTCAAGGAATCCAAAAACATTTTCAAGTAATCGGCTTGATACATAGTAATCAGATCAGATTTTTCCTCTGCAGTGGGACTTTAGGAATTGACTTTTGGCATTACTACGACTCATAAAGGCCATGCCAACTGGGAGCACTTACAAAGGCCATCATGAAGTCAAAGCTCTTCACCGCAAAAACATGACACTAATGGGCTGTGCCAGCTGCCCTCCGGACTGTGCATTCTGTTCTTCTTGGATTTCTTGTAATTTTGTTCACCACCAAATAGAACTGCAAATATAATGACTCTTTTTATGTGTTCCCTAAACTCATCCAACACACCGGCTGCTCTGACATATTTTTATATTTGATTCTGAAACTAGAGAGATTAGATGAAACACACCTTTGTAGTTGGGACTCTGATCTTTAGAAGTTCAGCTTCACGACTGAGAACAGACCACGGAACATGTAGACGTGTAAACCTGACCGTCCTCATCTTGAGAAAGCGAGTGACAGAGAGAGAGAGAGAAAAATAAGAGATACAGGACATATGTCATAACACCACTGGATAATACAGGAAACACACACACACACGGGGTTAGAAGCAGCTCTTACAGTACAGTACAGTACAGTTGAAGTGGTCTTATTCAGCGTGAATGAGTGACACACAATAACAAACACCTCCAGCTATGAGGATATAAGGATAAATCATAATCTTACGCCTGGAAACAGAAGCCATCAAATTTAATCTATAACAGACCTGACCTACCACCAATCAAACATGCACACACTTCAATTTACACCCAAGCTATCCCCACATCAGTCAATCTTTAGGACCCATGGGGATTTTCAGATCAACACAGATAAAAATATAAGAACAATGTCATTGAAGATAAAAATTCATTTCCCACCAGCTAGTTAAACAACAGCAGTAAAACATTTAATTTCCTACTTGGAAAATCCCACATGAGCCCTTTCATTTAACTGTGCAGAGACTCACTAATGTACACATGTATCATATACTGTATCACTTCACAATAACTTTGCATTAATTCATTATTTTTATGGTCATTTAGCAGATCGCAATAAGTATAAATTCAATTTAGTACAACTTGTACAGAGTTAAACACTTAAAAAAGTCATCGCCATGAATTGTCTTACAGTAGGCTTCATTTATAATTGAGTTCTCCTTGTGATTTCAGGCTCACATATAACATTTCTGTAAGATTCATCCATTCTACCATTCAACATGAAGACCTTAAAGGTGCATTTCAGTTGTTCTTAACTGCAGAAAATTTCAAATGATATCTGGATTTATAAGGATAAAATACAAGCCTTTTGGTTGCGAACGGTGCATGACTCAACCACACTATTCCTATTCAGAAACACTAAGCTTTTCTTTCTTCAACTATGAAAATCTATGACGCACAGAAAACCAATGAACTCCTTTGACAACCACTGTGCTGCTTGTCGCAAAAATCTTGCCAGGGGCTATTGATGTGATTTTGCACGAAAACAACTAATGCTTTTTGGAAGGTGTTAACTTGCTTTAGTATATACAGCATCTATTGGAAACGAGAACCAGCAGTCCCCAATCCAGATAATTTTTGCATGGGAGGGCTTTAGCATCTGCTAAACTGGGTCTCAGCTTCTTAAGTTCCAAGTTTACCTTGAAAATCTCTTGATTGCTTTCATTTTGTTATGCTGCACTTGGAAATACAGTGAACCCATCTCTAATCTTATTTGAAAGAATTTGCAGTATATAACTACTATATATAACTACTATACTGTATCCCACAATGCAGTGCGTCAAACCTCCATTGGTATGTGATGAATAAACATAACCCAACACATTTTTCTGGTTGACCAAGAGTTAAGACATTTTTCGAAAGGATTGAAGATGGTGCATAATAAAAACACAGCTTTAAAGAATAGTAGGCATGTATTTAGCGTATACTGACACAGTAGGCATGTACTTTAATTCGGAACATAACACACACCTCTTTGTCGCGCTCAATCTCCAAGCCTTCATCTTGAAGTCTTCTTTCAAATTCCTCCCTTATTTTATCTTTCAGTCCATCATCAGGTTCCGTTCCTAGTCCCGCCTCCAGAACTGCCTCTGTAATATCGCCCTTCGTGCTCCTTCGCGAGGGGGTGGGGCTTTGAGACGGCACGTTACCATTAGAAACAACGGAGAGGCGATGTTGTGTCTGTCGTCTCTTGCAGTGATAGACAAGGACATAGTCCACTCTTCTCCGGCCATCTGCAAAACACAACCCTCCTCCTGGCCCGGGACCTGGCTCTTCCTGTAAACACACACAAGCAGTGTTTATCTTGGTGCCAGTAGAACAGGGATTCCTAGACTTCAATAATTGTTTTAGTCCAATGTCAAATACAACTGCCCCCGGGACTGTTAGAACTGGTGAAAAGTAGACAAGCGCTCTCTCTTTCTATATTTATATATATATTCTTATTCTTCTTTGGTGTCTTTGAAGTGGATTTGAGTGCTACTGATGGGGCTGTGGAAGTACAAAACACAAATTTGGGGAACACCAATCTAGATGACATGAGCTGTCAATTGAATATTCCTACTTCATTTACACTTCGTGATAGGGAGTTTCTGCCAAAAATTGAGGATCTGGGTCATACACTTCAAAGGAACTGAATGTCTCCTAGGGCCGTACTTTTGATTTACTGCAGTTCTGCTTTTGAGCAAGGCACTAAACTGAGGGGACGAGCCCATGATTTCACTTTCCATAATGTATCATCTCATACTCCAAGATCTGTTTACTTGGCTTTTTTGAACACTACAGTAAAACAACTTGGTGTTAATGATGTCGTTTCTGAATTGCTGGGTCTTATCTATATGATAAATACAGGTTGTAAAACAGGTTCTTTATGGAACTATTTAGGGATAAATAGTTCTTTAATGTGTTTGTGAAGTACCTTTAATTTTAAGAATATATGTTACAATTTAATGACAAAAATATTTATTTAAAAAACACTTATTCTACACAACATCAACTGCACAAAAACCCTTTTGTGCATTTAATATCAGCTTCAGCTTATACTAATCTTGCTGGTACAAATCCTTTGGCATTATATACCAATGTATATTGTTGCCAATATAACAAATTGCACTTGTAAATAAAAGAAAGTTACTATTTACCAAGAAAGAGCATCTAGATTTTATATGTAAGTACCTAGGTTTCTGGTAACATGAGTGTAGGCTGGTTCTGTAAAGGTTGAAAACCCCTGCCATAGGTGAAACACACTCCATGATAATGTTTGCATAATATAACAGAAGTCACGCACCGTATCCTCGACAGTGTCATTGGCGCTGTGCCCGGTGTCGGCAGTGCCCTGCTGGCCAAGTTCAGAAATATCACGGGCAAGACACCGGAGTTTCTCGCTTTGCATTGAAGAGGATTCGCCACTCACGGCGGAGACGCGCATGCGCTCTGGAGCCCCGTTCCAATTTTCTATTAAAGAATGACAATGTGTGACAATGTGTGTCAGACAGAGACAGAAATACACACAGAGAGAGAGAGAGAGAGAGAGAGAGAGAGAGAGAGAGAGAGAGAGACCATTTAAAAGTAGAGAAAGCCGTTTCGCTTCGTTCAGCACTGTGGACAGCGACATAATTGAACGCTGTTCGTCAATTCTCCAAAACCAAAGTCAAAGTGACTCAAAGCGCAGACATGAGCGCACGTACACCTCTAGTCTATTAAAATATACCAAACACCTGACTAAAACGTCATTTAAATATACCCCATGCCCTCAGGTAAACAAACACAGGGATTCATGACTGGTACAGAGAGCTAAGCGCATTTAACACTGTCTGACCAAACCATACATCACAGTCTATTTATGCATTGACATCTTTTTTCTTTACATTCGTAATTTCTATTCTATCACTAATACAAAAGGTGTATCTTATATTAGGTGCAACTGATTTATTAAAACAAACAAAAAGAAAAACATCAATGTTTACGGCTTGTCGTCAGATGACACTTGTAATAGCCCCAGCTTATTGCCCCAGCTAATCATAACAAAACCCCTCCACTAAACAATGCACGGTACACACGTTGTTAGCAATGTGTAAATAAAGACATTTCTAACACAATTGCGTGGAATATAATCGAGTGTTAAAGTGACAGAGGGGACAAATAATGGCGCGCGCCTCAGTGATTTCATTGCAATTAACATGAAGACCAGTTTGCAGCCACTCAAACGGCAGTTTTCACGAGATCAAACGATCAGATCGTATAAATGCATACGTGTGCAACACCAAGACATAAAGCAGCTTTTAATATAACGCAAGAAAATTATGCAACAAGCTAATTTAATGGAATGGCAATTAAACGAGAATGCGCAAAATGCTTTTCACTTTTAAGGAGCGATTACATGTACACAATATCAAGAGGAGTGTCGGGGTCGGTACTCACCCGTGCTGGAGTGCGACCTGTTCATATTCCCGGTGAGACGTGGACAATCCGCTCGCGTCCCCGCGCAGCTTAACGTGCTCGTGCTGCTGCCGTTAAATCCGTCGACAAACTTCAGCGAGAGTCCGACACAGCGCGCGTGCACCCGAGACGGGTGACAGCCGACACTCCCCCACACAGTGGGTATCTCTCACTCACCCTCTCTCTCTCTCAAACACATACACAACAAACTACATCTAAAGTAATAAACGTGTGATTTATAAACGCACAAAGCAATGCAAAAACTCAAAATATAAGAATTGAAAAAAAATAATAATTATCAAATAAAACGGTTTTAACATTTACGTATTTTTTAGTGTGTTTGGCACCACAAGGTCACGTGAATTGTTTAGGAGGACAAAGGTGGACCTCTCAAGGTCATGGGTTAAATCACTAGTAGCTTTTTAGCAGTTTAGAGCCTTAACTATTAAATAACCACCATCTGCCCCATCACACCAAATTTTGCATATTTTATCTATAAACTTAAAAAATAAAATAAAAATATTAACATAAATTGGCAACCACCATGTAATCACCAACAAGGCAACAAGCTATATCTAGGGAAACATTAATGCAGGTATAAAACTGTCTTGCAGTTTATTAAACACAAATATTTATATAATTCATGGCAAAAATCATAAAAGGTTCTCTAACCCTTAACCCTAAGATCTAAATACCATCATTGATTTATATGTACCTCTACAATTATAGTGAACCTTACATCAAATATAATTTAATTTAAATCTGTTACTAGTCTGTTACATCATTTGGTTATTTCTGGTAGAATATTATGCCATCACAGAGATTACATAAAAAGGTTCTCCATTATAGCGTAATATTGATTGTAAATCACAAGTCCTTTAATGTGCCGCATTTCATTCAGACTTGTGAATTGTATCCTTCAACACCCTTCACAGCTGATTGATAGATTAATATTCTCCACACACACTCACACAGATGAGTTTAAGCATCTAGAGCACCATCAAGTGGTTCAAGCAGAGTACTTCTGTAAGCTTCATCTTTATTGTAATTTAGCGTATCACCCATCATCTACAATCACACATACAGTATGTTGTTCATTATCATGAATATACTTTTATGGACAAAACAGTTCAATGAATTGCTAAAATAAGACATATCTGGAATGAAATGTTTCTAAACGCTTTATGTATAAACAGAAATGTTGGTTAAAGTGCTCAGTTATCAGTGAAACACACTGAATCAGTGGTTATTAAGGCAGTCAAACAACATACCTGCATATATAGAAATGTATGGTTGTAGTTTATAAGGTTGTATGTTATTTTATCAGCTGTGTTGTGTGTGCTCAGTCATTCGGACAGCTGTGTGACATACAGTCGCAGCCGGTGACGGTGAGGACCTGGTGGTGCGTCCGCGTGCCGTTAGCGCAGCGCAGGGAAACGTTCAAAGGCACGGTGCCTGTAGCCGAGCAACACACGCACTTGCTTTCCACCTTGTGCTTGTCCAAAGAATACACAGACTTACTGCCGCACTTCCCCTGTGTGAGAGTGTGTTTAAGAGAGAAGTTATACTTAAATATATATAAAACTAAGAATTTTTTTGTGGTGAAATATAACAATGCATCATCTCACCTCGCAGTAAGTGAGTTCAATCTTCTCTTCTGATTGGCAGTCATCTACTTTAATGAAATTCAGCACACCTACACTCCTCCTGCATTCTGGCTCTGCACCTACACACATATACTCATGTTTAGTCTGCCAGGACTGAGTTTCTTAATCCAAACAGCTTGTCTGAATGTGATTTGTGTGTTCTTACACATCTCGCAGCAGGTGTCTTTAATCTGACGTATTTGACCCTGCAAGAAAGACAACCAATATTTAACTTGCGTTCCTTGATGCTGATTGGTAAAAACCATACAGCCGAAACAAATTTGTAAAAATGTCCTTTCAAATATATCAATGAGAGATTGACATGCGTGTAGTAAGTTTTTGTGTGTACTGTACAGTGTACGTACCCCGTTCTCCAGACAGCGCCTGCGGTCCAAAGGAGGGCAGGCTGTGATCAGAGTCTCTTAGCACGAGTTCTTCTTTCTTATTTACACTGCATGTATATTTAGTACAGCCATCCGTATAGGTTTCATTTGCCTGAACACAGACAAACACACATTTAAGAGAAAGAGGATCATTAAAATTAATCCTTATTACTGGCAACAATAGAAGAGGTTCAGGCTATGCATATGTGTTTTTGTGTGTTCATGATCCCAGGGATTGCACATACTCATAAAAAAGTATAGTACAGTATAATGCAATGTAAGTCACTTTGAATAAAAACATCTGCCAAATGCATTAATGTAATGTTTATTACTTTCAGTGTTTTCTTCTGTCCATTTGAATATCGGATGCTGCATGCGGTTGCTACACAGCGTCCGCAACAAGCATTAGTTATCGACTGCAGTGTATAACCCTACAACACACAAAATGCACAGATGTTAACATATGTCACTGTATTCACCTACGTACAGTAAGAAAAAGATCACCAAAAATGAACATTTATTATCATTATCATGTCTTTTCATCTTTTATACAACACAAAAGATGTTTTTCTGTATGTACGGTTTTCTTTCTTTATACAGCAAAGCACAGTGATCAAGGGCTGCCAAGCTTTAAAAAGCAGCATAAAAGCATGATAATAATACACCCAGGATTTATTTTTCAAGTCTTTTGCAGCTCTCAAATGTCATTCCCGCTGGCACATATTGTGTTTTGTTCTCTTGTAGAGTTTTTCAGCCCTGTCTCTATAGAATGTCTTTGTATTGTATTCTTGGATTGTATGGAATAGCAGCCCGTACAGTGTATAAGTCATCTGGGTTTGAAAAGACATGAGGGTGATTAAATGATGACAGAAAATGTTCATTTTCGGGTGAACTACCCCTTTAATAATCATCTTGGTGAGGGATTTACCTCTGAGCAGGGGGAGCAGCTCAGCTTCCTGCAAGAGAGACGATAACTGCTCTTATCTCTCACACACTCGCAGTGTGTGCACACATCCACCATCACTTGCTCGCCAGCCTACACACAAACACACAACACAGTGAGACACCCCTAAGTCAATCTGTTATGCACCAAGACATTCGCATGCAGCACATTAGTATTCTGTACGTAACTCGACATGCATACCGCGATCAGAGTTTGGTTCATCAGGCAGGCATCCATTTGAACTGCAGAGATAAAACATACAAATGTTTAAAGAAAAATCATAGAGTAAGAAATGAGTTCTGTGTGTGTGCGAGAGAGATCTGTGTGTACCGCAATGACAGCTCGGGCAGCACCCATCCACAGTGTTACATTGGAGCTCCGTGCCCAGCGGACAGGTTGGCGTGTCCATACGTTTGCAAGACACGTTTGTGTGCTGGATGAACACTTCTTCATTTACCCGCACACACTCACTCCAAACACAACTGTCGTGTGGTGACAGCCACTGATCTCCAACCTGCGTGCACATAAAAGATCATTTATTTCTCATCTCAGGCTTTGTTCGTTTTTCCGATCCTATCTTTTATATGACTGTTGTGTATTCAGACACAGCCCTATTATTATTCAGAATCAGATGGGGACCAGATACAATCATATAAAAAACAATAACCAACACACTCGCCTGTCTGAGACGTCCTCCATCGACGCAACTCGAGGGGCGGCAGTGACCACAACACTCACCTTCTGAATTCGAATACGTTGTTCCCTACAAACACGACATTTTATAAACAAAAAACCCCACCATGACAAATGACTATTTTCCAGCCGAACCAGCCACGTGTGCTTGACCTACTGAAGGACAAATCTGGTTGCAGACGGGGTCCACACACTGAGCGACGTGCAGACCCGTCTGTCTGTCCGTCTGCTCCGTGCAGGCACAAGTTTTGCACTTTTCTTCCCACCTGCTGCCCACCTGATACACCACGGCGTCCACCACACACACCTACAGACAAACAACACACAAGCTGAAGGTTACAAATATAAATAGTTGAACACATGCTGATCGGATGTACAGTCATCAGCACATAGAGATGCCAAGGTTGAGTAAATAACACGGAGCAAATAAACACGCTGACCTTGTCAGGTGTGCAGGTGACCTCTACGCAGTTACAATCATTGGCAGTCGTTTTCGTGATGTACCCTGGTGGGCAGGTGCGGGTAACGTTCTGACAGTCGCACACACATTCGTACGAATCGCAGCACTCCGTCGGTATGACCGATAGCCTCTTGTACGCAGGGCAGGATGGTTTGGTGGTGGTGGGGCAAAGATCCTTTTTACACACTGAGAGATGCATGAAAAGCCATGTGTAATATATCAAACGAATGCATATTAAGAGTCTGGATATATACTGTATGTGAGCACTTACCACACTGATATACCGGCAGACACTCTCCAGGGTTTGTGAGAATGACACTGAGCCCATCAGCACAGTTTGGAGGATCCGGTAGCTTACAGTTGAATGTGTCACACACTGCACACACACGGTACATTACACCATACAGACATGTCAAAATACTCCAGTATAGAGAACAACCGTGATATGAAAAACCATCTACATGTATAATAATATGGCAAATAATGATGAGTGTGATTTATTGGGCCAAACAACGGGGAAAAAAAACACAAAATAAGCTAAATTAAAGATGTGTTTGAGTGATACACATTTCAATAGATATTGCGCTAAAATCATTATTATGAATTCTATTGACTCTTGATAATCATGGTGAAAATCTGATATTATGACAGCCCTAACACTATATTACCATCAGGTATCTATACTTTACATGTGCTGTAAAACAGATACCTTTATGTATAAGTGTGTATTTAGTGTATATATTGTGCAGTGTAAGGGTACAAATGCACGAGGGGGCATGTATTCCTGAAATCAAAGCAATGACCTTGACATTGAGTATTGATCTACAGGAAATTCTTCTATTCTATTGATTGTGTAGTAATTGTATGCACTGTGTACTATATAGTGTTGATTATGTATGGCTGCTGATTCGGGGTAATTACTCACAAGCTATATATTGATCTGTGTGTCCATTTACATATAACTTTCATTGGATTTAGAATAACATATTGGATATTGGATATGTTTACATGTTTATGTTTTATAGTTTACAGTTTAATTTTTGCATTTGACACAAATTAATTGTGTGTTAGATGTGTCTTGAGCTCACCGCATTCATATTCAGGGCAACATTTGGATTCCATCTTCTCCCGGAGAACCTCACATTGTCCACACTCCGGAGCTGTAACACAGCAACAGTTGCCATGACAACACACACTGAGAAGCCATGAAAATGAGGGTATTTATTGAGGAGAGAGAGTGAGAGAGAGAGACAGAGAGAGACAGACAGAGAGAGAGAGAGAGAGAGAGAGAGAGAGAGACAGACAGACAGACAGACAGACAGAGAGAGAGAGAGAGAGAGAGAGACAGACAGACAGACAGAGAGAGAGAGAGAGAGAGAGAGAGCGGAGAGAGAGACGGAGACAGAGAGAGAGAGAGAGAGAGAGAGAGAGAGAGAGAATCTGTATTGTGTCTTTACCTTTAGCATTGGTGCAGGGTAGAGCTGTGCAGTTAATACGCTGCTGATCGAGACACATGCACAGCAGACAAGGGTTGTCCTCAGGATTCCAGCTTTCCATAAACTAAAACACACACGCATGAAACATTTCAGTGAATGTCACAAGACAGACATGTAAGATTGAATTTCTATCCATGCATTTAAAAAAACATGACTGCAATATGTTCAATGTGTATTTAGATAGTGTGCCCGGAGCAAATAGGGTTAAGTGTCTTGTTCATTTGGCATAATGGTGATTCCTCATGGTTTAGCTCTTGTGGGATTTAAACCTGCAACCTTTTGTTCACTTTTGTAATTACTGACTCCTGGCATATTGCCTCTCATTAACTATTGCTTTAACTAAACAGCGATAACAGTACCATGATAAAATAGCAAAAATTATGCATGCAATCATAATTGTGTTATCAGCACAAAGGTCATGGGTTTGTATTCCAGGACATACACATATTAAAAAAAAAAAACGTTAAATGCAAGTTGCTTTGGGGGAAAGTGTTGGGCAAATGCATAAATGCAAATTTAGAACTGATGTGTGGTCACATGTGCGTGTACAGTATATACAGTATTTTAGAACTAAACTCAAAATTGAGTTTTTTGTGTGTGTTGTACCTTGTGAGTTTTCCCATGGTGGTCCACACACTGGCTGCAGGTCTCTTCACTGACACATTTACCTCCCATTAACAGCAGCCCTTCAGGGCAGAAACAGCCCTCAGTGGGTGTGATCAAACACTGTGATCCATTAGCCTTAATTACACCATCACCCATAGCAACTGCATCTCCGGGATAAAACAGGTCTTGTCCACACTGCTCCAAGCATCCCATTCGACAGGCGGAGTATTCCAGTGATTCTGAGCATGACATGGCTACACACAGACAAGTTTCATTTTGTTTTATTATTTTACCCAGAACAATTTTTTTTATTATGCAACAGACATTATATAACCCGGATCCTTCAAATCTGTATTTTTTTTTAGAGCAAAAAGCAACGTTTTAAAGACTGACAGCTTCAGTCACCTTAGCAAGATTTTTCAATGAAAGTGAATGGTGAATAAGGTTGTCAGCTACTAACATTCTGCTCAATGCATTTACAGAAGAAAATGCAAACAGGTTTAAAACAACAAATGATGGTAAACAAGTCCTGATAAACTTTGTGAGTCATAGCTTCACTCTTGACCTCACAGGCCAGAAGGCCACTGACCTGAGACCTGTGGGATCCACACACTGACTCATTAATTAAAAAAAAAACTCACGGCAGAGGGTGGGCGTTCTCCAGTCCACACACACGCCTAGTTGACGGCACATGCTGCTGTATGCTGTGACGAGGTCACACACGGCGTTAGGCTGGCAGGCCACGCTCCGACAGATCTGCATGTAGTCTTGCAGGGGCACCAGTGTGTGACAGTGACTGAACACCTCAGAACTTAACACGTCACATCCCATCGCCGAACCCGCAGCACATGACTCAACCTCCTGATGGACGACACATTCACTCAGAGCCCATCCCTTAAGATACACCTCAGGGTCTGAGGTCACACTGCCGTCAGACAACACCAGTACCGACTCATCATCAGAACAGGAACCTGAGAGAGAGACAGTCAGTCAGTCTGTTTTTTACACTGCATGCACACACATATGTAGTAGAGATTTGTAAGCCCAGTACATTTGTAAGGCGGTTTTGAGGCAAACAATACAGACTGCAAAAAATGGTAAGTATTTACCACATAGTCCAGTGGTGTTGGTTTTTATAGTGATGTCCATATTGAGCATGAACTCATTACTGTGTGGAGTGAACGTAAGTGTAAAACCATGTGGCTCTGATCTCAGCTGGTGCAGAATTGAGCCGATCTGTGTCACAGTTATTCCCCCTGTTCTGAAGGGAACCACAGTATCTGCACCGTCCACTAACACCTGCAATACAGGAAACGGTTAAATATGCTGTATACACCCATGCATTCTTCTTCTACACTTACAGTATACCTTCATGTCATCCCGTAGGATCACAGACATCCCGCCGTCCCGCAGCTCCAAGCTCTTCATGCAGATCTGATTGGGTGAGCTTTGACAGGCAGCTGTATGCAAGATAAGCTCCGCCCCTCCTGAGCGAAGCAACAAATAGGAGCAAGCGGATCTCAGCTTCAGAGGCGCGCCAGAAAACGACACGACGTGACTGGAGGAGCTGCCCATGCAGGTGCCTGAATTACAGAATTACAGGTACAAATTGTAAAATTACATGGTAAGTATGTTTAAGTGATATCATGTGTATTTTACACACAACATTATTTTATGTTTTTAAATAATTTACATTATTTTTTATTTACTATTAAATATAATTCCCCATAACTTAATCATGTAAGCCTATCACAGTGTGTGTGTTAAGCTCAGTATGGCACTGTGTGCCTCTCCAATTACAATCAACAAAACTACATCATCCCAATTACAATCAACAGTGCACTCTAAAACGGTGCGCATCTGTGCAAACTATGAAATAAACGGGTGTAGTAAAGATTGTGAGTTCGTACAAGGGCAGGCCCAGGTACAGCCGCAGGTGTGGTTCAGTCGGAGTGCTGGGAGGTTGTTCTTGCAGACAGGTGGATCCATCTTCTCACAGTTGATTCGATGGTTTTGTAACGTTACTGTCCCTGATGGGTTGCACAACACTGAGTGACACCCGTCTGACAACATCCACACGTCGCCGGGCTGATGAACAGAGATTCGAAAACTTTAGATTTAGATGAACAAATGAAAAGATGACAAAGACTACGATGCGAAAACATTTTTAGCGTACTTGTACAGACCATGTTTCCGGTATTGATCTGTTGTTAATAAGCAGGTGTTCTTTTAGGGTTTTTATGAGGGTTGAAGTTATTGACACAGAAAGCCTGATCTGAGATCTTTATGGATCCCAAGATCCAGCTAAATTATGATTGTCTGATGATAATAAAAATGTAGAACTTGCTGTATAATTAGTAGTTGAAAGTTTAGTTTAGTCAAAGTTTGATGCAGTTATAGAAATCCTACTTAAACTCAGCTCACCTTCCGTTCATTTCCTTCATCATCCACACATACTCCCGGAGGACCCGCTAAGGGACATTATCATCACCATCATCATTGTTTTTTTTTTTCAACATCTTAATTATCATGAAATTGCTGAAAGAGCTTGCAGCTGTGTTGTGAATGTGAAATCTATGTGTAATCAAAGTCTTACCCTTGCAGAGTTTGTCGGAGAATGATTGATCCAGCACAATCATGGCAAGCAGGTACTCCGTGCTGCTGAGCCGGATGATGTTGTTCTGAGCGTTCGGCCCAGCGAGCACGCTCAGTTCAGTCTGGTCGTACTGATGACCCAGTCCAATAGGAAACACAGATACACCTTTATGTAAAATACAGAAGAAATGAAAAATAGAAAGTAGGGGCTTGCGCTTTATTAAAATAAGCAAGAGCCATTAACATTTGATTATAGTGAGATCGAACACTTTCCTTTTAGACTGAATTTTATTTGCAAAAAAACTAAATATCTACAGAATTGAAGCCGACTAAACAAAGCAATTCCACATAAGACAGTCACCCACCGGCGGTCAGAGCCTCATTTGCTGCTTCATGCACCGAGTCTATTGACCTATCAGTCACTATCATAACCACAACTTTAGGGATGCCCATCCGTCCCCCGCTGCTGGAGGAAACGGCAGTCTGGACAGCCAATCGCAGAGCAGCTCCTGCAGAGAAAAAGGAAGGAACACACACATGAACGTGTGGCATATATTTAAACTGTCAAGCAGAACCAGGCCTGCTGTGTCGCATGTTTACCCAGTCTGGATATGTTGTCTGCTCTGCCGTGTAAGTTTTCCAGGAGTTTAAGAAGGTTGTCTTTATTCTGTTCATCTCTCCAGGAGATCCCCACGACTGGTTTTGCTCCATACACCATCACTGCTATTTGTGTTTCATTATGACCTAAAACAAACACGTAAACATGCACAGTCCCAAAGAAGATATTTGTGTATATAGCATAAACACAAAGTGAGGCTCACAGTTTTGTGACTTACCAATACGCGTGTTCTTTATAAAGGTTTTTACAAATGTTTTCAGGTCTTCAAACTGGTTATTAGAAGAGGTACTCAACAGGAATAGCAGATCCATGGATTTAGAGCACGGCACTGATCAAACACACATGCAAAAATTTTACGTTTTTGAATGTTTACATTTTTTTAATAGTTTTCTATTTCAATATGCATTTCTTAATATTTAGGCACTGTAACATACTTAATTCTTAAATTTACATGTGCAATCTGAAAAGGAGAAGCTAGATGAGGAGAAAAGAAGGTATTTGACCTGTAGGGGGTGGTCTTGTTCTCGGTGGTAATGTAGGTAGCAGAGGCCTATTGACCGTTCTACTGATATTAATCAGCATGGGACGCAATTTCTTCAGGTCCGAGGGATTATCCAGCATGATGGGGTCTTCTGGGAAGCTTAGAGGTGCGAGATCCTCATATTGAATCTGTTGGCCAATCCCAATCGGATACAATCGTCTGTGGGTGGAAGTCGAAGGGCGCTGAATCACGTCGGTGGGTGGACTCTGCGTTATAAGAAACACCAGCTGGTCCGGTGAATGGCTTGGCATCTCCATAGTAACAGACTCATACGTTGATTGAACGGCATGCCCCGTGTTGACTTCTGCGCCATGCGTCCAGCGTAACTGACGCATTCTACGCAGCACCTGCTCCCTGTGCCATAACTCCATGCGGCTGATCACCACGGTAACACTGAGAGAGTATTGCATTACTGTAATCCGAAGATTTTCCACCTCTTTTTCATCAAGCGATGCAATGACATCCACCAGGGCGTCACGAGTTTTATTAAAGTTTTCCTCACCCATTGCATCGGAGCTTTCCAACAGGAAGACTACCTCATATGTTGTTACTGTGGTTGGGGGAAGTGTAGTTCCAGGGCCGAGGATGCTGGGAAACGCAGTTAGGATAGCAGCGGTTGGAGGAAGCGTGGCAGCAGTGGGTTTGGAGGGTGGAGTAGTCGTTGAGGTTGTTGATGTCGTTGTTGTGGTGCGAGTTGTTGGAGGGGTTTTGGTAGAGGGTTTCTTTGGGGGTACTGGGTCTAACCCCAAGGTGCAAAGGTAGTCTGTGATTGCCAGAGCCCGATCGTCGAGCTCCACCGCACCGCTCAGCGCGTATGCACGGCTGCTGGGCGTCGCCTTTGCGATCTCATTTACCTGCGCAAGGCTGACGTCAGGCCCTAGGGCGACTGCGAGGATGGTTATGTCTTTTTTACGCAGCAGCCGTTGGGTACTGCGCATCGGCCGGGGATTAGTGCTCGCCGTCAGCAAGATGGCGACACGGCCCGCGTGCTCGCGCTTGTTCTTGTCATAAATGTAAACCGCCAGGTATTTTATGGCCTCATCCATAAATGCCACATCCCCTCCACTGTAATCCAACTCACGTATCATCTTTTTAAAATGCCACTTCTGGACCTGCATATCGTAACTCTTCACCCCGGAGTGGAAGAGCAGAACTGTGGTGCGAGTGTGGGCGGAACCCATGCGAAAGCGCTCGACGACCCTGAGGATGAACAGCTTGACTAAATTAAAGTCTTCCTCACTTAGAGCGGATGATCCGTCCACTAAGAAGGCCAGATCCATCGCCCTATCACAGGCGTCCTCAGGTATCGCTGTGGATCCAGGAAGAGGCGTAGGAGTGACAGTGGTTGGTGCTAGCGTGGAAGCGAAACCAGTAGCGGGACATGGACTGCATGTCATTGTGTTGCTTTCACAGTGGCTGAAACACAAACAAACATTTTGGGTGAATGTGGGTGTCTGAGTCACATCTCATCCCAAATTACAAGAACACACATTTCACATTTAAAATGAAAAACATTTAACATAGTGGTATTATTAAACAACTATACAGTTTACAAGGAATTGTCACACAAATATTATCTTGAATTTGGAGTAAAAATATGACCTTTAAATAAAAAATTTTTAGCACACCATATCTGGCATAGATGGGGATCATCTCGGTTCAGTATGAACCGTTTTCCACGGGAAATTCTCTCTCCGGCATGCATGCACACCTGACACTGCGATGGTTCCACACACCTCCCCAACACCTCATCCAAAATTTGCCCTGAGGGTATTAAGGCAGACAACAGCTGTAAAATGAAGTGCGACACGCATCTATGAAGTATATTTACTTCTAAGCATGTGTGATTTTTAGTTACCTGCTGGACAGACAGCGTGGCATCCCTCCACACATGTGATGGGACAGCTCAAAGGTTCAGGGTGCTGACAGGTTCTGGGGCAAGCGCTACCACAGGCGTTATATTTCCACTCACACTCCACTCCTGCGTTCTTATTTAACTCCTCACAGCTTAGTGCTAAAGATTAACAAGCAGCATACAGTGTTATCTTATGAATTACTTACACACAGCTATTGTATGGCTTTAACAGACAAAGACTAGTAAATGTGAAACTCACGGCACAAGTCGTTGGATCTCCAGTTTACCACCAGACCCTTCTGAGCGCACTCGTGTGCATACGCAGCAATGGCGTTACAGAAGCAAGCACAATCGCCAACAGACGGACATGAGCATGTGTCATGAGTACAGATGTCCCAATATGGCTCAGGGTCCACCTGACAGAAAGAAACAATGACAGCTACAGACTTGAAGTCATCTAAATTGTCATTACTGAGTATAAAGACTACTAACCACACTATTACACTCCCTAAAAGGAGTGCTGGTGAGCACACGACACGACTGCTCCACCGTCACCAACTTCACCATGTCTGTGCTGCATTGAGATGGTACCTGGACATCAAAAGCAGCAATTGAAAAGCGGGGGCAGCGATTCTGAAACATTTTTGAGCTACAAATGCCTTTTTGATTTTTGGTATTGCAAAATCTATGGCAACTTTGAACAGAGATCAGTAGAGGCCACTCACCTGAACGGCATTAGCACAGCTGGGTTGGACTTTCCAGGAGTTTCCAAAGTCAGCAAAGTTCATTTCCATCTGATTACTGCTGCTCATCAGATCATTATTCTGACTTCCATCAAAATTTCCACAGAGACCACAGACTTTGCCCTTAAACACACACATTCCTCAAATGTGCAATCCCAGCATTGTGACATCTTCAGTCAATTCTCACAGAATGTATTTATTACCAATATATTGAACCATCTGTTTATATTTTACCAAAGCCCTGATGATATAGTTCAGACATCACAAAAATATCAGTTTATGCATGAATTATCCATTTCAAAAAATGGAAATATACATGCGTGACGTCACGGATGTAATCAAAAAAGAGTGTTTGAGAGGCAACATAATTTGATTTCTGTGAAAATGCACAAAGAAGAAGCATTAATGGCCGACAAATGGAGAAGAGATGACTCTTCAAAAAACTTAACATAGTTATTTTAATTTTCATGCACCCATTTATGAGGAATATGGACTGTAATGGATGTGACAATCCTGAAAACTTAAAAAAAAAATCGTGCTTTAAACATAACAAATATTTTAAAACTTCTGTGTGAAATGTTTTTAAAAAACATTAAATATTGAAATGTGAGCTATCCAGTATGGTGAAAATCTTTGGTAAACACTTTATGTTGACATTTGCATGGAATCACACAACAGTAAACATACACAGGTATGCCAAAATGTTCCCCAATTGAAGTAATGTATCCTAAAAAGGGTATGTGTGTATAAACAGTATATGTCTGTCTTACCCTGTAGTGTCCGCTGATCTGCAGTGATATTCGGGTTTCTGTGTCCCAGGTGAGAGAGATTTGTTTTCCCAGCAGGATGATGTAATACTGTCCAGAGCGCACAATTTCAACATCTGTCTCTTTTAACACCGGCCTCTTCATCTTCACCTGTTCATACCAAACCACATATTTTAATCTTTCATTAAACATTACATTATTCTTAGTAATACCTATTAATTATAAAGCAGATGTTGACTATAAACTCATGAAGAAACTTAAAAACTGGTGCATTACATTTGTTTGTTTACATTTTCTATCCAATCTCACTGATGGGGCATCAAAACCATATTATATCAAGCAGACAGATAACCTTACTGTTGTGATAACGTACATTTCAGTCAGTAGAATTAGCAGTAATAATATTAAATACGTTCAATACATTACAGGTAAACTAAACTAAGCGTTTAACTATGCAAAGAACTTGATCAACTTAAAACTAAATTAAATGAGTTTTAGTCAGTTATTCTGTGTTGCAGAAAATTAATTAAACCTAAAATAACCGTAAACATTTGAGGTTCTGGTGGTGTTAGGTTTCATAAAGGAGGTTAAGGGAATAAAACGCTAGATGTGTTTCCCTCCATTCGGCTCTGCGCAGAGACCGATCAATCAGCGCGTGACATTAAGTACCGCGAGAGTGATTCAAAAGTAGTGCTGTCGAAGCACTCTCACGATACTTAGTGACGTGCCGATCGGTCTGTGCGCAGTGCCGAGAGATGGGGGGAGATGGACGGCTGTTTATTTACGCTTGTACGCTTCTTACAGAACTGAATAGTCAGACTCCTTCTCAATTACGTTTTTTATTAATTTTTAAATATACATTATTTATTTTGCTATATATGTGCCAGTCTTTGATAAAAGATATGGTTTCAATAGCTTGTAAAATATTTATATAATATAATATAATCAATTATTTACTTGTATTTATAATTTCCGTAACTTTATAATGCTTATAATTTTAAATGCTTATAATTTTAAATGCTTATAATTTTGTTACTCCTGGCAAAAAATAGTAGATTAATACTGAATATGTTTATATAGTGTATATATTAAATGTACACTGCATATATACAGTAGAAACTATTGGAAAGTATATAGAAAGTATTTTGTTTCTGTTTAGTCATATTAATGAATCTAACTGGCAGACAGAATCACAGGTTAATCACCGATTTGTTTAGACTCAGACAAAACCTGTATCAGCAAACCCAGGATTAGCTCTAAACTCTACTTAATTTAATCCTTATTTGTGCAACCCACCCTTAATAACAACACAGCACTGCTAACAGATCCATAAACAAGTCCAAATCTCTCTCATATTGGCCCTGAATCATCAGGTCATTGTTACTGTCAAGTGTACGATACCTCTTTGTGCTCCATAACGATCAATCCTCCCATGTAAAACACTGTGATGGTTTTACTGCACCGATAACCTGCAATCCCACAGGCAGAGTTCTCCACTAGAACCCTGAACGTGCCTTCCAATCCATTACAATAATCCTACTCGGAAGAAGAGGGCAAAACATCAGTAAACATGAGGAACAGAATCGGGGGAAAAAAGAGAGAGATTATTGTCTTTACCTGAGCGAGTACATATTGGCAGGGTCCAGGAAATGAGAACTTCAGCCCATCAAAACTGATGTAGTGTGTCTCTCCTATTGCACGACACACACCGTCACACACACGCTGCGTACACTTCCACTGCCGTCCCTCACAAACACTGCAATGTAACAGGTTATGTGATCAGAAACATTTAAACACACTGAATGCAACATTACTTGAAAGTTTGATACTTTTTATTTGATATTAATAATTAAGTGTCACTTAAAAATCTGTGATTAGGTCATTACCAGGTATTACAGTCCACATTAATGCTCTGTCCTGAGGAATAGGGACGGTTGTTATGGAAACAAGGACACTGGTCTGGTGGAATGCATTCTTTTTTGTGTCGAACCTGCAAACATAAGTTTGTTATTTGAAAGTCTCCAAATTTTATTGTATGGATGTGTTAAGTTGTTTACAGCTTGTCTAGTGATAGACCTATTTATCATTTTGAATCTGTATTCAAATTCAGTCCATATTTTCACAAATAAATAACTTTTACTATCTTGTATCTTTTGCATACTAGCCAGGTCATAACACATTTTTGTTTAACACATTAAATTTCTAAAACTCACAAATGCACATACTTACCATTCCAAGTGGGCACATACATCCAGACACACATCCTGTACTGACACACTCCAGGTCCAGGTTCTGACAGGTTTTAGCACACTCTATCCCAGCATCCCTAACACGGTTACACTCGAACCGCTGCAATGGAGGAGGGCAGGCGATGGAGCGACGCCCTACATGCAAAACAAAAGCACAAAAACGATTCATTACACGTTCTTTTCTGAGCCAGCATGTTTCTGTGCACTTGTTTGTTTCTGTTGTAGTGTAATTGTGCGGTATTAGATGATGTGAAAACCTCGTGAAAGTGGATGATCCTCAAAGAACATGTCTGACAGGGTCAATCCCGCGGTTTCACTAGAACTGCAATGCATGGATCCATTTTCACAAACACTACAAACATACACAAAGGAAAGAAAAGAAAAACTTATTTATCTCAGCCATTTACAGCCATGATTTTGTATTTTGAATCAAGCATGTACTCAATTATCTTCAAAGTAAAATACTGTGTTTTACTATTGTGTTTTACAGCACAGTTTTAATGTTTGTGTGTTTTCTGCTCACCAGATGGAGTGATGGTCACCAATCATGTCGTTGGGCTCAAAGATCTCTCCGTTATAGTGACACGAGCAGAGACCTGCGGGCACACATTCTCCCGCGTCATTGAGAAAGAGTCCTCTGGGACAGAAACAGCCTTCCTCACACAACCCTATACAGTCACTGTCAGGCAGGGATAAAGTCCTACACGTCTGATTACACACATTTCCACAGGCCTCGTACACCTGGCCATCCGGACAGGTCAGTTCTGTTCAAACACACACAAACAGTTTATTTAATAATACACTTCAGTACTAAATCATAATTGTTGCTTATTAGTGTGGATCAGTAAATGCAGGGCTTGTATGTTTGCATGGACTTTTTTGTTCACCAGTTTCATACAATACCATACTATAGTAAAACAGGTGGTAACATTATCTTTTTGGTATAGGGATATATCAAATATTAATTTTATGATATGTTCACCAAAGTTCTTCCAAAAAATTAGGATGCATAATCAGAATATTACCAAGGTAAATGTTCAGAAAATCATGGTATTACCATGGATTCAAAAAACATTGATACTATGGTCATTTTTGCTGAAACATTCAACCCACATGCCGTAATAATTACTCAGATATTAAAGTACACAAAGATGATAGTGTCCCAGCATTTCATACTACAAAAGAGACAGAGATAGTTCAACGTTTCTGATACCGCAGTATCCGTGACCCCTCCAGTTGATCAGTACTCCCTTGGCTGCGCAGGCGGCTGCATAGTTGCGCACAGCATCACACAGGCACTCCTGCCCGTCTGCGCAGGAGCATACGTCATAGCGACAGTTCTTCACATATGGATCAGGGTTGACTTCATAATGACATGGTTGAAACTTCACTGAGAGCAGCACTGCACAGGCCTCTTCTGCATAACGCACTGCAGACACACAAACACACATATATACACAAACAAAAGTTACGTTAAGCTGCCACCTAATGGTGTTTGTCCCCATCTAGTGTTCAGTACATATTTATGCTTTTAAATCATGATGTCATACAAGCATTTGGTCACAACTAAAGGTATTTAGACATTACAAGGGAGTGGCTGTGTGACAGAGTGCGTGTACCTCTTTTGGGGTTTGAGATACAGGAATCAGTCTGCTGCGATTGAACATTTTCACACTCTGCGTTCATCTTCCACGCGTTGCCGAATCCTTCGACGCGCGTTTCCACCAGCCCGCCCACCGTTAAGAAGTCATCTCCTTGGTTACCATTATAGTTACCACACAGGCCACATGTTTTCCCAGCATAGGCAGGGCTTAGCTGTGAACACACACACACACATATGTTTGCCTTTTAGGTTTGTAGAAATATAAGACTTTTGTCCCAGATTTTGCATGGAAATTATGCAAACTTACACACTTACCCTGAGCAAAACACGACCTCTGCCATCCCATTCCAGATGAAGATCATCTCCATAACTCAGTCTTACAGATGACAACACAGTATTCTGGACTCTCAGTGCACCTACAGACATACACACAGACACATATTACAGTTATTCAGTGCTCTGACTATAGCTTTCCTAGACAGAAAATTAAATCACACAGAGAGCAAATGGACATTAATGGGTTAATATTATGCTTCTCAGATTTTTCTCCCGAGACCCCAGTAACCTCACACGTCTCCTTGAGAGCTTTAGAAGATCTCAAGAATATACAGCTATCAGAAAACTGAATCATCTGAAACTGTCATCAAATTCTCTCAATATCACTATCCACATGGATACTCTTAGGCTTAATTTATGTCTATTAATAAAACATAACCTGTGTTATAAATGAGCAGATAAATGTTCACAGACCGTTTATTAAGGGCGTCTGTATATCCATTCCATCCACAGAGACCACACCCCCATGCTTGAGGCGAACCGTCTGATTGGCCAGGTCATGAAACCTCAGAGTAACTGATCGCGTGCAGATGGCATCTTGGTCATCCGCACACTTAAACAGTGAAACATATATATTGATCACATATTCCAACAAACACAACAGAATATTTATCAGAGCAGATTTCAGACCTGTGCAGTCTCAATGATAGCTGAGAATGAGTTGCTCAGACAGTCCTTAGACAGAAGATACTGACAAATACCACTGAAGGTGAAAAACTTATTATCAAAGGTCTTAAAATGGGACTGTCCTGTCACTACACACTCCCCTAGAGAGAGAGAGAGAGAGAGAGGGAGATATGTTGTATTATACAAGTAAAACCCAATTTAATAAAAATCTAAACACAGAAAGCTCTACTTTTAAACAGTGGTTACATGAAATATCTCACTGTCTGACTTTGGAAAAACTTACATATATACAGTATTTAAAGGGAAAATGGAAATGTTTTTGGAATTTCTGGAAAATGTTGATGTCTATTTTCAGTGTAACATGGTTAAACAGATAATCTTAATGTACCAATGATAAAAGACATTGTACTGTATATGTGTAAAGTATATCATATATTTATTTACTTTCTACTTTTTTTGTATTTACATTTTATTGTATTTCTTTTATTATATATTATTTATAAGATAGTGTTGAAAACATTAAACAATAACTTGGTATTATTGTCATAACTATTTCTACATGAATGTTATCTGCCATTAAATGACATTTAAATTACTACATTAACTACTTGAACAAAAAAAAATACATTTGTATTATAATGTTTACCAGGACATTCCTCATTGGTGCATTCCCATGACCCATGGCGACACACACTAGGAAGGTAAGGTGAACGTGTGTTAAGGTGAATGTTTATCAACATCAGCAAATATAGGCAACATATGTTAAAATGCATTGCTTTGCATTATGTAAATGTGTTTGTGTTTTACCATGTGTTGCAGTCCTGCGAAATGGATGAACCAGGAGGGTATCGCCGACCTGCATGCGTGCAGGAGCACTGAGAAACATCAACACAGCGATCTCCATCTAACACCTTACCAACTGACACAAACGCATATAGTATGTACATGTAAGTACGGAGTATTTCTGTAGCTCAACTCATAAATCAAAGGTCATGGTTTGATCCCCAATCATACCACAACCTGTCCGGAAGACGTCTTTAAAACATTTCCACTCTCACCTGGGCAGTTACACCCATCAACACATTCTTCCTTGCAAACTTCCTGGATGTTCAGACTCTGACAGGAAGTAGAACAGGTTGGGGTGCAGTCACTGTACTCCATGCCAATGGGACATTTAAGGGCTGATCACACACAAACATAACGTATATACATTTGTGAATTTAGAGCTGACAGTATCAGATCTGTATGAAATAAACATATCTGACATATCTGTCTCAAAATCTAACTATGAGATTAGAAGCATCAAAGTAGTCATAACCAAAAACTTAAGTGACTTAAGCTGGATTTTTAAAGACAGGGTGTGTTACTCACAGCACTGGTTCTGTACATGCCAGTTAGTCAGGGTCACTCCGTGACTGGCACAGGTACGGGCGTATTCCAGCATGGCCTGGCAAACACACCCATCACTCGTTCCGCAGTGACACACGTCAGACTCGCACACAGACACGAATGCTGCCGGATCTACGAGATGTGCACAGCGCTGGAAGAGGGCGGAGCTGCTCATGGCCTCACACTGTGACATCAGATCCTGTAGCGCACACACATAAATACTTAAAAATATACCCATCTGTTTTATCAAATACACAGATTACATCGTAACAAGATGATTGTCTGACATTAGCTGATTCTCCGGTGCTGTTACAGCTCTGAGATGGAGGGGACACACGTTTACACGGTTCCTCTGCTCCATTCATAACCCAAGAGTTTGCAAAGCTGTATGGGTCGTCTGTCAGGAAACCTAGACACACATTTAGTAACATAGTAAAATACAATTAAAAGTCTGAGTTAAAATGAAGAAAATCTACTTTTAGGACCATTAACATGTTATGCATCATGATTACTTAAATTCTTAAAGTCTTTATAGATTATGTTATTTATTAATGGTCCTAAACTATCCCAAACTATTTTATTATTATTTTTATTATAGTCGTTGTGCAACAATATTAATTTGGCTGAAATATGGCACAAACAAGGTCTTGTTAGGCGTGATATCCACCCAAACAAATGTATTTGACTACATTTCACCATTTTGTGGGCCGACACACTCATGTGAAGACTACTCTAAACACAGCTAATAATTTTGCGTGCCAACTACAAAAGCTGTAACACTGAACAATGACAGAACTCGTCTTCTGGACAAACATTGACGTCACCTATTTCCCTAGCTTGTGTTTATCAGCATCCTGTGCTCGCTGCTTTTAACACTATTAGAGAATTATAAGATTTTTTTGTGCCTCACCTTCTTGTGCAGTGAAATCATCCTCCGCCAAATAATTGTAGTTTCCACACATGCCGCATGTGCGATTGCTGTGATGTTTGCTGAGGGTGAGCTGAATGTTATGTGAGGGATCTATACGGATGGAGAATCCAAACTCTTCGCTCCATAACCGAACATACCCCAGCTCAAATCCTGCAAACACAGAGCTCGATGCATACGGCAGTGGAAGCCTGGAAAAGACACACACTCATAATGTTTATATGTAAAGATCTGTATGATCTTAATCTACTCTGTATAACAAATCCTTAATATGTGCTAATGGAAGTGTCATCGTTTCAGGTTTCAGAAAAATTTTGTTTCTAAAAATTTTGTTTCTAGTTTCAATCTAATTTGATCTATTTTGCATTTAATGCACAGAAATTCCTTATCGGGATATTTTGACCATACAGTATGACATTCACATAAGTTTGTACCTCTCCGCGCCTTGTGATAATGTTCCATCAACAGAGAGGTGAAGCTCAAAGAATTCTCCAAGAAACACAGTAACTCCTTTCCGCTTTCCATGAGAAAAATCACCTTAACATAAACACACACAAAGGAAGGCATTTTATCATGTTGGCAATGTACAAACTTTATTATTGCTTGTCTCCACAAAGTTCAACTGGTACAACATCTTGCCAACAATGCACAGGTCACAGGTTCGAATCCCAGGGAACACAAGAACTGATAAAATTGTAAGTGTAAGTCACATGGGATAAAAGCATTTACAAATGCATTTTTTATTCATGTATATGTCTGTATGTACAATTGGCACTTACCCAGTATTGAGAAGCGTCTTTGTTGGCAGTCTCCAGCCAGCATGTAGCTGCAGTCTCCAGGGAACTCATAAATCACATCGTCAAACGTGTGTATGTGCTGCCGGCTGAAGAGACTACAGCGACCAGACCCTTCGACAAACACCAAACCTACAGAACACGGGTATGTTTACTGTACGTGAAGCATTTAAACACTATTAAACAAGCAGAAAAGCATGTAATTATACATAAACACACACAAAATCAGGCAATTCTAACCTGAGAAATGCACAATGAAAACCCACAGGATTCTGCTGCGTCCAATCCATCTACACGCTGCCATCTGATCAAGACAAGAAAACCAAAGCCAGGTTTTAACTGATATTAAAGGTATTTATTATCAGTTCTCCCTGTTGGCATTATCAGTCGTTTAGCAAGGCTCATTTGTGAGCAACCCCCTAGCAACCATGCAGAACACCCTAGCAACCACTAAGCGATGGTATAACACCTAGACAACTGCATGCCAAAAAATTGGCCAAATCCATAAACACACATCATGGTGGCAACTTTTCCTTAAGATTTTTTTTCCTTTTTCATGCATTTACAAATCCAGTTAAAAAGAAAAAATACATTGCCATGTTAGAAAGTGAATATATGAGGATAACATAGTGAAATGCAATGTTTCTGTTTTTTTATTATAAAGGAAACATTTTATAGCTGGAAGTGAGAAACAAAGAAACTCTTTACGCACTTATAAATCTGTCAGAACATTTTAATAGCACAATTCATAGAAAGCATGTTGCACATTGTTTTATGTAGAAGAAAACTGTACATTTCCTACAGATAAGCATGCAGAAAAAAGGGTATGTAGTGGCAAAGAAAAAGAAAGCAAATAGCTATTAAAAAAAGTAAATTTATGCGAGCGTATTACATAATATGCACGTAAACATAACTCAATTTTATCTTCAAAATATGTTTGACATAATACAGTCAAACAAATGTGCACAGATTCAAATACAAAACAACACACACCTTCAGGGCACCTGTGACCTCTGACCTCTGCCAATCTGTAGGGTCTGCAGCAACAGGTTCTCTGACACTCTATGAAGGTCTGCGTTCTCCAAAGTCTGGACATCGGCGACTGGACCCCGGTCTAGAAGGATAGCAACAGTTTATAAGAGAGGGAGGGATGGTGTGATTTCCGTTTCTCAAACTCATTACGAGCATACAATAGAAGGAAGTCTGGGCATTAGAGGACCTGAAGGGTTAGTCTGGTAGTGAAGACAGATAAGATACACCAACATTCGACTTGAGTGCCAAGCCAAACAGCACAATAGTGCCAAGCCAAAGAGCAGAATATGTGGTGAGCACAAGCAGATATCATAGTTCATGACCTCTGACATGTGACTTCTTTCCCTGAAACTGACAGATTCATTGCTGGATAAATCTCAGGATATATTCATGTGAAGTACATTCATTTATCATCATTACAAACGCCATCTTCCTATACTGTTTCGACCCTTAATTTGCTGTCAAGCACATGAAGTTCATATCCTGTGTGATCTCTTTCCGTTTCTCTCAGCGGTAGTGTTTACTTGCACTTACCAACCCTTTTTGCATTTTTACGCTTTCAAATAAACATCATTTAGTATGATTATAAGCTGTTTTCTCGTAGGGAAAAGGGTCTCCACACATATTTAAAAGCCTTATCAAGCAAACACTCTATACCTTAACACTCAAACAAACCTGTTGCATTTAAAGCAAAACATGAACTGGCTGATTTATGAGCCTGTTTTACTAGTAAAAGCCATCCAAAATGTTCCATGTTTGACATGTTTCACTATATTTTAAAAACATTAGCCTGCACAAGTATACTTCAGCATTTCACACTCCAAAACACATATAAATGTCTCACATCTGTCTGCCTGTGCTTTACTTTAATTGCGTTCAATATCTTTGTGTAGTTCTCTCTTAAAATCAATATGCATTCAGTAATGCATGCATGTGATTCATGATATCAATGTAATTCTTGATTATATATTCATGCAAAATTGAAATCTGGTGCACCAACACACAAACGTTTGTTCTCCTCAGCTATTTCTGACTATAAAACACAAGTCTGTCCTTGATTTTATCGAGGGTTTACACGCCAATGTAAAATATACACGAATGGTATCCAGCAGAAACCTCTCAGGGCTCTGCTCTGCCGGAGACTATTGAGATGATGTCATTCGGTCGTGACGTCACCCCAGGTAACAAAAGACCGGAGGAACCGCACCATGAAATAAAACAATGCGGGCACAACAAAGGATTTCACGTCAAAATACAAATACATATAGATATATGTTAACTACAGAAATAACAACACAAACATTGTAAAATGTTTTGTAAATAAAGAACAAAATGATTGCAAAAGTTGCAATGAATGAGTGAGTGCACGTGAGTTTCTCTCATGCCCAGCGTGGGCGCGCTCGAGCCACACACACACACACACACACACACACTCGCTCGCTCCACGAGCGCGTACATCACGCGCCAGCTGCCCGCGAGACACCGGGACACGCACGGAACTCCTGTGATTTTTTTCACCGCTGTTTCTCTACCTACTGGTGCTTTGCGTTCGGTTACAGACCGGTGTGATGGCGGCGTTGACCGGAGGAGAGATGTGCGTCAAGTACTTGATGTTCGTCTTCAATTTTATCTTCTGGGTAAGTGTGTGTGTTTTGTTGTTGGCGTGCGGGATGCGCGTTTTACCGCCGAATGAAATGGAGCTGAAATGCAGGTGTAAACGGGAGAGTTTATTATGATCAGCGACTTTAAACGCCATGCGACCAGAATCTTGATGGCAATCGTTTGGTTGACCTATTTTTTGTGTTTTTGGATCTGGTTTAATGGTCCCGTTTGTGTAATTAAAACCACTGTGTGCGTGCGCGCGCGCGCGCGAGAGAGAGAGAGAGAGAGAGAGAGAGTCGGGACAGGCAATGAATGTTGATACTGTTTCCTTTGAATCGCATGTTTGTATGTGTGTCAGCTGTTCGGCTTCTTTCTGATGTTCAGTTGTTGAACAAATTGATCTTTTGAATCGGTTCTTCAAGAGACTCATTTGATTTGATTCGCAAATCTTTTGGCATTTTCTGCTCTTATTTCTTAGCAGTCTAGGCATATATAAAGGTTATGTGTACTGTGTATAATTTGTTTATGTCTTGTTTGTTGTACGGTCCTAAAAATAAGATGGAAAAATAAATACTAAAGATAAAGAACCATTTTTGGTTCCCAAAGAATCGTTTAGTCGAAGATTAAAACCCCTGTCCTGTATCTGTGGTGTGGTGTAACAAATATTTGAGTCTCTTTTTAATATGTGGTCATAAAAGCTGTGTGTGTATATCATTTTTTATGTAGTATGAGAAATAATATTTCAGTAGTTGTTCTGAATTAAACATTAAGGTTAAACAAAAAGTTATTAATACTGCTAGTTGATACTGTATGTCATTGCGTAATGAGTCTTCTCACATTTCCTAATGTCTGAATGTGATCAGTTGATGCTGCACTTTGATATCATCATGGTTTATGATGGATTATAAATCACACAAATGTAATAGATTATCTCATAGCGACCATTGTAATGTTTCAATATATTGTTTCACTACACAACATATTTGAACTGTGACTCAAATGAATAGGGCAAGAGTCATTTCTTTGAACAAGTTCATTGAAGTAAACTGTCTGAACCTTTCAGCACAGTTAAATGTACAGAGCCGTACGTTGTGTGTCCAGTGGGTTTATGTGAGTACGCGTCCTAGTTTGTCTTTAATCTGCGGGACTATTTATAGAGCATGATAATCTGATGAACAAACTCACTGTGAACTGAATTTATTGTGGAGTATTTGGGAGATGGAGTGTTGTGTAGCATTTGTGTGTTACATTTAGTGTCATTATTTTGCTTTTTTATTATTTGACATTTACGCCGGACTCCATACTTCATGTTTTGTGGTTTGAGATTTGGCATGTCCTGTTTGTGAGCAAATGTGTTTAAAATGCTTATGTGAGATTTCTTTCAATGTTTTTAAAGCAGTTGGGCAATTCCATGCAAGTGCATGTTTTCAGTTTGTGTTGGGATATCTTGTGGTGATATTGCGTTATAAGACTTACCTAAACCTAAAAACATTAGCACTGATCTGAATGCAGTGGTGAGTCTGTGAAAATGTGCATGTTGCCCCTCAGCACCTGCCCTAGGCCCCTCCCACTGCGTTAAGCCCTCCCACTGCGTTAAGCCCCTCCCACCCACACACGCAGACAAGATTGTGCAAGCCACAGACACTTTCACTTTATGCTTTCATTTTTAACAAAGGAGGGAAGTGTCTAACGGATCAACAACATTTTTGTGTGCAGTTTGTGGTATCAGTTTTCTGCAGGCTAATAGTGTGTAGTTTATTTTGTGCAGGTTGTAAAATTAGACCTACAAAAACGCACACAAAGGTTTACAGCCATTTCTGTGACTCGGACAGTAGGAAAATGGGAGTTGATGGATGTACAAAATGTGTCAAATACACAATGTTTATCATGAACTTGTTATTCTGGGTAGGTATACCATCATTTTTGTGTGTCTGTTTATCATTTTGTGACGGTAACATTTTAACTTTTATTTGCAGATAGTGTCTTATTAACCTTCATGTGAAGTGTTGTTTAATGGCTTCATGTGTTTGTTTAGCTAAGCACCAATGTATACAGTTATGGTGCGGTTTGGTAAAACTTCAGACAAAAGAACAAGACACTATTTGTGGTCAGTGTGATCTGTGCTTATTTGTACATGAACTTTGATCCAGATACTCTTGCTACCCTTGACCAGACTGAACTGTCTTGGTATTATTGTATTTTTAGCTGTAAGTTTAGGTTGAACCAGCAGATGTTAAATCACATCAACACTGACATTTTTACAAGCTTTCTTTAAAATGATTTCATACTTCAGTTTGTCTATGTCATGACAAAATGGCAGGGGGAAGTGAAATTAGACACTCGATTCCCCAATAAACATTGATGTATTTGCATCACGTCTAACAGATCTGTAATATTTCTCACCCAAGATATGTACTAGTTTTATGTGCCATGTGATCATATTCCTCTACACATTGCTGTGCAAATGCATGCAAAGCCATTTTGCTGTGTTATCAGAGCTGCTATAATGAAAGAAATGTTACGTAATTTAAATGTGCTCATTTGGAATATGATATTCAAAATTAATCCTGACAAACAGGTTTCTAAGTTTTTGCTTTTTCCCTTTTCTTGTAAGGACCTGTCAGAGCACTTACTGTACACATTGTGGCCCTGTTGTTGATTTGATTGTTTCTATTATTCTCCTCATTTGTCAATGAAAGCATGTGCTAAATGATTTAATGTATATGTAGTAGATAAGATCCTTGACTGTTACTTGTATGGAGAATGTCTGTCTGAGACTGAACTCGTGTGCCATTAAGTGAAGTTTGATTAACTAATTTCGAGAGGAGCACGCGCAGATAATTGAACCGGCCAATTCATCATTAGTAATCGCACCGTCTGCCCTATCAGCGCGAGAGAGAACCTCTATAAAATAATCAAGCAGCCTTACCTTCATTCTCTCTTTCGGCATCCCTCCTCCACCCCTACGCCTCAACAATACCTTTCCTTAGGGGGGCAGCGCTCTGGGTTCGGGCAAGCGCCGAGCTCGGAGCCCTCCCCGGACAGGGGGGAGCGCTCCGGGGTTCGGGAAGAACTGCTGAGCTCGGGGCCCTCCCCCGGACAGCACGCCAAATACGCATAACTATTACGCTCGCTTATTATCTGTAAAGGCGAACTCGTGAAAGGACTTTTGGGTTTATTAAGGTGGAATTCATACATCTGCATTGTTCTTTTATATCTGCTTGTTGCCATCTTGCAATAATAATCCCTAATTTTTGACTCGCCCTCTTGTATTATCAAAAGGAGATGCTATGGTTAGAATCCTCTAACCATAAAACACATTTTACTGGATTGTATATGTATATTCCAGGATGGTTTTAAAATCTTACACCTGTTTTAATATTTCGTGTAGTGAAGGCATTTTTGACTTCAAACCCAACACATTATTTTATGGGTCATATTTAAATGTGCAAATACAAGAGATAATTTTCATTAGTTTGTTATGTTTTATGCACAGTGCTGTATGTCATCTGTGTGTTTTACTGTAGATTGCAGGTACGGCTGTGCTGGCTGTTGGACTTTGGCTGAGGCTTGATCCCAAGACTAAAAGCTTGTTTGAAGGGGAGAATTCTCCTTATGTCTTCTACACCGGTCAGTAGTAGTTTATGTAAGTTATAAATGTGGTGTGAGGGTTAAACTGCTTTGGTTTTGTGCGTTCTGACCGTGAATGAATTGTGTGTATTAGGTGTGTACATTCTTATCGCGGCTGGTGCTTTGATGATGGTCGTGGGGTTTTTTGGATGTTGTGGAGCCATCCAGGAGTCTCCGTGCATGCTGGGATTGGTAAGTCCTTGCTGAGTCTTAAATCCGTATCAGTATAGGATTCAAAACCCTGGTGTTTGACTGTGTTTCTCGTGTTGTTCCCTGCAGTTTTTCTTCTTTCTGTTGGTTATTTTTGCTGTCGAAGTGGCTGCAGGAATTTGGGGCTTTTCCAACCAAACCAAGGCAAGCATCACATGCTCAGCATTCACATGTGCGTACATCAATACACAGTTTTATTGCCAATCTGTGTTAATATCTGTGTGCCTACAGGTTATTGAAGATATAACTGCTTTTTACAAGCAAACATACAAAAACTACCAAGACACCAAACAGGACGCTCTGAAAGAAACGCTCCGTCTCATCCAGCATGGCGTAAGATTACCTGTTCTGCTTTTTACATGCAGATTCACCAACAACAATTTGCCTTTTTATGTGATGTTTCTAAAATGAAATGGCAAAAAACAGCTGAAAGTAGACTATACGTGAGAATATTTTGTCGACTTGCAACCTGTCTCAAATAAAAGTTGCATTCTTGAGGTGATGGCAGGTATCCGGTCATGACTTTGTTTCCTGACAGCACCATTATGCTGGAAATTGTGTAAAGCCAGCCAGTCATAGCTTTCTGTTTTCTGAAAGATTTTTCCATTTTGTAATGATGATATATAAAAAAAACTTCAGTAATATCTTCTCTCGTCTCTCAGCTGAACTGCTGTGGTCCATCAGGAAACACTGAGGATGATCTTCAGGAGACCTGTCCCAGTAAAGAAGGGCTTGATGTTCTCATCACAAAGGTAACAGATTATTATACCCTTACATTTATAAACTGATGATTCAACTAAATAATAAAACTGGATTGTGTGTACTCAAACTGTAGCTGAACTATACAGAAATAAATTAAACCATGTTTAAAAATACAGATAAAAGTAAATAACAAATAAAATAAAGTCAGAATTACAATCCAAAACATTGATTTTGATTGTAGATCAATTTGTATACAGTTTAATGGACCGTATGCTTTGGGACTAAGCGTTAGAGAATTTTGAAGCAGTTTTCACCAGTTTAGTTTGTCTGGCCTCAGAAACTCAGCGTGAGACTCATCTTGAATGATGACTCATGTTGTTTACTGTGCCGTAATGACCTCCATCTTGACCTTCAACTGGCAGAAGTAGCTCTTCAGAAAATGTTCTTTTTTGTGTAGTTTACTGAGCAGAAGACACTTACCTTATTTCAGCCAGCTTGTGTTGGACTGTTGATCTGTACATTGATGGTAAAGTTTTGTCTATAATGATTTCAGATCTTGCAGAGATGAATTTCGCCTGTCCTATTTCCAGACTTGGCACAGATTTACTTTGCTTGTACTGATTCCAGATCATGTTTATTTATGTTTAGAGTTGCCCTGATGCCATTGATGAAGTCTTTAACTCCAAACTGCATATTATTGGAGGTGTTGGAATTGGCATTGGAGTGATTATGGTAAACAATTTTTGCTTTGATTTTTATGTCTTTAATTTCGTTAAAGAAGGTGAGAATTGTTTAAGAGGCTGCGAGTGTGTCATTTTGTAATATAAAAAAAAATATTTCTTTCCAAGTTTCGTGTTTTTTGGTAACTAGTTGGTAACATCTTTATAATGTTTATTAAGTGTTAACCTAATAAATCAGTTACATCAGTATTTATGGTTTAAGCAGCCTGATTTCAGCCTGATACAGTAAAGACTTCCTGTTCACCAAACAATGGAGGCGGAGAGATGTTTGTTTTCAAAACATCTGTGACAACAGTCATAATTTGTCCATTCTAATGGCACAGAAACTACACGCTGCAGCTTTTAATGGAAATGTGTACAGCGTGAGGTGTTACGAAGGATGTATGCGTGTGCCTTTGGTGTTGATTAAAGAAATGTTCTGTCTATTTTTACAGATCTTTGGCATGATCTTCAGCATGATGCTGTGCTGTGCCATCCGAAAAAGCCAGGAGATTGTGTGATGATGCCGTTGCCTGGGCAACTGCCAGTGTATTTGTGTGTTGCATGATGTCTGTCCCAAAGCTGTATTGAACACGACCTCATCGACTAAGAACTAGTTAGATCACAGCACACGGTCTGTACACTTGTCTGATTGACGGGAATTCACTCTGTGTATTAGTTTAGGCAACGGTGGATCGGTTTAGCATTCCAAACCCAATGAATAAGGCCTTCAAGTATTTTTATATTTTTTTTATTGTTCATCATAGATTTTAAAAATTAATCATGTTTGCTTTATTGTACTTGCATTATTGCTTGTTATGAACTATTCTAATGTTTTGTTTCTGATTTGTAAATAAGGTTGATTTGATTTATCAACATCGGTGCATACGGCTCCAATAAAGCCAAATTCTACATGAATCTGCAGCAGCTGTTTTTATAGTTTTGTGTCTGTGTAAGTTTGACATGTAATCAGTGTTTCCTCTACCAGGCGGCTGATAAGAGACACTTTTAGTGTAAAAGTATTTGGAGGAAAAGGTTGTTTCACAAACTTCACTTTCCCACACTGATGACTCATGATCACTTCATCATGTGTCTCTGGTATGACCTCTCAGCTTCCCAAATCTCTTTCCATTCATCCTCTGTTGTTTTTATTTGCTTACATTTTCTTTTAGTGTTGGGTTAATGGCTATTGTTTGTCACTTGTTTTTCCTGCCTTTGATGTCATGCATATGTTTGTCTTAATTGTCAAACGCTTACACTCTGTAATGTTTTTTGTGCGTAAAGTAACACTATGACTCACCAACAAACCCAAACAGATTCGGCCATCAAAGCGATCTTGAAAAACATGCGGAGGCGCACCCATCAAAACATTTCCTGTACTGTAACTTTATTAAAAACCTCAAAACTTTCATTAACTTTGGAATGGAATAATCTGTTGCATTAGGCATAATCTTCTTTCTAATCTATCTTCTAAGCTAAAAATGCTCTGCTTAAACCACTGAAAATGCTTCTAAATTAAGGCAATTTATCTGTCGTTAAAAATATTATCAACACAACAATGTGTTCTGGATACTTTTTGTACTCATGATTTGATTTACATCTTTTTGAAACATTTTGTAGTATTTTTTAAATATTTGGCGATTCTATCTATTGATGATAATAACATTGTTCACTGTAAAAAAAATATTTTTAAGTCTCATATTTTAGATTTTTAAAACAGTTGTAAAGCCAAGTTGACTGGACTGAAAAATAATTTTTTTACAGTGTATTTGATCAGACAAATTTTAACAAAACCTTTTAACAAAACTTTTTTTCTGTTTTTGTGATCCCAACATGATCTCAGAAGGCTTCAAAAGGGCTTTTGATTTAAATCTTAAATCTTTTTAAGATTTAAACTAAATCTAACTTTAGGTTGTGTCACAAAAGTATTGTATTTGGTTAGTGAGCTAAGCTACTAAGAATCCTAAAATATTTTCTGGTTTATTAACTTCCTAGTCATTGGTCTGTATAAAAGCATTAAATGATTCTTTGAATATCGCAGACTATTGTCAGCTGGCAGATGGATCTGTTCCAGGAAAAATTTAAGGCCTGGGCTGAAAATTAATAAAAATTAGACTAAACAAGGATTTAAGTAATCTGAACTAATCTGCCATGCTGTAGAATATTTTATTGGGTAGAAATTGTGAGTGAGAGGGCTTTTATTTTGTTATTGACATTGGGGGGCGTCTTGTTTTTAGTACTTATTTGCTTTTTGTAGAAATGTTGAGAGGGTTTTATAATCTGGAGTTTGTTTCCCTCTAGTGGTCTTTAGGATGAACTATTTTAAACCAGAACCAACTAACTGTAAAATTCCATAACAAACTTTACACTATCCATTTGTCTGCCATAATAATGTCATCTGTATAATGACTTAAGATGCCTAATGTAGTTTCTCAGATGCTCATTAATTAGAAATGGAGAGAGAAAACTTTCTGATTAGTTCAGATTATGTGATGTCTAAAGTGGATGAGTTGCATTACAGTTTTAAAAGGAATATATATTTACACACACACTTTAAACAGAGAGAGAATGTGTGTTACAGTCTCCATAAAAGTCAATTATCTATCACTCATTGCAAACAGATGCAGCATCAGATACACTGTGTATTAGATGTTAGGGCTTTTTCTTCTGAATTATCCACTTTCTAAGTTTAAATTTGATTTGGGACCGTCTGTGTACATCTGATGCCATAGGTGAGTCTGCATTATTATTATTACGATGATGTCATAGCTTTGGATTCTGCTTGAAATTTCATGTTTAAAAGCATGTTTCAGTAGTGTATCTAATTATATTTTCTTTACTCTTTAAAATGTACAGGAATGAAATATGTAGTATTAAGAAGTAAAAGCATTGTTACAATAAAATGTTGGTATAGCTTAAAATAACAATATCCTGTCTAGTTCTATTTATCGCTTACTTTTATGTATTTATAAAAAGGCTAGTTTTTATTCTTTTGAATTATCCAAACACTTTAGATAAAAAAATTTAGTTGTAATTAATTTCTTTTATTATTTGTCCATTTTTGTTATTGTAATTAATGAATTGTAATTTAATATAGAAATATTTGTTTCAAATATAGAAATATATTAAAAGATATATAAAAGTTACTTTTAAGTATTTTAATGTATCTTTAAAATGTTTGGTAACACTTTACATTTGTTAACATTAGTTAATGCATTAGCTGACATGAACTAACAATGAAACAATAGCATTTATTAATCATAGTTGATGTTAATTTTAGCATTTACTAATATTTTTACATTCAAAAGTTGTATCTTAACATTAGTTAGTGCACAATGAACCAACACAAACAATTGAATTGGCATTACCCAACATTAACAGATTAATAAAAGATAAAAAACTACATTGTTTAATATTAGTTTACGTAAGCAAATGCATTTACTAATGTTAACCAGTCTAACCGCATTGTAAAGTGTTCTGTTCTGTGAATTAATTTTGCTTTGTTTTATTGTTATGCACTATTATTAACATCATGCGTGACTTACATCACGGCACCTCTACACGCACACCAGCCAGAGGATGCGATGCTTCTGTCACGCGTGAAGTTAAAGCACTTCATGCCGTTTCTCACGTGCTGTGTGGTTTTGATGGACTTAGAAATGGATGAGAGACCACCGCGTCCCTGGAGACCCTAAACGACCTGCTTTTCTCCTCTGAGTGCTCGATTGACCGCTGGCTGGCCGCTGACTGATGCTTTGTCTGCGGTGTGGGACTGAGATCAGCGGAGATGAACAGTTTCATGGACTCTGGATTCTGTGTTTTTCTGTGCACCGTTCAGTGGCTATATTAAGGCTTTGAATAAGGTCACTAGCGATTATCTTCCTTCTCACCATCTGTGTCCTGATGCCAAAAGGTAACTGCTTGTTTCTTGCATGTCAGTTTCTTAGACTGTACAAACTTTATGTAAAGGATTTTAATGTGTGCATGTTATAGCTAAATGAATTTTGGTTGAACGCCACCTGAAGCTGACCTGATTTTACTGCTCTGTTCCCTTTTTTGCAAAGCTGCATGTGCATGCTGCGTGCCGTGAGAACGAGGAACACGGAGGACAGAATCCCACGTTTATAAAAGCACGTCTTCCAAAGTGTGTTTGCATGAGCGCACATCTGCTTCATCTATGGCTGAAAATCCTGAAGACCCCCTGGCGCTGTTGGAGATACTGGAGGTGTTGGGTGCGTGCCGTGGGAGCGTGTCGTACGCGGATATCTGCGTGTATCTGAGTGGACGCTTCAGTCTTCAACCTCTTCTGGAGTTAAGAAGTCTTCTGTATTCCACCGCCTGCAGAGATCCCTGTTTCCCGGCCACCCTGTTCCGAGATCGTCTGCACCCTCCCTGCAGCAACCGGCTCTCAGCGGCTGCAGATGTTGTGTCTCTGTTTAACCTTCTCATGCACACACGCATGGCCCCTACATACACAAATGTTCAGTCTCTGACGGCCTGTCAGGTCTGTGGAAAGGGATTCGCACGTTATGACTGGCCGGCCGCCTTGCCCGTCACAGGAGGAGGGACCGCCTATCAAGACTGTAAATATGAGAACCTCCCTTGCGAGGCGTTCAGTCTTAATGTGGAGGCTTTACGCGCTCGGACCGCCTCTGAATTGCTTGCTTACTCTCACTTGTACGTGCACGGCCAAGGCAGCATGCAGAATACTGACTCTGCGGATGCATCCAGTGATATGGTGGGAAAGGCGTCGGCGACCAATCAGGAAGCCTGTGTTGTTCGTTCCTGCTCTCAGAAGAGGAGTGCCTTTAAAGAGGGGCACAAGTCGGTACCGCTTATATCCGTGGAACACGTTGGCCAATCAGAGCAAAGCCCAGATGGACCCAAAGAGGATGGTGAGGAACTGTTTTATATTACTCAAAGCAACCCATATCCAGACCCTTCCACGTATGCAGACGATCAGCACACATGCAATCGGGCATCATGCACGCAATGCAACTGTGCAACACGATCATTTGATGCATCAGCACATTCAAATGAATCTGACACACACACAGATGACGCACAATCGTACATTGATGCCACAAACCCGTACGGCCCTGATCAGACTCACTGGCATCAGACGAAGCATGAGAGTTTGGATGAACTGCAAACATCTACCTACTTTGGGCCTTCGGTCTCCGTTGAAAAACAGACTCCAGCGTTGCAAGTCAAGAGTCACAGCTTGGACATCGATAGCAGGACTGCAGATGAAAGACCCGAACAAGAAACCACTGGACTGCAAAAGCCCAGATCTGAAAGGTCTGTACTAGAGAAGTCAGGACTAAGAAAACCAGGAGTTTTTAAACTTAGCTTTGACAGCTCAAGCTTTGACATTCCCGGCTTTGACCCCCGCATCGTCACCTCGGTTCGGGACACCTTCAAGCGCTTGAGCGGCATGAGCTTGGACGCTTGGTACGATTGGTCACCGACCATGGAGGGCGTGGCTAACGTGGGCACCCAAACGGAACCTACAGACCGGCGTGCTTTGCGAAGCCTCATGCTAAGCGAAAGGCTGTCCATCGACAACCCTGACATCTGCGAGGATGACATCAGCGCTATCTTCCGCTTCCTGGATGATATTAGTATGTGTGGCTCCATGGCGGTGCTGCCGGGGGCAACGGGTGGAGGGGCTCAAGACGGGGGTGCAGCCGGGCTGCCGGAGAGGCGCGAACGTTTGGGTAAGTTGCGTCGGTTGTTTCACTCAATGGAAGCACCTGAGGAGGGCGTGAGATGGGGCGTGGGCCGGCTGCTCCAACGGGTGGCAGAACTAGAGCAGCAGCTGGAGCCCATCACAGAGCTACGTGAACAGATTGCTCTTGTGCTGTCCACGCTGAACCGTCTAGAAGAGCGCGAGCAGACCGTTTGTCCACATTCTCATCAAGTGTGCATAAAACCCACACCGCAGCCCAGCATACAGTCACAGGGCTCTCCGAGGGTCAACCCGGTGACCGACGGGTCCAATGAGGCTGCAGCCAAACGCAGACGGCTTTTTGTACGCAGGCCCTCCAAAGCCCTCACGGGAAGCAGCGGGTCTGAAGCTCACAGAGAATGTAGCATCAGCTTCACCAAAGAGCCACACATACAACATACTAAGGTAACAAAATGGCATGTTTTACTGTATATACTGTATATATTTCCTTGTCTTATGAGTTGCAGTGATAACTACAAAACAATTAACTGGACACATTAAAGAAAAAATGGCAGAATCAAATGTAAAGAAATTTGTGACATTACAATGTTAAAGGGATAGTTTACAAAAACTGTCATCATTTATTTACTCCCATGTCATTCATTTGAGAAATGTCTCAGTGGTTTTAAGCTCATTTAATGGAGGTCAGTGTTGTTTGATTACCAACATTCTTTAAATTATCTCATTTTGGATCATGCAGAATAAAGAAAGTCATACAGGCTTAGAATGACATGAGGGTGAATAAATAATGAAATCCATTTAACATCTTAAAAATAAAATACTTTGCTTCCATCAAATGCACTTTGAATCTTTCTGAAATCATTCTTGGACAGCATAAAAGCGTTGTGGAGAGCAAGCCCTATAAAGATGCAAGATACAAGCATTTGCTAGTGATCTCAGACATTGTATTCTGAGTGGTATTGGCTTTAAAAGTTTTGTTTTAACTCTTCAGTCAGATCAGTTGAATGCTGTATATAAGAAGGAAACCCCCATAGTGCAGGAAGTGATGGGTTTCCACCTCATGCCACCTGAACCCCATAAAACATCCCGGCGTACATCTCTCCAAAGCACTACCCAGAATTCCACTGACCGAATGAAAGTCACCTGGAACCAATCAGACTTGACGCCGCTGGATCTTCAGGTGACAAAATTAATTAAATAATCTATATACTCCAAAACATGCTGGGTTATTTTCAACGCAACAGTTGGGTTAAAAATGAACCTATGCTGAGTTGTTTCAACCCATGTTTGCATCAAACATAAACATTTTTTGGGTTAATTTATAACCAGACTTTTTGACCTAGCCATGATAATAACCCAGCATTTATTGTGTGTGTATTTGTATATACACACACTACAAATTAACTGAAGTTGCATTATAATAAACAGTTTTATGTCTTTTGTTGTTTTGTTTGGGTTCTAGATGCCTCAAGCCCTCTTTGATACTAACGTTGAGAGTCATACTCAACGTTACTCAAGTTTATTTTAAAATTAGATGAAATATAGAATTATAAAAAATATAGAATTATATAATACATTATAATATAGAGTTTATAGAATGAAAATAATTTCATATTTTTTGGGATATTTGTTTATTTATACTGTACATTCATAATCCTGTGATCCCTATCATAACATTGATTTGACATGAGCTAATGATTTTAGTTTTTTAATATTTTTAAATTCTTCTGACAAAATGGCATACTTTTTTAATTCTAGTGTGCTTTTCTTATATAGCCCTAAAGTCATTATTATAAATTTTACACATACATTACTGAGGTCTCCGGTATCCCAGATATCATTAGTAAAATAAAAGATTTTAAAAGATGCTTTTTACCTAAAAAATGGCATTTAGCAACTTTCTTTTGGCATTTAGCAACTTTCTAAGAAAACTTTATTTTCTGTGTTTATATATTTATATTGCGCAGGCCCCGGAGTCTTTGGAGTTCTGGACTGATGAGATTTACACGCCAGCCTCTGACACGCTCCTGCGACGTTCACATTCCTACACCCGCTGCAACCGTAACCAGGCGTACCGCATCGCTGCCCTCAGCATCACTGCCACTATCATCCTCATTCTCATCGTCGTCATTCCTGTCAGCACTGTGTAATGTACATACAGTCACGTGATATATAAACATACTCATGCACACATTTCTAGTCTGCGCATGTTTGTGAATGCACTTCTAGCTATGAATGTTTGACTCTTACATGTGTGTTTGCATTGTGTTTCTATTACTTGATGGAAAAATTGCACAGAAAATAAAGTAAAGAATGTAAATTGAAGCATGATTTCCTAATGAATCAAATTCAACAAGCATGGCGCATCGCCTCCAAAGCAAAACATATGCTAAATAATAGACTTCTTCCTAAAAAAACTTTTTATGGGCTTTTCCTATATTTCCAAGGGGTTTCCCAATATGTTTTAGTTATATTGTTGATGTTTTGAGTCGAATTCACAGTTTAAAAGCTGATTTGGTTGTTCCGGTATGCCCGCTTTGTTGATGCCTGTCAGGGAGTTCCCATTACACTAATGTAATACAGTTGAAACCTGAAACGTTCGCTCGCACAAAGGCGTTTCTCCCTTTTACCCTTCTCTCTCTCTCTATTTAAATGCTGGGAAAATCCATTGACAGGCAAATTTACATGCACCTGCCTCTTTCATATTTTTCTTCTGGCTATGAAGAAAATGCTGAGGTATGAGGAACACAAACTCACTTTCTTTATAAATGACCTGCATTGGTGGTGAACCGTGACTGTAATAATGTGACAGAGCTGGTTTCCCTCGCAAAAGCTTAAAAGAAAAGTAAATGACCCTCCAGAGAATCAGAATGGATGTATAGTGGTGGATCGATACGGCACACATTTTCAATTTGCTGAACAACAGCACTAAACTTTTAATGGGCTGTGATGGGACGGAGAGAGAGAAAAAGAGAAAGGGAGGGTTTGTCCTCTTTATTGTGCATGAGTCCTAGTTCTGTCTGCTGCTGCTGATTAATGAGAAAAGCCTCTGATTCTTTACCACCTATCATAGTAACCATCCACAAAACACCCGAGCAACCCAATAGCAACTTTCTGGCAACCAACATGCTAGTAACCACTGACTTTGGAAACTACATGGCAAGCACAGTGAGATTTTGTAAATAAGAATATAAGAGACCCATGTCTTCATGCCTTTTTGATTGTTTTGTGTCTCCGAGTTTGTTTCATGACTAGTCCGATATGCAGATTGCACAATTGAATTTTTAACACTTTAAAACTCTTGAAAAATGAAATGCTGCAAATGTGAAGAGTTTTATAAGATGTCCAGTTTGAAAGGTGAAGAGTCTGTGCCATTATCATTAGTACACTTTATTGTAATAAATGTGAAAGAGCTGTTGTCAACAAGAACGGATTGTGCCGCACACTTCTCCTTTAATAGTCTAGACTTTTCTAGACTATTACAGGATAATAATTCTGACTCAAACTCATGCTGTCAGCCGTGATAATGTTACTGTATGTCGGGCAGGTGGAGATGGTCAAACAAGCACATCAAATTGTTTTGGAAGTGACAGGGAATCAATATATTAATTTCAGTTCAACATGGGATAGAAAAATTAATTTAAAAGAAAAACATTCTACCATTTATTTATTCACCCTCATGTCATTCAAAATATGTTTGATTCTTTCTTCAGTGGAACACAAAAGAAGATTTTTTAAGAAATGTCTCAGTGGTTTTGTGTCCATACAAGGAAAGTCAGGGGAGGTCAGTGTTGTTTGGTTACCAACATTCTTTGTATTTTTTTGGAATGACATGAAGGTAAAAAAATATTTTTGGGCGAACTATCCCTGTTCAACCAAAATATGGCAAAGTTAGGAACCAATGTTTCAAAAACTTCTTTTCATATTTGCTTTTGAAGTCCTTTTACCCATATAGGAACTATTCATGCTTATTGTATGAATTACACATCAGAATCCCATTTGTTAATAACCACATTTCACAGTTTATATGATTTGTGTCTTTTTATGTAGTATACGTGGATAGGGATTTTTTTTCAGGGCACTTTTCACTGTAAGAACAATGAATGAATGAATGTATGTATATTTATGCCTCTTATATTATCTTCATAAAGCTGGTTTTAGTTTATCAGTGGGACTGTTTTGTCTGTCCATGTTGTTTTTAACCAATTATAAAAATGCTGACAGGTGGATAGGAATGATAGAGGTGATTTTTGATTTAAGTGTTTTTCTATGATAATATCAGCACACTATATCTTTCTGTGTATCCCATTTGAGTTTTAATATTTCAGAGCACAGCTCTTATAAACATTTATTATCTATTTATGATCTGTCAGTTCCGTTATTGATGTAAAAGCACTTAACCACACTTACACACACACACTCTTAAGTCTAAATGAGACTTCCTTCTAATGTAGTTTAGCTAAAATCTCCACTGGTTTTCTCTTCTGCTGCGCACACATTCTCAAGTGATTTTGCTTCAGATCTGACAATATCAATATATTGATGCCATTTATACTATGAATTATGGTCTGATTTAATTAGAAACTGTAATTTTTTTCATATCAGAGATGCAATTAAAAAGAAAAGGCCCCTGAAGGAATCATAACTGTTAGATAATCCGATTTCTGCTGAATTTGTTTGGGTGTGTTTTGGTGCATGTCATCTAAACTCTGGCTGATGTGGTCATTAAAGTCTTTTTTCTCAAACTCAGTTTCACACATTCGAATTGAGGATTTGTGGAGGTTTAAAGGTATCTAGGGACTCGTTGGTATTTGTGCTTTTGAAGTAAAACGTAACAGTAAAAATTATAAATGAAACAAATTTAGAAATGTATAATATAAGACGGAAATGAAAAGAAAACTGAAGTAAAAGTGCAGTTATTGTAAGGTGTAGCTGATCAAATGCACATTAAGAGTGGATACTTTGAAGATGATGTAATAATAATAATTAAATAATTAATAATAATTAAAAATATTAAATGCATCTTTTGCATCTTTTAAATTGCATTTTTTGTTCTTTCTTTTGATGGATTCATTATTATTTGTTTTTACTTTTATTGTAAAACACGTTTGTTATTATAGAAACATATTAATAAATACACATACTTATTTAGATTTATAATATATTTGTGTAAATATTCAATATAAATTATAAACAATTATAAAAATATTTTTGTTAAAAAAATGGATAAATAAAATATCTGAAAGTTGAAAAGACGGAACTGTTGCCAATGGAAACATGGTAACAACAGACCCTTGCGCAGTAGAGCTGCGCAGTTGGCTCTCTCCAAGGTAACCATTCCTTCCTGCTGTAAACGCATTAAGTTTACGTTTATTTCTTCATTTTTATTCAAACTCTCGAGCTAGTCTTCTAAAGACATGAACATGTCTCATGTTCGGACCTATAACCCGCGCGTGCGTGTGGGGAACTGGAATGAAGACGTGTCTTTAAAAGAGGTTTGCTTATTTTGACGGATTTTACAATAAAATACAAATAACACGGGTGTAAAACATGTAAATGTCTTTGCAGGAAACTTTAAAGGAGTTTATTCTTCAGAAAGAGAGGGGTGAACTCACCATCCAGAAAGAAGGAGCTTTGAGACAAAACATCCTGAAACCAGTAAGAGAAAAGTTAACCCGACGAACATCATTTTATCATAGGATTTGCTCAGATGTCAATATTTGATGGTTTAAATACCCATGTGAGGTCTCTCTCAAAGTTTTTAAAGCATTTGTTTATGTTTAAATCATGATTTTTCAGAGTCGAGTAAAGTTTTTAGAATTGTCACATTCATAACAGTCCATATTCCTCATAAATGCACACATGAAAATTAAATAAAATAACTATTTGATGTTCTTTGAAGAGTCATCTATTCTCCATTTGTTGGGTATTATTGCTTCTGGTTTGTGCATTTTCTTTCATTCAAAGTATGTTGCACATTACAGCAGATACCACAACAAGCAACTAAATTATTTGCTTATCCCAGAATATGTGAATGTTTGTTTATTTGTGATTAATATGTCTATGTTCTTCAGGTTAGTTTGTCAGTGTCACCGGATGGCTTTTTGCACTTTGGAGACACAATCATTCTTATGAACCCTGGAGGTGGACCACATGACCCACGCAGACCCTGTGTCCTCAGCATCATCGCCGACAGCAGTAACATTGATTCACATCCAATTCCTCATCTTCAAGGACCCCTCCAAGTAGGGGGAGCCATCAGTATGAACCCCTGTGTCAGAAACGTCTTTATTATTACAAGGTTGAGACACAAACATGCACACTTCACATAAATATGCTGATCCGTTTGATCACGTGTGTTCTGTGTTTCAGTGTCGATGGGACTTCAGATGGAGAGGTGGTCAGATATGACCAAAGCTTTGCACTTAAAACTACAGCAGGCTTTGCCGGAGAGGTAAGTGAGCAAATGACATATGTATATAGTTTTTTAAAGTGTTGGGTTTGGTCCTAACATGTGATTTTCATGATGTAGCAGTACCTTGCCAGTGACCACAGGACTTTTCTGAAGTGTGCTAAGAAGTCTCGGCTGCAGGAGTTGAGTCTGGTGGAGAAGCTTGATTTCACGGGCTGGTGGAAAGTGATTTATTATGACCCCCAAGAAAGGCTTGAAAATGAGGGCTGTCCTGTACAGGTATATCTTTCAGAATCTCTGTCATTCCCAAACATACACATGCACACTTAAAAATGTATAATGGATGTTGTTGTTGCAGGTGAACAGCAAGGTTTTGATTTCCCACTGTAAAACAAATCAATGTTTGGCTGCACTGGACAATTACATCCTGTGGTAATGTATATATGTTTATTTCAAATTGTAAATCAATATCACAATTACTCAGTTTAAGTGAGCAGACTACAGGTGTATTATAGATACTCTAGATTCATGTTCCAGGTTTAATTCAATTAAGCATTAAAACACTAAAAGCATTAGAAAAGATTTTGCATGGTAGCATTTTGTGTAAAAGAAACACATTCTCCTTAACTAATATGTTTTTTGTTTGAGCGACAGAGTTCAAATTTGAGTATAAAGGGGTGACAAAATGATGACCAAATTGTGACCCCGTCTGTGTAAAAAGTCATTTTTTGTGATTTACTGTTTTCAATGTAAAATCATCCCATTCATATAAAAAAATTATAAAAAAAACTCATTTAACTTTGTGGTATCTGTAGTAAATATTTATTTAGCTAAATATTAAGTTAACATTTAGATTTAGCTTATTTTGATTTAGGTTTACATATTTTAATGTAATCAAAAAATGTAAACTTTTTTTAATATTATGTTAAAAGTAGAAACAATGAAAAAATAAGTTTAAAATAATATTTAGTAGTAATATAACATATTTAATGATATGTTGCAGTTATAGTAAAAATGTTTGTGTTTGTGTGTACAGGACTCCATTTGGTAAAGAATATGAACTCACTGCTCACACCTTCTTGGACTCTCATAAGGCTGAGCAGGATAATAATCATTGGCTATTTGTCACTGCTAATCCAGCCAATCAAAATCAAAACCTGCTGCAACCACAACAGGATGATGTCATAACAGATGAGCTCAGAGAAAACTCAGAGCTAGTGATGGACACAGTTCAAAATAGAGAAACATTAGACCAATAAAGATTTTTTGAAAAAAATATTTTTAATATTTCATATGTTATATAGTGTGTCGTTACCATAGCTTTATTGGCTTGTGTTTCTAATTCTATTAGCAGGTGATTGATTGACTAGAAACTTCATATATCATGTAAAACAATACAGCATTTCTCTTTTACTCACTGCTGCCTCCTGCTGTTTAAAGTTTCACTGTTCAGCATTGCAAAAATGTTCAGTACAAACTAAATAAATCATCCACATATTTACAATTTTTTAGTACAGTATGGTTAAAAATTAAGAAACTGTGCCGAGTCTGATGTTTTCTTTAGATGTTTTCTGCCGATTTTGTTCTGCATTTTCTCCTGTTTTTTCTTTGCCTTGGAACATTTTCTTTTCCTTTTGCCTTGTACCTATGGAGAACAAACAATCATTTGCACACAGCTGGACTCAAGCATGTGTAGTACAATGTCCCCAAAAGGTAACAAAATACCAAACCAAGTGGCATTTATTTGTGTTAAAAGATGGCACGACTACAAACATTATCAAGCTTAGCATTTCAAAAGATGTATTTCCTCCGTTTTAACTGAGGTGAAGGGAGTTCTATATCATATTGTAACCTAAAAAAAGTAAAAAGACTTTGTGCTAATTGATATGTAGCAATGTGATGTGTGTGATCTTGAGAGAAACTGACTTCATACATAAAAAATATTTCTAGAATCATTTGTATGCAGTTTGTGTTTTGACATTTTGTTGTTTAATGTGATGATAGTAATACCTTTTAAAATGCCTGAATACTTTTTGGGGTCACTGTATTTGATTGCTCACACAGACATTTTACATTAATGCATGTTAATGAATCATTTGAGGAAAGAGTCTTTTAGTATTTCAAGGAATCAAGAGACAGGGTGAGTAAAAGAGCAAGGTTTTTTTAATAGGAAAGAGAACCACATGCTGTAAAATGTATTGTACCATCCACACAGTCAAAGGTCATGTGATCATAAATAAATAAATATATAAATACTGATAATAAATACGTTTTTAAAATGATGTAGGATTCTGAGGATGTGACAGAGACATAATGAATGTAGATTTAAATCAGTTGGTTACATTTTTCCACGGCGTCCACTCGCTCCACTGAGAGAGAAGCAGCAGGTCTCTGCATCGCACCCTCAGTTTGGTGATGACCCCCTGAACTTGGACCTTTGGACCCTCCCATTCATGAGTCTTCAGCTTAGAGGAATGAATAGATAGAAAGTCAGAAAGGATCTTAAAATGAAAATTACAATGTTAGTGTTTCAATGGAAAACTTACCTTCCCATTGTCACGTATCTCGTACTCAATCTGATTCTTCAGAGGAAAGAAACTGTGCGGCTGCGGCCATGTGGAAGGAGGTTTCACCTCCACCTCTACTTCAATCTTTTCCTTGTTTCTCTTCTGACAGCATTTGGTAATATTTGGACCAGCAGGTTTAACTAACAAAAGTAAATACAGTAAATAGCATGCAGCCTATAAACTGGAGATCCTTTTAAAATACCTTATTTAATATCACAACAGCAGGGTTCCAGAAGTAAAAATTTATTGATTTTCTCCATAAAAAAGCAAAAGACGTGTGTAACTTTCAATATCTTACAATATATATCTTTTCAATATAATAAATTTTCTTTTTCAGCTTCCCTGCTAATAATAGCCAGGTTAAACCATTACGTTTACAAAATTTCTTTATGCAGTGTAATTTTGCTGTTATTCCAGTAGGATTTAATGGTGTTTTATTGGTTCCCATCTGCCAGATAACATCCCACCAAACCACTAACCAACACATTACCAACAGAAACCCACTTCCTTCCCATTTCCTTTATAACAATTAAACCCATTAGACATTCTGTGATGCTTTCTACTATTTTAAGCCGGGTTGATAACTAACCAAATGATGATGTCATTAGATGCGTGTGGTTTCTCACCAATGTCTCGAATGTAGAAGCTGTAGTCGGTCTTTATATAGCAGCATGAGGAAACAGCCTCGCCGGTTACGCGCACGCGCTCAGACTCCTCCGAGTAGGAATTTGTGGAATGTGGAACATGAAATACCCCATCCACAGATGACACCCAGTTGCCATCATCACTGCACACATGAATCAATACAACGTGCTCAGATGAGTCAGTGTTTGAACAAAAGCTGTATGTGTGTGTGGGGGGAGTATCTCTAATACCGTGTATTGCGAAGTCTGAAAGCGGTATAATCAGCTGAGCTCCACGAACATTTAAGGTTTTTTGCGCAGGAAAACGTTTCAGTTATGCAATTTAAGTTGAAACCTAAAAAAAAGACAAAAACTGCATTTCAGCCTAGAAAACTATAAATATCTTCTCATGTAAGTCAATGCGTAATGTATTAATGTAACACTAAATAATGGTTAACTTGTACTATGATTAACCCACTGTCAACATTTCTTTGTGCTAGAAAGTTTCTCTCACAATCATTTGCTATCCATAATCCATAATTCTAACCATGACCTATCCTTAAAATCAGAGAAAAATAAGCCCTAACACTACAATCCGATAAATTAAATAAATTGAAAGTTGTTTATCCAAAAACAATTTCAGAATATGTACCTGGTGTTTCTTTAGACTTGTCCAATAGGAGATAGGTATAATCTTCTAAACCTTCATTACTCCAGCAGGTGTAATTTCCAGTTTGATCTTCTTGCAGGTCATCCACGATCAGTTTGGTACCATTGGGTTTTTCAAACTCTAATTCTACATCCATCATGCCGTCTGCATCCTCTCGTTTCCACGTCACACTCTCCTTATTCGTTTTGCAGTCAAGGGTAACGGTGGTGTGTCTCTCCCCAATGCGGACTGTATTCAGGAATAAAGAAAACATATACACATATTATTTGATGAAGATTTATCGCAGGGTGGATGTTAGAATTGCTAATGTGTTCACTCCACATTTATAAAGTTACAAACTTATTTATAATGAATGTTGTTTTTTACTTTTTCTGCTGGTTTTAATTTCTTTCGTAATTTTTTATGGATTGGGTAATAATTTATCGGTAGTACTTGAAATTGGCTTAAAATGAAAGGAAAGCCCCGTCATTGAACATTGAAAAAATAAAAGTAGTAACGTTAAAAGACGGTTTAAGGTGGCAAATTTCCTAAATCCGAGGATTCTGGAAGGCAGGACTAGTCAATACTCTTACATTTCTCAGGGAAAACATCAAGTGCTGAGATCTTTATTATTAACAAACTGAAGAGAAGGATGAACCTCACCAGCAAACCCATCTGAAAAAAACACAAAGGTAGACTGTATTAGAGGATTATGTAAGTGTAAAGTGTAAATTTATTTAAATATCATTTAAAATCTTTGAGTTACGTCAAATGCATTTATAAAAAATACATGAAAAATACTATTAGCAATATTTGGAATATATATATATTAATTTACTATGAAATTTTTAGTAATTTTTAGTTTTAGTAATTTTTAGTAAATAAATAATTATATTTATTTTTCAGTACAGTATAGAATAGTATAGGACAGTAGAGTACTTTAGACTCCCATAAAAAAACTATATCATTGATGAAATCTTATTAATATCTCAATTATTACTCATATATCACTGAGATTAAATTGAGAGCAAATACTTTTGCTTAAGTCTTATCTGCATCTAAGATATTTCTCCCGAGAATAAAAAGAGTCAGAAATCTCTTCATTAGAGTTTGAGAAAAGATCTCAGCAATGTCACAAATTAAACTCAGATATTAAAAGACAAAAAACAAAGACAATATTATTGAAGATTTCAATATGAACATTTCCCATCAAATTAAAACAAGATAATAAGAAGTGAGTCACTTCTTATTGTCTTGTTTTTTATGTCTAAATAATTTTATATAAATCGAAATTGCAATTAAAATCAATATGTTTGTGTTTAAAGAAGTCAATTGGTTTGTTTTCGTCAGAAAGTGTTTTCTCAGAAAGAGAAAGAGTAATGCATCTCTTACCTTACCGTATCTATCTTTTGCCTAAATTCAGCGCAGAAATTAAGAGCGCTTGCTGGGATCTCAGTGATGTGTCTCAGGGCTCGTGGGGTGTTCTTTTATCTCCTCCTGTGAACACCCACTCACTCTGTGGGCGAAAGTCTGTAAATTCTAGTAAGAGTTCCCCTCGCGAGACCATGAACAACGTGTTAAAATTACTGCTAAATACGCGTGTGGTTATTCTCCTCTGAATTACTAATGCCAGAGATTCTCTCTCTCTCTCTCTCTCTCTCTCTCTCTCTCTCTCTCTCTCTCTCTCTCTCTCTCTCTCTCTCTCTCTGATCCCATTTTTACCCTTTTTTAAGTCAAATTAATGAGAACTTCACTCCAAAGCTATAAACCATCTTTTACCCATTTGTCAAATTGTGTGAGAACTTCACTCCAAAGCCCAACAAACTGAAAGCTATTGCTCTGATGTTGTTGCTCAGTTGTGTTTTTTTTAAGTATCAACTTAGTCTCACTGAAAAAAATACATTCGATAAATGAAAATTGAATTTATAGCACAATTGATACAGTACATGAAGGATATGGAGGTGTAAAGTTAATGTAGATTGTAAAGGTAAAATAAAGTGATTTGTGGTAAATTTGATGAGAAATTTTTAAGTTCATATTGAAATCCTCAATAATATTGTCTTTGTTTTTTGTCTTTTAATATCTGAGTTTAATTTGTGACATTGCTGAGATCTTTTCTCAAACTCTAATGAAGAGATTTCTGACTCTTTTTATTCTCGGGAGAAATATCTTAGATGCAGATAAGACTTAAGCAAAAGTATTTGCTCTCAATTTAATCTCAGTGATATATGAGTAATAATTGAGATATTAATAAGATTTCATCAATGGTACAATTTTTTTATGGGAGTCTAAAGTACTCTACTGTCCTATACTATTCTATACTGTACTCGGTACTGTATTGTATTTTCTTCTACGTTACTATACTGTATTGTACTACACCATTCTATACAGAGCAATACAGTATAATGGGGTAAAGAAATCATTTTAAAAGTAGTTTCAGGACGTCTCCCCCATAAAATGATTCTTATACACAGGTAGTGTAACATAGCAGTCAGTCAGTATTTAATGAAGTGCTTGTAAAGAGATTGCATTGGAGTTTATATAGATTTAAATAGGTTTCCACCAGCAAGGAACAGTAAAAGTGAAGGTTTGAGAGAGTCATTTAGTGCATCTCTGCAATGGCATCACCACATCGTGTTTATTCATAGATTTGTGATTAAAGTTGAGATTGAAGCCTGTGGCTGGACTATACTAGACATAAACATCAGAATAGATGTGGATCATGCAGAGGTTTGATTGCACATGCAGAAAATCTGTCATCAAGTAAAGTGCTCTGTGAAGTTAGCAGGTCCTCAAACAGACTGAATTGGTTGCTGGAGGTTTAATCTTCTGCAGGCTGAGATCCATACAGCTGGTGTGGGAATATCTGGCTGGAGTGAGAAGTAAATCTAAATGTCTTTAGCATGACAGTGCTTTAAATTATTTGTCTAGAGAATAAGTCCTATAGTGAAATTAGAGAAAGGAATAGAGTATCACAGATATATTCTAAGGTCCTGTAAAAAGATACTGCAGTGTAGTTTAGTACAGTAAAAGAGATGTTAATTATAAAATAAAATAATTTTTAAGTAATAATTGATAAATCGAAAGAGAACAAGGATTATGAGCATTAATGTGTTTATATACCTCTTAAGTAAATACTAAAAATACTGAATGTATTTATATTTACATATTATGTAAAGATATGCTCACATGTTTGTTTTATAATTTTCCTTTGCTGTAGTTTGATATATTTTTGTGTGGGTGATTCAGTTATTCCTGAAGTTGTTTTATGTATTCTCATAATCGGCTAAAGGAAATGTGAAAAAAGATATTTTGGTGATTTTGTTAAAACAGCTTCATCTTGTTTTTGTCCTCTTGCACTTTATTTTTATATTGTGTATTTTTGACCCCAGGAAAAACGGCGAGTTTGTGGAAGTTAAGGAAAAAAAGAGAAGAAATCCTTTCTTGAGTCGTATCAGTCAGTGAGGAGGTAATCAGACCTTTAACCACAAATACATGTTACGAGTCAGAGAAATAAGGAAGTCAGATGATGTCAAAGAAGGAGGTAAGAGGAAATATAATGATGGCTAAAACGACTAAACTTCAGGAAACAAATTTGTGACACATTCAGTTCTACATAAAGGCCAATACCTGGTAGTGTTCTTTACTTCCATAAAATTTTGAAAAAAGTGCTTGTTAGGTTTTTCTTCTAAATATATGCCATTAGACTGCAACTCACTAGCTTCTGAATTTTCCCTTTCATCTCACATTAACTTTAAATAAACGTGTGACAGAAACCAAACATGGGGTGGCTGAAGAAGATAAGAGGTCTGATAATTATCTGTGGTTAAGACAGTTCCTCTATACCAGCTTTGCTTTGCAAATTATGTCTGACCTCGTAACCCCTGTATGCTAGCCGAGGGAATTGTGTCAGGTGGGTGGGGAGGTGAGTTTCAGGAAATATGCACATTTCATTTTATTGTGTGTTTGAATATTTAGTAAACATGTGCATGTGAGAATAAGGGAGACAGAGAGCGAGCAAGTTATATTTTAAAGTGTGTAAAGGGCAACAGGCTGACATCACTCGGGCAGACCCCTTTGCGTCAGAGATGCAATACTTCCCTCAATTAGGTGTGAATAAAAGTTGGTTGCCAAGCTGTGACATTATCTTAAGTTTGCGTTACTATGAAAATGACACATTTATCTGTCTCAAAACACTTGACCACCCTGTCAACACTGTCATGAAAAGTAGGAAGGTACACAGAAAGCTAATTTCAGACAAAATACTAGTCAAGTTTCTACCTCTGAGTTTCCAAATTTAGCTCCAGTAACATCACTTCTACCTCGAGAGGAACTCAGACTGTAACTTTACGTCTCATACATGATACGTTTTGAAAGCACCAAAGGAAAACTGGGCACATACTGTAGGTACTTCTGGTTTCAAGAATGCTGTTTGACTAATTTTGCTAAAACAATTTTGATTTTAACTTGAACTTTCTGTTTCATGTGGCTTTAAGGCACATATCCAGGAAAGTAAAATAGCTTATTGTTAATTTCTAGAAAGACTGTGAGAGTGGCCAGTCCCTCCACCTATCTTTCATGCCCATGAAAATCACCTTCTTCCAAACAGTCCCAACACTCACCAACTAATATCAGTTACTTCTCGTTTGTTGCTCTTATATTTGTGTTTGTTAAATTGCATGTGAATTTATTTTTTTAATGCCGGGTCCCCTGAAAGAAATGTCAGAAGCTTTCAGAATCAGTTAAAAGTTCTTCTATGGTTTACCTAAATATACACAATTATTGTTCCTTTTATATGTATAATGGCACAAAATTAATACCATATTCATATATCATGTTTTTTACAAGGTTCTCTATAATACCATACATAAAAACATGTTACTTCTATGGTAGATGTTCACAAAACTACATTAACAGCACCATAGTTATAATAAAAAACTATACAATTCAACATACATTATGAACTATTGATATTTTAATTTGATATTTTGTGTTATTGCATGGTTTCTGATGTCCCTGATGACCTAAAAACAGATTTAGAAAGTAACATTAAAGACATGAATACGTTTTGTTTATCTTTGTGAACAGTCTACAATAACACTTTTGCAATTAAAAACTTTATTAGAAAGAAAAATTATGTATTTGTTGATTTATGCATCTGTAAACATTATTTAAAGGACACTTACGACAATAACATTGGTATTTAGAGACCGTTTTTATTTATTTAAAATGCAGAATCACATTTTCATTTTCTTCAGGAATTTAAATAATTTTTAGACTTTTTTATTGTTTAAATAATATCATTTTTAAATGTTATAAATAAATATAATGATTTGATGATCGTAAATGAGTTGTTTAGACGTCCTGGCTAAGGTTGTGACAAGTGAATGTTCAATAAAGTTTGTTGAGAACCGGAATCGTGACGTCACACAATGGCGGCCCCCATGTGTCCGTAGAAACAACGTGATTTTTTTGCCCATGTTTTCTCTTTTTTACTCTGAAAAGAAACCATCCAAAAGACCGCCAAACACGTTTTTGGTCCAAAAATAAGGTGAGATATATTTTATAGAAATCGATAGATGGCAAGTAATGAGTTATTGGTTTCAGAAAGGCATTTGCATGTGGCAGCTCACTTCAAAATGAACATATTGTGTGCTTCATTTTGTGACATTTCTATTTTCTACTACTGAATAATATGTTTATTGTAAGTGAAACGCAACTCTGTTTATCATGAAGAAATGAATGTTTTGCAGGTAAACTCAAAAGTGAACGAACTGTCAGCAGGGAGTCAGAGCTCATCTCTGAGATGGCTTCATTTAAAGCTACTAAAGTTCAGAGCTATCCAAAACTAGGAGAGAAAGTGACAGAGGATACGCTGTACTGGAAAAACTATAAGGTTTGTAATTGCAATATTTTTATGATGTTCAAATATTAAAGAAATTGATCAGTGTTGATTAAAATATTGCTGAAATGTTACATTACAATTTTTTTATTGTTTCTCTATTCATATAAGATTATGAAAACTGCATAGTATATACATACATTTAAAAAAAACTAGCTTTAAATAAGGTTTGTAACACTGTGATGCACTTTTGCCATTGTTTGTATGCAGAGATGTGCTGTTTAATCTCAGACATTGTCTTTCAGGCTGCAGTGCAAATTAAGGAGTTTGGTGCCGTTACAAAAATCGACTTCTCTCCTCTCTCACCTCACAATTATGCAGTCACAGCCTCAACCAGAGTGAGTAGTCTTATCTCTCTATAACATACTTTTGGGCAAATCCATGCAAAACTTACCATTAAAAAAATAGGTTTTCCCCATACTGATAGCACAGATGTCAATATTTGGTAGTTTAAATGCTCATGTTAGCTCTCTTTAAGAGTTTTTAAAGCATGATTTTTCATGGTCAGGTAAAGTGGTGTTTTCAGAATTGTTACATCCATAACAGTCCATATTGCTCATGAACGCATGAAAATTAAAATAACTATTTTATGTTCTTTAAAGAATCATCTCTTTTTCATTGTTTTCTCTTTTTTTAATTTGTGTTTTTTTTAATTCATGCATAGACTGACTGGACTCTATCAACAGGGATTTAGTAAAATATAAACAGGTGGTTTAATTGGTATGTTGGTATATAAATAGGTAACAAGTACATTCTGTGATCATTTATATTTCAGGTTTTGACTGAAAATGTCTCATCCATAACATTGTAATTGCCCTTTTATATTCGCATTTATTAATTTGTCAGACACTTTTATCCCAAGTACATTTAAAGGTGTGTATTATAGATGTTGGTGTGTTCCATGGGAATCACCAGTTCAGACACAAGAACTGTTACGAATGTTGTATGCTGATGTCATCATGTGTTATGTCAGATCCAGGTATATGGACCTCACACTCAAGAGCCCATACGGAGCTTCACACGGTTTCGGGATACAGCATATGGAGGAAGTTTCAGAGGTGACGGCAAGCTGTTAGTGGCTGGAAGTGAAGAGGGACTCATCCGACTGTTTGACATCAGCGGCCGAGTGGCTCTAAGGCAGTTCAAAGGACACTCCAAGTATGACCCAGCATGAAATAATTTAGTTAAAAAAAGGTTGTGAAAGTCTCTTGTTTAATACTTTTGGATAATTTGACCTTTCAAGAGACCAGATGTATTTATGTCTGGTTTATGAGGGAATTTTGTAGCCATTGTGAAAAGAGTAACCATGTGGTTATGTGTTTGCTTATGAGATTTTCAAAGATGTTGACAATTCCTGAACCAAATGTTTCTTTTCAACCCATTTTAACCAACTAAACAATTAAAACCAGCTGCTGGATAAAGTGAAGTACACTTGCGTAACATGTCTCTCCCTCGTATTCAGGGCTGTACATGCGACTTCATTCCTGTCGGATGGGTTCCGTGTGTTGTCGGCTTCCGATGATCTGTCGTGCCGTCTGTGGGATGTTGCCAGTGCCACAGAGCTCTACTCATTTACAGAACACACAGACTATATCAGAACGGCTGTTCCCAGCAAACTCAACCCAGACCTGTTTGTAACAGGTAACATATAACTCATCCTGCATCTTCATCACAAACATGGATCCCTTGCCGGTCCCTTGTTTACAGTAGTTGTCCTGATGGTCTCCATTGCAGGTTCATATGATCACACGGTGAAATTATTTGACGTGCGGTCAGGAGGGAGTGTGATGACCATGCAACACGGTTATCCTGTGGAGTGTGTGCTGCTGTACCCTTCAGAAGCCCTGCTGGTGTCCACAGGTCAACTCCGTTAACCTGTTATTTATCTGTTTGTCTTTTCACTGTTACATTAAATACTCTGCCATTGTGAGTTATCTGGATGTCTCTCATTGATTATAAAGGGGCCTTACAAACATTAAATGTATATAGAATTTATATTATTATAAACGTTTGTAATGTTACAGCAATAAGCTGCAAGCGGCTGTGTATAAAATCCCTGTTTTTAAAATATCAGCAACAGCGATAAAAATCTCCAATCACCAATAAATTATTCATTCTTCAGACGTGACTCATCCAACGAGAGTTGTACAATATTTGGGTTATGCTAAAGATAACTGTCTGTTCCTACAGGAGGGCGATATGTAAAAATCTGGGACCTTCTGAAAGGAGGACAGCAACTTGTTTCTCTTAAGAATCATCACAAAACAGTTACGTGCGCATGTCTGAGCTCAACACACAACAGACTGCTCACAGGATCATTGGACAGGTAAGCTGGATGTGTCCTTGTGTGTGTGCCATGGTTGTTATCAGCATGTTTTATGACCTCATGATGAGAAAGATGTTGATGTGTTTTCTGCTTTGTGCTTTTTATATTGTAGGCATGTAAAAGTGTATAACTCTTCCTATAAAGTCGTGCATAGTTTTGACTCTGCAGCATCTATCCTCAGCCTGGCTGTCGCGGTACGTTTATTACAATACCACATCTATAGTATTGTTTCACTTATAAACACCGTGTTATAAATTTTGTGTTTTCTCATTCTCATTTAGCCTGATGATGAAGTCATTGCTGTGGGGATGACCAATGGCGTGTTGAGCGTCAGACACAGGAAACACAAAGAAGAAAAAGTTGTTGATCGAAGGCGACGAGGCCCTACGTACCGGATGTTTGTCAAGGGGAAGAATTTTATGCCTAAACGGGTATTTTTTTTCTTTGCAATATTTTCTTTCTGATTTATCATACCACTTATGTTTTAAGATCACACAAAAGATGATGTGACCATTTACTCCGCATTTATTATTTATTAGGATGATTTCCTCGTCAGCAAACCAGTGAGACAGCATCTGCTGAAATACGACAAACTGCTGAAAAGCTTTCAGGTGTCTAAAGCCCTGGATGAAGCGCTGCAGGTAAACACCCATGCTTTTGCCATCGATAGAGTTAGATTTGTTTGTCTTGATATAATGGTTCTGATGCACAAAACATTTTCATGTGTGTGGTCGTGCAGATTTGGAAACGCACCAGTAAACCAGAGGTGACCGTAGCGGTGATCATGGAGCTCAGTCGCAGAGGAACTCTAAAGAACGCCCTCGCCGGGCGAGATGAAGAGAGCTTAAACAAACTAATCACCTTCCTTCTCAAGTATGTGGGATTTTACAGACAGGATTTTAAAGCTGGTGCTGGTGTCATACTGTTTACTGTAGTTGATTTCTTAGTGTAAGATTATATAGTACATTATGTGTAAGCATGTAGCTGTTGTAGGTATTGTCCAAGAAAAAGAGATAAAGATCAATTTTATATTTCATCAGATCATTTCATATTTTGTGACAACATGCCCCCTTTATATTAGATTAAATACAAGCAAATACAGAAATTAAAAATGTAACTTCAACTTAAGTGACCCTTAACTTCTAAGCATAGGAAGTTTGCAAAATAGTTTTTGTCTGGTTGTCCAACAAAGTTAAAAAAACAGTAAAGTTTCACTTCTGTGAATACTGTGTGGATCATTGGGTTTTCTTCAGCACTTGGTATAAACATGTATCATACAATCCTTGTTACAAAACTGGATTTCTAGGAATGGTTAAAACACCAGGAAGTTTACAAGAGTGACTCTCAGATTGTGCTGTTCATGACATTGATAAATAAAAAAAGGTTTTGTAAACATTTGACACTGAATGCTTAATTTAATAGGTCATTTGTGGCATTCTGCAGAAAATGATTTTTTATAATGACATCTAAACCCTTTTTCACTTTCTCTGATTTGTTTCTCTGATCACTCTTTGGTCACTTTTGACCGACTTATTATTGTTTATTATCCATTACTCAGATGTGACAAAGGGATTTGGAGTAAAGGTTAAATGTTGTATTTGTGTATCTTCAGGCACATCACTGACCCACGCTTTTCTCGTCAGCTGCTTGAAGTCGGGGATATGCTTCTTGGTGAGTTTCGTATTTCCACATGTAAATTCCAGTCTTGGTTGTGAAATAAAGATGCACTTTCATGCCCTCACCAGAGCTTTGCTTACTGTGTTGTGTTTGTGTGTGTGTAGATCTGTATCAGCCGGTTATTCAGCAGTCACCTGTAGTCGAGCGATTGCTGCAGCGTCTCATGGAGCTGTTGGGTCGAGAGGCAGAACTTCAGCAGGAACTGCTGCAGGTGTTGGGAATCCTAGACACGCTTTTTGCATCCCTGACCCCCAAAACAGAAGTTCAAACCCTTGCTTCTCCACCAATAGCCCAAGGATCACAGATACAAGCTATCTGAAACTCCTTACAAAACTTGAACCGAAACGTGCAGTCAAAAAGAAAATGGAAACGAAAGGAAACAAACACGCAACACGTGTGGGAGAGCTGTTGCTTAATCATCGAAAATGTTTTTGTGAAAACTCACTGTGTCAGTGCTTCTTCAATTCTCTGCTGAAGTTTGCAGAATTTGAAACTTTTGTATATTCCTACTATAAATACTTTTAATCTGAGTTTTGTTTTGGTCTTTGTTTCTGTAACAGTTAAACACTTTCTGTCCTGAAAAGTCAAGTGTGTCATTAGTGCGCTACTAGCTGGACCAAATGTGAAATACATTAGATACATTAGTGACCCAAAAGTTTCCTATTGGCTGAATCTGGAGTTGACATGTCAGACAACATAAGTTGCTTTAACTTGCTTAGATTAAAGCTTATTATTGTTTGTTTACAAAAACAGAGTCAATAAAATTATGCAGCCATAAAATAAACTAATTAATTACTTCTAGATATTAAGTTAATAAATATTTTAACCAGAAGCAAATAAATCAACTTTATAAATAGGTAACATGTAAGGATGGTACTGATATTACAAAATATTAAAGTCTTTGTCGAGGCACTGCTGATCAGTTTGAGTATGATGAAAAAGGCAGTTTGTTGTGCCTTGAATGATAAAACAACAGACATGGTGTTCATAATGTTTTTAGCACACTTTCCAGGTATATCTGTGTGACAAGTACACCCACTGACTACATATATCTGCTTAAATAGTTAAGACCACTTGTTTAAAATAAGTGAAAAATAGTATAACATCACTTTTTCATGGGTTCAAACAGTTACCCCCAAAAAAGATTTAATCACCTTCATGCCACAATCGCATTCGTTTCAAATCTGTATGACTCACTTTCTTTAGCACACAAAAGAGATATTTTAAAGAACTTTGGTATCCAAACAACATTGGCCCCTATTAACTTATTTTGTATGAACACAAAACCACAGAGATAAAATGTTGTGTTACATAGAAAAAACATACAGTTTTTGAATAATGAGAGGGTGCATAAAACTTTTATTAGTTAATTATAGTTGTATTTAAATGCATACTGTATTATTTGCCTCCTTTTATGTTTTTATGTAAGCAAAACTATGTTTTTTAATTCTTATCATTTGAAAAAAAATAAAACAATGTTTTTTAAATTCGTTTTTTTATATGCACTTGGCAAGAGGTCTAAATAAAAACATGACATTTGTAAAAAATTATTTATAAATTGTATGTAACAGTACAGTACGAGCCTTGCGGACGTGGCAGTTCTTAACCAATGACATAATCACGTTTGGACTGAAATAAACCAATCGCGCAGCGTCACAGGTTACGTCGGCGGGGGCGGGTCTGAGCGTTATCTCCCCTCTGATTGGTCAGTTGAGGTGGAGGAACCGCCTCTAGCTGCAGTTTAACATCCGGAGTTTCTGAGACGAACCGGGCGGCGTGAAACGATAGAAAAGTCGGTAGGTGAAGTTGCAATAAAATATTCACCTGTTTACAGTCAACTTATCTGTTTTTTGCTTTATTTGTGCACTTCTGTTATCCGAGAGGCGCATTACACTTTTAGTTAAGTTTGATGTTTGCATGCCTGGGTGTTAAGGACTGTATTTGAATGTAATGTTTTCACTTAATAATTATTAAAAAATATAATTTATTTAGTAGCATTTAATAGTAACGTGCATTACACCAACAAAAAATATTGATGCATCATAACTGTTATATATATGTTAATACCATACTAGTCTTTAAAATACTTTGGTTGTATTATAGTAAAAGTGTATTAAACTTGTTTTTGACTATTTAGTTTTACCACAAATAACATGAGTAAACTGTGTCTACTGTAAAACCAGGATTAATTTGTGATGCCATGGTTTACCTATGGTTAACCTGGTTAATTTTTGTTACACTGCCATGTATTTTCATGTCATGGTTATTGCACAACTGTATAACAAACATTGTTATATTATGTTATCTTGAGTGATTTTGCTTATTATAATATGTGAATGTTTCCATTTTATTAAACACTTCATATCTGTCATATTCAAAGCATAGTATAAAAACACAAATACGCACGTACAACATTAATAATTTTCCCCTTAGGATCAGCGTGTATGTCATCCACCAAAGTGCATGATGGCAAGTAACAATACTTGTGTGTATTTTTTTGTTTCCAGCGTATTTACTTCTGTGAGAAGATGGACCTGTGGCCGTTGTTGTTGTGCGTCACCTACTGCATTCTCCAGTCCTCCTGCAAACCCATGGAGAAAAAGGATCGCGTCCATCATGACACCCCGCTCAGCGATAGGGCACATGAGGATGAAGAGAACTTTGATTACGACCATGAGGCTTTTCTTGGACAAGAAGAAGCAAAGACGTTTGACCAGCTCACTCCAGAGGAAAGCAAAGAGAGACTGGGGTAAAAATGCACATGCATCTCACTGTAGCGAGAATTTAGAAAAAATAAATAAGCACAAGATTTGTGGGTAATATGTACATTTGTTGAGCAGTAAAGCTTATATATTTGAAGACTGTGCCTAGTGTGATATAAAGTTATTATTATGTTTGTGAATAACAGAAAGGTGATGATGATAATATGAAATATGATTTGATGATTTGAAGTCTTTCTTTTGTGAGTTTAGCTCAGCAAACCCTTTGCTTTAAGATGTCTTCTAATGTTTTTAAATTGTCTGGCAAAGGAAAGTTAATAGTTTGCTTGTTGATGGGTCAAAGAACTTCATACCCACTTGCTTTATTTATTTATACCAATCAAACTAAATAAGATTAAAGAGATATGAAGATTCTGTCTCTTTCTGTCTACAGTAAGATTGTAGAAAAGATTGATGCTGATCACGATGGTTACGTGACTGTTGATGAGATGAAACAGTGGATTAAACATGCTCAGAAGCGCTGGATGTATGATGACGTGGACCGGCAGTGGCAAGCTCACGATCTCAACTCAGACTCTTACGTTTCTTGGGAGGAATACAAAAACGCCACCTACGGTTACATCCTCGGTATGTTTGTGATCCTTGCTTAATCATTTTTATTTTGTGTATACTGTATGTAGGAAGACAGAGGCGAATGTATTATATATGATATACGCTGATGTGTATTTATCCGTTTCCAGATGAAGCCGATCCTGAAGATGGTTTTAACTACAGGCAGATGATGACTAGAGACGAGCGACGATTCAAGATGGCAGACAATGACGGTGACGTGAGAGCCAATAAGGAAGAGTTTACAGCCTTTTTACACCCGGAAGAGTTTGACTACATGAAGGACATTGTAGTTCTGGTACTAATGGATTGTCATACTTCAATACACAATGGGTCATACTTTGTTAACGTTACGGGATGTGCCACAATCAGTAATACTCCCTTTAATGTGTTTTTGCCATACAGGAGACAATGGAAGACATTGATAAGAATGGTGATGGCTTCATCGACTTAAATGAATACATTGGTAAGTTATATATAAAAACAGCAGGTGTGCTTTTGTTATTAGTTTTGTTTGCTTTCAGGTTTTTGAATTGTCTGCGCATGTGTATTTCAGGTGATATGTACACTCAGGATGGAGACTCGACAGAACCAGAATGGGTAAAAACAGAAAGAGAACAGTTCACAGATTTCAGGGATAAAAACAAAGATGGACGCATGGATAAAGAAGAGACTCGTGACTGGATCCTGCCCTCCGACTACGACCATTCAGAGGCAGAAGCCAAACACCTGGTGTATGAATCTGATGCCGACAAGGTAAAATCACATTCATCCTCTGCCATCTTGACATTAAAGAGGTTGTTTCTGAAGTTTAAATCAAATACATTTATATATAATATATTTTGTATATTTTCATTGGCCCTTTAACACTTTTTAGTGAACTTTCAGTTTAATGAAAGGCTGGATTTCATATATTAATTAATCAGATTTTATTTATGGGCTGATGAATGTAAAAAGTTTTAATAAAAGTGAACCTTAAATAAGTTTACCAGGTAAATATTCTATGCATGTGTAATTGTGTTGATTTATAGTGTTGACGGCTGCCCATATAACAGTTTTTTTTAATGACAGGACGGACGCCTCACAAAGCAGGAAATTGTGGACAAATACGACTTGTTTGTCGGGAGCCAAGCAACAGATTTTGGTGAGGCTCTAGTCCGGCACGATGAGTTTTAATTTTAGAAACTTCACACTTGAAGAATGCAAAACGGACAGTAATTTATTTTATGATTTCAAGCGTCCCGCTCCTGTTGTGAATCAAGTTATTACTGTGTTTACAAACATTTCTGTGTTTTATACAGCGAATCGATCAAATGCAGATTTGTTGCCTCTTTTGGTGAACATCTTTTGCAGGTTATCGCTTATAGCCGATGGATTACGATGCGTTTTCAAATGCACTGATATGATGTGGTATTCAGGTCGTGATTTGTCAAATGCACACGGCAGGTAGAAAATGCAACACAAGTGTGCTGATGTAACGCAACACTACAGCATGTGTGTAACCTGACACAACAATTATACCAGTTTGCACATAATAGGAAAACTTTGTATAAAGAAACAATAACTTTATATCAAGTTCTTTTCCAAATAGTTTCAGATGTTTTGCAACCACTGTAGATGTTGTATATCCACATCAGAGGATGCATTGAGAATATACTTTTATTCTGTACCCAGAAACTGTAAATGCAAGGACAGATAAATCTGATCCAAGATCAGTACACAGTTAGTTCATCCACCCTGATCTACACATGAATACGTCCCCTGCATAAAGAGCAATTATACATAGCTCTAAATACTGCTACGACTTTATATTAACCCTTTAGTAAAAGTTTTAGTAGTAATTTATGTACTGAATCAAAAAACAAACCCTTCTTTCCTCAAGTGCCTTGCCCTTAATCGCAAAACTGGTTAACAAATGTGTTTTTGTTTTCTCTGTTGTTGTTTGTACATGACTGAACAGACATTCCTCCTTTTAGTTTATAGTCTGTGTGTTTATCTATGTCTATAAATGAATGTCAGCTGTATTCATTGTGCTGTGGTCAGGCATTGTAAATAACTGCCTTGTAAGTGAGAATTTGTTTCTCAATAAAATACATTAAAATCATCTCTTTTTATTTGATTTTCCTTTATTGGTAAATTTACATGGATTGTAATCTAATATAATCTAATGTTAATGTTTTGGGTCCTCTAGGGGGAGATCTTTGTTATTTTAGCAGGGAAATAGACTAGATCTAATGTGTCCCCAAAATGCTTTTGAAATCAGAAATAATTTTGTTGTTGGCATCACCATTAGTTGTTGTAATAAATGAGTCCCAAGTTACTGTAATGGTATCGACACAAATGCTATTGTTTGCCATCAGTAGATGCTTTGTTGAATTTACATTTACCTTTGGTCTTTACTTTTTTGAAATGTTGTAAAGATAATCTAAGTGGTGCTTTTTCAATTCCAGATGCCTAAAGAGTTGCAGTACAGTTGCTAAAGTCTTCGGAGCGACTTTAAGTGTGTTGCTATGCTGTTGCTAGGGTGTATTGAGTGATTGCATACTGGCCTAAGGGATAGTTCACCCAAAATTGAAAATTCTGTCATCATTTATTCACTTCATTTATTCAGTCATACAAACCTGCATGCCTTTTTCTGTGGAACCCCAAAAAAAAGTTTTTGGGAAGTGTTTTTGTGTGTATACAACGGAGGTCAGCGTTGTTTGGTTACTAATGTTGTTTAAAATATCTTCTTTTGTGTGAAAAAAAATCACAGAATTTTGAAATGACATGACATAATTTTCATAATTTTTGGGTGAACTATCCCTTTAATGTCATTTTACTTAGTAGCATGAGCTGTTACTATATTAATTTATTTGCTTAAACAATCACTATCCAAAACTAGCTTTTCATTTTCCTGCAAATGACAAATCTCTTTATGTATTTTAAGAAGTCATGATTGGTACCCGAGGTTCAATATCTCGATTGCAAAGGATTCACAATCATTTGTCTTTAATCGCTGATCTTTCTATCTTTGGTCTTTCTTTGGTCTATCGCTGGTCTTTCTATCTGTGTATCTGTACTGTATATGTCATGATCTCTGTTGACCTGCGTGTCAAGTTTGGTTTCTATGAAATAGTTCAGCTCTTGCCTACTTGCATCTTGATTAGAAAGAGATTCCTGGATCTCTTCTGGACTGATGTTATCTAAGTTAGTTTTCATGTCTTCATTAAAATAATACATGTTTGAGATTGTCGTGTCTGCTGTCAGATTTTGCTTTGACCCATTATGTCGGTTCAAATCAAGATTGATTGTGCTGAGCTGATGTACATGTGTCATGGCATCTTGTGCAACAATGTTTTGGTTTGGTGTATCTGTATCTTGGACTGTTATCTGAATTTGTTCATCCTGAACTCCGGCTGCTTCTTTTTTTTCTATAAAAGTCTCAGTTACTGAATATGGAGGATCTATATAAAGATCAACGCATTTGCTGATGCCATCTGACTTTTCTTCACAAGTTAAAGCTGTTGGGTTGGAGTTATCTGGTTCTTCTTTGGAAAATGAAGATTCTGCTTGTGTGGCATCTTCTAATGCAACGATTTTTGTCACCGTATTATCATCATTTTGTCGATCGTGATGTGAAGCTCCTGCTTTTTCCTCTTCAGAAATATGTGTGATATGTTGGTTTGTTATTTCCTCTGGGTTTGTATGGACTTGTATTGCGTGAACATTATCATCTTCTACCTCTGTCGGGTCAGTTGTTGTTGTTATTATGGCTCTTTTTAGTTTTGCATCGAGCATCTCTGACTCCAGATTGTCGGAATTTGTCATTCTTTCTGACTCTGTATTAAATCCTGTTACACTTTCATCTTCTGCTATACTTGAATCAGGATTTAAACATTCATGTTTGACTTCCTCATAATCAGTATTGATCTCTTTCTCTGCTTCAGCTTCTGTATTTTCATTCACTTTGTCCATCTCCCCTGTATCACATACCACAACACAATCCCCAAAAGACACAGTTTTACTACTGGATCTGTCTGCTGGTCGTCCATTGGGTCGTAGCGCAGGACCTTCTGAATCCCTTAAACACATGTTAAAGGTAATGGATGGTAAGTCCACAGTGGATGCCGGTGGTTCATCTGTTTTGGTGTAGATGCCCTGTTTGCCATAAAAAGGTGAAGTAGAGCTGTCGTACCCGCTGAAAGCCTCTTCGTGAAAGAACGAATCCTCCACCAGGGGCATCGCTTTCCTGTGATTCACCTGTTGGAGTAACACTATGGTGAGTTTAAGACTTCTTTTTGTTTTGATGTTCTTTACAAAAATCTTGAACATTTTTTTGTATATCAAACTCTTCTGTATCTCTCAGGGATAGTATTAGGACTGTATTTCTTTGACTGAGTAAATCAAAGGGTCATGTTTTTTCTGAAAGGACAAATACACTTGGTTTGCTAAATGAAGCATAAACAAAGTATTTGTGGGATATTGCATAAGGAATGTCGGCTAACAAACACAACAGTTAACTGTTTAAGGGCAACAATATAAGCAGTCAGTTTTTACTCTAATATTTACCACACAATCACTCAAATAAACAATACAGATCTGATTTACTACCAAACCGCATATCATCTCTGCTTTCATTTCATCTCAAACCACATATTCATTCTCAGTTTTTTGTTTTGTTTTTCAACACGATTATCTAAACACCTTAAAATAAGATAAATTTACTTGCATTTAACAAGACTTTGGCTGGGTTTAACAGACACGGATTAAGACTATAGTCCCAGACTGAAATACATATTTGAGCTGTCTTACAACAACCTGCTTTCATAGAAATATCACAAAATTTTATGGGTTTTATTGCTCAAAAGAAAAAAGAGCAGTTTCAGAAAAATAATATTACTTTCCTTACTCCATTGGCAAACATCTTTTTCTTGTTTTAATCATAAACTTCACAAAATTCTCTCATGTTTCTCTGAAATCAAGATCTAAATGCTTGTGTAATTTTGCTTTTTGATCCCATTTTATTTAGAAAACTGAGAAAGAATATGATTTATGCAGTGAGAGATGTTACTTGTATAAAAAAACACTGTTGGAGATGACATGTGTTAAGAAATCATACTATTAATGCGTTTTTGTAAAATAATAATTCTGTGTTTCTCAAATACATAAAGGAAGGATGTGTCAACTCACCAGCTGAAACCATTTTAGACTCTAGATACAGAATGTTTGCAAATGTAAAGAAATTCATTAAACATGTTCATTAACCAAAGACTGAAGATGAACTATTTCAAAGTGTATAGTGCTGTTTCCATTATATTTGGTACAATTTCTTTAAAATTTTATTTCAGTCATATAGTTAATATGTATAATATTGTGCAGTTTGTGCATCCAGCAGCATTTTACATATTTACTCATAACTCAAAATTGTGCAATTTTATTAATGTATTATTTTTTCTCACCACATTAGGATGTTTGTTGTCTGCCACACTGGCACGTTTGGCAATATCTTGTCTCTTCCTTCTTATCCTTATGCACCGCACCAGCATAAATAAGGTAATGCCCAGTAAGATTAGACACACCCCTGCCACACCCTCTGCCCTGCCCACTGTCTCAGTGTCATCAGAAGGCCCCGCCCCTAAAGGACTGTGAGGAACTTAAAAGAATAATGAACAGTTAGTATTATGTGGATCTCATTTTATATAGCCTGATTGCATTATGATATGAAGATGAAGTATAAAAAACTAGAGTTTAGAAACTAGAGATCAAATATATTATGTGTTAAACATGCCAAAAGAGCTTGTAAACCTGTTCATATTTGTATATTTTTACTCCAGACGTTTTACTGGTACCTGTCTGGCCTTTCTGAAGAACTTCCACCTCTAATGAAGCATAAACAGTGTCACCTGACTCCAGATCAGTAGCTACAACCTGCAACACAAATATCAGTTTCTACACTCTAAAAACAGATGTGTTAAAAATAACACAAGATGTGTCTAGTTAGGGACAACACACAGATGTGTTGTCCCTAACTAGATTTATCTTTGTATAATTTAAAAACAACACATTTTGTGTTACTTTTAACTCAACTTGTGTTACTTTCAACTCAACATGTGTTGTCCCTTTTATGTATTTAACACAAAATGACACATTATGTGTTAAACAGCATAACACAAAAAATGTGTTAAAAAATAACACATCCTTTTTTAGAGTGGAATAGTAGTATACAGTAGTATTGTACTAATTAACTATAAATGTATTCTGCATTGTAGTCTGATACCTCCAGAAAGTATTTGTGGTTGGGATTTAACTGGTTGCTTCTGGCGATGAGAAGTCCCTCTTGTGTAATGTAAAACAGCCGGGAGATGTTGTTTTTTGAGTTTAGAGAATACTGAAGTCTGGGATTGAAGCCCTTTAGATCACACACAAACAAACTAACTCAAGTTCTTATGCTTAAACAGGGACATTAATGTAAGCAGTAATGTCAAACTGATGTTGTAATTCGATGTCAACATGTATGTGGTTAATATTGTTGAGTCACGTACATCAGTAAAATCCTGATCCACGGCCTGCAGCGTGAGTAATGCGTTCCCGTATGTCATGACGAGAGAGGCGGGGCTTATGCTCTCTCTGACAAAACCTCGGTACGCTGAACGGTTAAACTGGGGTGGATATTTGTTCTCAGCTAGAACCCTCACCAGAACCGTGGCAACAGTATATTTTAGAGGGTCGTCCAATTGAGCTGCCTGAACAAAATAAGAAAATGCTTTCAAACTAATAAAAACAAGTTTTACTTATTACAGAAAGAAGTTACTATGAAAGCTTTGAAATGTTTCAGATGTACCATGACACGCAGTCTCAATGTCGGTGTCAGCAGTCTGTTCTCCACACGTCTGGTTAGTCTCACGTCTCCAGAATGACTGTCAATGATAAATCTCCCATTATCTGCCCCTGAATTACAATACACACACACACGTCACTTTAATAGTACAGACAAAGCAAAGCATTTTTGAAGTTTAGTGGCAAAAGATATAACACCTGACAGGATAGTGTATGTTAATGTCGTTCTGATACCCTTGTCACCATCCACAGCTTGAATCGGACCTGGGAAAAAGTCCAAGATAATGTCCTGAAAGATAAAGGAAGAAAAATAAAGTTATCATACAGATGTAAATTTTTAGTGGAGTAAATACTCATGTAAGATCTTTCTCAAAGTTTTTTTACGTTTATGTCAGTCCATATTCTTTATAAATCCAAAGCACCATAACATCCATACGACTTGTATATTTCTTTAAATAGAAAACTCGTGTATAGACTGATATTTTCTGATGTCTGGACTAAAATGTGCTTCAATATATGAAAATGTCACATCCATAACACTGCAATTGCCAATTACAATTTAAAACTATATTGTTCGTTTTATTTTATTATTATTTATTTCCAGGTTTACCTGCTCGTTCTCAGTGATGTTGGCAGTATACAGAGGATTGGCACATATACGGTTGCTGTGATTGGTTGAGAGGAGAATACACGGCTGGAATTGTGGATATTGGTCATCTCCATCCGTTACGTTGATGATTATTGTGGCAGTTGTATTGTAGTGCTCAGTGGTGTTTGACTCCTAAACCAACATAAACATTCAGGCATGTTTCAGTTTTTTTCAGTTTTGTTACTCTCTATTTTTTCATAATGCGAAATCAAAAGAAACTGTGTTTTTTGGGTGTTTTTGTGATACCACAGCATAAAGAGTGAGCTGTAGCTGAGTTTTGCTTTCATAGTCCAGTGATTTCTTGAGAATCACTCTTCCACTGTTGGGCAAGTCCACGCGAAAAAAATCAGCGTCAGGCTAAAATGTAAAAACACCTGGTTGTCATCAAGTACCCAATAAAGAACAGCTGTCATTGTAGAAAACATAATAACTAAAATAATAAAAACAAATTGCATTAGGATTTTATCCTCTGCTGAGGATTATAAGTTGCTAAAATGTAACAGTGATTTGTTAAGCAACAGACAACCGGACAAATATTTTTATATTTTTTAGCAATTTTTTTCTTAATTGGCTAGAAATATTGCTGTTAGGAAAGTATAAGATGAGATCATTCCTGTAATTGTGTTTTGTCAACCTACAGATGTTTCATCAATGATGTATGTGAGCGTGTCTCCATCAGCATCCATGGCCTGGACAGTAAACACTATAGAGTTCACCGGTGTCAACTAAACACAAACAAATGATAGAAACTTTAAATAACAGTGAACGCAAAGCTTCAGGATTCATAAATGATGCTAAATGTCCTGTACCTCGCTGATCTCCAGAGATTGCATTGATCCTTGCAGGAACTCTGGTCTGTTGTCGTTCTCGTTCAACACCTCCACCATGATCCTGTGTTCAGCCTGACAACAAACATACATTTATTTGTCATCACCATTAGGAGATAAAAGGCTTTATAAATGTGACAAAAGTTAGCTGCACTTACTTTTAAGTTATCATGTTCGTAACACTTTACAGTTGTTGTTAAAACAGAGTCGTGCACCTGACATGGAATATAAATAAAAGATCATGTAATAATAGCAATGTGATGCATTTAATGTTTTTTTTGTTACCTCTCGATCAAGAATCCTGTTGGATGATGAGTTTAGTCGTAAAGTTTCCCCCTCCAGATAGAACCAATCTACATCCTTCCCAGAAAGCTTTAGGTTTATGTGATTGGACGAAAGATCTGCAGAGAAGCTAAGGTTGGTGATGAAAGTTCCCATCTCGCTGTTCTCTCTGACCGTCACAAATTCACTTCGCCCCCCGTCACATTCACCAGCTGTCAAAATTACATATAGATTTTATTGAAATAATGTCTGGATGACATTAAATTACAAGTATTTTTATTTTATTTTCATATATAAGATACGACTCATACACTGTAGAGATTCAGGTAAAGTATAGATCTAACAGTTCTTGTTTATTCTCTTATTTTCAGTGTGAAGAAAACATGCATTGTCAAGCTCTGACATATTAGCCTGATTTTTAACATATATTATATTATTTTTGCAATTGTGTTCAATTGCAGAATTTGTTGAAGATAGTGAATATTTATGTTCATCTATGTTGTCATTATGTATCAAATACATGTACATGAGTTTTACACGTGTGATTTGTTTGTGTTTATACCCATTACAGAGTTCCAGCTGAATGCAGACAGAAGATGGCAGAATGTAAGAATCCTCCATAACGGTAGATGACAGAAGATCAACCTCAAAACCATCTCTCACACTGTCAGGTTTAAAAAAACAAGCATGTGAAAATGTTGCATTATTCTATTTATGTTAATTTCTGTAATGTTGATGAAAGCATGAAGATTAGTTACTGAAGTCACATGATCCAAGACGGGCTTTCTACGAACAGACCTGCTCTTATTTAAGACCTGTAAATCTGCTAGTTCTCTTTCTCCCTTATGGATGTAAAACACGAACTGACACACTTTTTAATTTGCTAATATTGAACAACATTTTAGTCATTTTGATAGTTTGTTTAATTAAGCAAGATTATAAAAACACTTTTCAGCATTTGATATTGACTTTTTTTTCGGAGCTCTTGTCATTCACATTGAGCAACGAGAGGATTACAAGTGAAAATTAAGTCATGTGTTTACAAGATCTAAACAACTCAAATGATTTTATGTACAGTTTGTAACACAACTTATAAACAAACAATTCTCTCTATCCTTTCATTTCGGTCTTAAGGCAAACATACATGCTCAGATGGTATGTGTGGTAAACACATTGTGAAAGAAAGAATTTAAGCAAAACCTGATTTGTAAGTATAAAGGCTTCAGCCTAGTAGTGAACTACCTCAAAAACTGGACATTTTTGGACATATTTCACCATATTTTATATGTTATACACCAAAAATCTGTTTTTAGTCAAACCTATACAAACACAACTAGAGAGAATTAGTTCCTGCGTGCGTATGCATGTATGTGGTGTTGTGTGGATTAGGATTGTTATTTGGTTTCACACCAGCTATACAAGACTATTACACAAGTTCACCTATACACACAGAATAAAACTGGCATTTAATGCTTTTCTTTATCAATATAATCATTCTGTTTTTCAATTCATTAGTTTCTTCTCATCAGATTCAATTGGGTAATACAAAAACCATGTTTACCCACCTGTTAAGCAATGCTTCAGGTCCAATCAGATAACCAAATGTGTCTTTTCTCTCCGAAAATAATTACTTGTTGTCATTGCAAGACTCTTTAAATGTGTGTGAGAGAGAGAGTAAGAGTGAGAATAAGAATATGTGTGTGTGCGTGTAGGAGTCAGTGTGTTAAGATGTAAGTGCACGTATGTGTCTGGGGCAATCGCACAACAGTCTGTGGATTAGTCTGAGGTTTAGTGTTAAAACGCACTGGATCTGGGCCAAGCTGAATGCGTGAGCTAAAGGCTTAACAGGTCAAATACCACATCACTCTGCTTTAACCATATTATCCTGAATCTAACCAATAGAATCACTCCGCTCCATTATACTGTCCAACAGAATATCAGTGGTCTGGTCAATAATGTCCTTCACAACCAATATATAATCAATAATCTATATTGCAATTGCCCTGCAAACAAAAAACTATATACATGACAGACAGATATTTGTTAGTATGCCACAGTTTATGTCTTAACCTAGTTTATGTTTTAACAACTCTTGATATAGTAACACAATAATAGACTGTACTGAAGACTGATTGAGAGTTAAAATTTTCAGCTTGAAATAGTGTTCCTACTTAACCCAATAAGATCAGAAGCAAAGGTCTTCTGTCTGTTCAAAGTGACCTTTGCATCTTAAACACATACTGATAAATAAATGAATGATTATTTTTGTTAGATTAAGTTGCATGCTCTTATGGGGGGTTGGTATTGAATGAAACAACAAGGAAAATAGGGAAAAAAATATTATAGGAAGCGTGCATTTGGTTTATAAAACTAGTTACATACTAGTAGGTTACATACTATAGTATTTTTAAGAAACCTTGAAATGCAATGAAATGCAATTACACCATGGCACATGAATATGATCATTTTTTCAATGCAATTGCATATATTTAAGTATCATGGTATTAGCATGTGATAATAGCACTTTACCATGATACCATAACAGGACTGTTTAGAAGGATATAAATTATACATGCATCTTACAAATTGTGTGAAATACAGTTAATTCAATTCTTTTTTTTTCAATTTGTATTTATTTATATAGCTATTTTACAATAGTTGCAAAACAGCTTTTTAGATATTATCATTAGAAAGAAATAATTATAATGAATAAAAAACATTGTATTAAAATTAATATTATTGCAAGTGTATTGATTTGTGAAAGTAATTGATCTGTTGTGCATTACTGTTTGTTTGTCTTTTGATGCAAGTGTTGTGTTCCCTTGTAAAAGTGCGCATTATTTCTTAATGAATCTGTTTTGTGTACTTCACAAAGTTTAGGACCTCTGGCGCTCGACCAGTCCGGAAATCCGGAAACTTTCAGTCTGAAGTTTCTCTAGAGGAGGAGGATCAGTGTTAGTGGAGCAGATGAACGCAACCATCCGAGAAGATATCCTGACGTCTCCCTTTTTCTCCTTCAGACGTCTCCATTTTACTCTCGGAGGAGAAAAGCCAAACTTTCGCTTTGCTTGGAGAAGAAGAAAGCAAGAAAAGCGCTTCCTCAGCCGCAGGCGCGCTCCAGATGTTTCATGTTTGAAGGAGAGCAAGACCATACGATTTATTTCGCTCTTCTTCGGAGATATCTCGTTTTATATTTAAAAAAATCTTATTTAATGCATTTTAATATTTATTATATTTTTTGTCGAAGCAAATGTGATTTTTTTGCAACAGGGATTTTATTTTTTAAATAATGACAATTGTATTTTTTAGTATTTTTCTCAGGAGACAGTAAACGGGTTCTGACAATGAAGGTTAGATGTTTTGTTCGTGGTTTTCTAGGCTTTTTTGTACTCGGGAGTGTTTGCGGATCTGTTCAGACGCATCAGGACGTGAAAGATGGTGAGCTCAGCTGTCAATCAAACACAGTCATTGATCTCTGTTGACTGATGGGTGACAGTGATTGATTTGTGTTTGGATATATGCAGTGTAATACTTAATCGAAAATAATTTATATTTATTTGTAATTCTTGTATCATTTTAATGCATACAGTAAAAAGTAACTTGTCACAGTGCAAAACTGTTTAAAATGCATTTAAAGTATGCACTTTCTATTATGAATATAAATAATATGTATATCTTAAAACAATACTGTATGATGTTGAGAAAAAATTGATATCATAAATGAATAAATGAAGTGCTTCTCCATGCCATAAAAGAACCATTTTTGGTTGAATAGTTCCATAAAGAACCTTAAACATATGAAGAACCAAACAAAAGGTTCTTTGTGGTGGAAAAAGATTCTTTAGGCTATAAGTAAGAAAAAAATGGTTATTGAAAGATCCTTTGACTATAACATTCTTTGGAGAGTCAGAAATGATTATTTCGTGGCATTGTTGGGAATTATTTTTAAGAATGTAGTTACTTAATAAATTAACTATTTCAAAATAATGAATACACATTGTGAAGTGATATGAAGTTGTTAATTTATTACTTTGCACATATAATCTTAAAATGACGTTTTATGATGTTTAATCCCTTTCCTTGTTATCTATCTAACATTTTCTGCTTTCTGCTCACCGCAGGTAGTTTTCAAAGGATCACCACCATGCAACCTTTGTTTTGCTTTTTTTTCTTTCTGTCTCTGTCTGTTCTTTTGAGTTTTTGTTTCTTATCTCTTCTGTCTGATTTCATACTGAAGACATGTCTGTGTGTGTGTGTCTCTGTGTGTGTGGAGCTGCTAAAGCAAAAGATCTGACAGAGTAAAGGAAGTCATTAAGTGTACTTTGCTCAGTCACCATCATTGCTCTGCAGGGTTTTTGCTGTACTTCACTCTTTTACATGCATATAAACTGTCCGACAGCTGTTTTGTACTGAGAGTATGATTGCAGGTACATAAACCTGTTTTAAAGGATTTCTTAAGGAAAAGTTCAAGAGGTATTAGATATTTTTTATCACACATTAATTTTAATTCTGTAAATGTCATGTTTTTGACGATATCCATGATGACATCAGATGTTTACATCATGACTTTTACATGGTACACATCCAAAAACCATGACAGTAACATGTTTTTTTTTTGTTAAACCAAATAGTGGTCTACTAAGCAACAACGAGGATCATGGTAGCATCATCATGACAGCAACATTTACATGCAAAAGTCTAGTTTATGTGCTGATTGATGATGTTTTGTGTTGATGATGTCATACCATTTCATTCTGATGTCATTTTCCATCAGTTATCAACCTTCTTGAAGCTGTCAACATCACTCACTCTCGTCGAGGGGTCTCCAAGACCAAAGGTCGTGACCCAGGAATGCCTGCCTGGCGTTTCCGTTCCAGCACGCCTCATCTCGCGCTACCACGTAACATAGTGAACAATCTCCGTAGCACCTCGCATGGTGTGCTGGCTTTGCATCTGGTTGGCCGACAAGTAAAAAACCTAGAGGCAACCCTAATCTCCTTCACCTCCCCTGCCCGCCTGCAGCAGGACGGACGCCCCCTGCTGGAGCTCATCTCTAACACCCGAGCGGATTGGCTGCAGCTGGAGTTCAGGTCGGCAGAAAGGCCTACGGCCGGAGCGGATGAAGCTTCCGGGCGGGAGCCCGTTCACGGGTGGTGGTTGGGTGAGAATGGCTATAAGTGTGGAGCCCAGGCAGGTGGTGCTGTTTGTGGAATGTCAGGAAGCCGTGGTGCTCAAATTGGAAAAAGGTGAAAGAATTCTGACTCTGGACCTCCCAGACGATCTGCAGGTCACGTTCTCCAGCACTGCGGGACACAAAGCTAGCAAATTCAGCGTGAGTTTATTACAACATACATGTACATTTACACAGAGCCCTGAAAAGCATTTGGACACTTGAGCCACACTTTAAAATGTTTACGTTAGAAATACCAATCCAAGAAAAATCTGCAAACACTTTCTTTAACTAACTTGTCCAAAGTCATATTTAGTGGATGTATAAAGTTAGGTTTAATGTAAGTTTATATGTGAACATATAGTTTGTAAACTGCACTTTTTGTTAGCTCATTAACAAAACATTGAATGCTTTCATTTGTAAGTTGCTTTGGCTAAAATCATCTGCTTAATAAATAAATGTAAATTCAGCTCAGGTCCAGCAAATGCACAATCACGTTTATTCTACAGCTTAGACCTCGAAACGCAAAACAATTCAGATTAACCAGATACTTTATTGGAATAAAAATAAAGTGTTCAAATATTAAAATAAAGATGCTTCAGAACCATTATGGGTTCCCCAAAGAACCGTTTAGTCATTTCATTTTTTACATTTTTAAAATATAAAGAACTGCAACGAACCTTTCTGATACATAAATGTTTTCTAGATGTTACAGTTTTTTTATGGAACCAAACAGCCAAAAATGGTTTTTCTATGGCATCATGAAGCACCCAGTTTAGAGATCTAGACAGATCTAGATGGTATTCTGTTTCAGACTTGCTTGATGATATGAACAGCTTGACCTTAGTTAAGATGATAAAAAGCTCAATTTTACCATCTGCTTATCAAATGTAAGACTGCTGTCAAACACTCAAGTGTCTGGCACACAGGGTACTATAAGGTCCAAAAGAGTCTAGATCAAAGTCATGTATGTTTGTCTTCTACAACTGAGAAAAAAAAAAGACATAAACCATATCATCATAAAATAAACCATATAAGAATAAAATCAAAGGGCATTGTTTGATTGATGCAGAAAGTTAATCCAGAAACATGTTGTACTTTATATCGTAAACAAATGGAACGTTTTAGGGGAGTGATGCAAAAAACAAAACCAGCAAACAGACAACCAAACTGTTTTCCTGAACTGCTAAACATCATCATCTGTTTTTCATTATGTTTCTAAATCTGTTAGAAACCTTGTATCAAGCAATACGAATTACTATAGGAATATTAACATTTGTCAGGTTTGGCTTGTGGTTTTATGTGTTGCAATAATGATATAAAACGACATTGATAGCTGTCTTTTATGGGTTCATTTCATGGGATCACGGTCACATTATTGACTGTTTGTGTCTTACCGTTTCAGGGTCTTTGGCAGACAGCTGAACTCTCTACAAAGGCATTTGAGAGACGTCCCTGGTTCTGTGACAATGTAACAGGCATGAAATTAATAAAAATGTTTTAACATCATCTTAATACAACACACATGAACTACACATTATATTTCCAAAAACATTAAAAGATAAGAGGACTGTGAAACTTCTCACATAAGGATTAGATTTTTATAGTTTTAGTTTTTAGTGTTGTCAGCCGATGATCTTTATGACACTTTTGGGCTGTAGTGGTTATGAATGCATCTGGAATCATTTTTCAGGGAGAGAGATTGTGAATGTTTTATAGGTCATCTGTGGAGTCTTTGGTTAAAAACAAATGGTTTTGTGTGTATGTTAGACCTGATGCAAGAACCAATCCATCCCACCGGTCCCTCAATACCAGCGCTTTCAGATGTGATGCAGGACCAGGGACATCCTGTAGGTGATGCAGAATTAAGTTTCCCTCAACCTCGAGGAAAACCCAGCGGCTCTGTTTTGCATTATGGCCAGCTGGAGAACAACCTGCGGAGCATCAACACCATGTTGGACATGCTAAAGCAACAGGTAGGTGGAGAACTTATTGCTGATAAGCATGACTGGTTTGTAAATATGTGTGTTTGCAGAAGTGCCATGTTACTTCCATGTTTATTGGACGTGTACAGTACCATGGAAGTACCTTGCATTACCATGTAAATATGATTATGGGACACTTGCAAAAAGTACTGTAGGTTTACCATTATGGTATTTTAGGGACTATCCTAGAGGACAGCAAAATACCATAGTAAGTAAAATGATTTTACCGTCTGCAGGGTAAAGTATGCCTGATTATATTTCTCTAAAATCCATGATTGTATTCTTTATGGCTGTGTTTGTAGAACGCTAACCTGCAGGCACGGGTCGAGTACCTGGAGACGTGCGAGTGTACCAGACGTAAGTGTGTATGGGAGGGCCGTGAGATGGACGAGGGCTCCCGTTGGTCTCCTGACAGCCGCACCGTGTGTTTATGCACCTCAGGGAAGGTTCAGTGTGAACGCATGAATGGTACGTTTCCTCCATTTATAATCATTGTGATTCATTAAACACACATGTGATAAACACGCTGTAAATAACATTCTTGAGGTGATGAAACACAAACCTAATCTTGAGATCAGGCAGTATGACTAATTCTCACTTTGTTTGTTGCTTCGGTGAAAAAGCGGTTTTATATCATTATCATCTCAGTGCTTTTCCCTAACGTCCCATAATCACTGTGGGGTGTGAGTGTTTTTGTTAATTTGTGGGTGGAGATCTTTAATCTGCACACAGTTATTTGCAATTACAATGTCCATAGCATTTAGTACATTTATGCATTTGGTGGACGCTTTAATCCAAAGCAACTTACAGTGCATTACTAAAGTAAATATTTTTATCTGTGTCCCTGAGATTGAACCCATGAACTTCACCAGCTGAACCACAAAATCCCCTAAATTTGTATAATATATTTCACAATGTGACTCTTTGTTCACTTGATTTTGGGTATATGTTTGATGATTGTATGTTTACATATTCTCTCTCTCTCTCTCTCTCTCTCTCTCTCTCTCTCCTCCCTCCCTCCCTCCCTCCCTCCCTCTCCTCTCTCTCCTCTCTCCTCCCTCTCCTCCCTCCCTCCCTCCCTCTCTCTCTCTCTCTCTCTCTCTCTCTCTCTCTCTCTCTCTCTCTCTCTCTCTCTCTCTCTCTCTCTCTCTCTCACGTTACATCGCTTAGGGTGTTGTACAGTGATACGCAGAATCATTGGGTGAAAACATATTTATTTTTGAGATGAGCAGGAACCAAAAGCATGTACAGTTTTGTAGATTTTCAATGATATATATCGATAACATACAGCATGGATATCTATACAACTCCATTTCAGACATCAGATGTCTGGAGCCGTCTCTTATGTACAATAGCAGACATACTTTAGAGTTTATTTCAGAGATCACTGATATCACTGATATGGGCAGGAATATACATGTAGACACATCTCCCTCTCTCTTTCTTTATCGCTCACACTTGCTCTGTGGCATCTCTGATTGTGGCATAGGGGCTAAACTCCAGCACAATACAGTGTATGTGGGTTTGTCATTTCAGAATGCAGCTTTCATGGAAAGATCTACAGCAACGGTGATCTCTTTAACCCAGACGACTGCTCCAAGTGTACGTGTGAGGTATAAACACAAACTTTGATCTTTAATCTTTTGCTGGTCTCTGCATCTTCAATAGCTTCTGAGGTTCTTTTATGTGTTTCAGAATGGACGAGTCGAGTGTGATGTAATCACGTGCCCATCGGTGTCGTGCACCCAGACGTCTGTTCGTCCCGGGTCATGCTGTCCTGTGTGCCAAACAAGTACACACACCGATCACTCATACACACTTACAGTCATGTTACTTTATTAGATAAAATGACATGCATGCAGCGTGATGTTTTTGGTGTTTGTTTTTCTCAGGGTGTGAGCATGAAGGTCAGGTCTATGAGAACGGAGATGTGTTTGTGTCCCAGTCGGACCCCTGTGTAAACTGCACCTGCTCTGTAAGTCACATACTAGAGGTCTGAATTGCTTTTGTATACACCAATAAAAAGTGTCCATCTAAAGATGCATGCGCGTTTGTTTACAGAACAGCCACGTGTCATGTGACCACATTCAGTGTCCACCCATCCAATGTCCCAACCCTTACAGAAGATCTGGCCAGTGCTGTCCTACCTGCTCTGGTATATACTCCTAAACAAGTCAACTTTGTAAATGCAAATTACTTTGATTCATTATGACTCGTTCTCCACAGCATGTGAAGTGGACAGACGTCCGTACACGACCCTTGACGGCTGCCAGATCTGCTCGTGTGAGGTGTTTATCACACACAGACACGCATGTGAAACGACTCGTACTGCAACGTAAGTGAATTCTTGTGTTTTGCTCATCAGGGAGGAAATCCATCGTGCGTTGACGTGCATCGGTGTCCTGAGACGTGTCGAGATGGCGTCAAGCCGCCCTTCGGTTCCTGCTGCAGAGATTGTTCTCGCTGTATCTATGAGGGTCAGGTTGTTCTAGATGGAGTCTCCTTTCAGGTCTCCCATGACCCCTGCAAACACTGTGTGTGCAATGTAAGACTTACTGTTTTACTTACTTTAAACAAGCCACAGGGATAAAACATTAGATTGTTAGTTGGATTGTTTTTAATTGGACACAGAGGCACAAATGTTGCCTCTCTGATGTTTCTGACTCCAGTTGATTTAGAAGAGATCTCAAGCTTCAAAGGTTGACCAGATTTCAATCAGAAGACAGAGAATTTCATATATATTCAAATGTTTCTCTATCGTATCTGGGCAAATCCAGAATTTTGGACGTGGCATTTTCAGTCAAAACTTGAAATTCTCAAAGAATGTATTTATTACCAACATACTGAATCATCCATTTATATTTTACTAAAGCCCTGTTGATCCAGACTTAAAAAATCTGTCTATACATATATTTTAAAAAATGGAAATATACATGCGTTATGGATGTGACATGTTTTTGAGACAACATTGTAGGATTTCTGTTAATTAAAATACACAAACCAGAAGCAATAATTCCTGACAAAATGAAGAAGAGATGACTCTTCAAAGAACATAATAGTTTTTATTTTAATTTTCATGCGCTCATTTATGAGGAATATGGACTGTTATGGATGTGATGATTCTGTAAACAGCACTTTACCTGACTATGAAAAATCATGATTTAAACACAAACAAATGCTTTAAAAGCTCTAAGAGAGACCTCACATGGGTATTTAAACCATCAAATATTGATAGTTGAGCTATCAAAAAACCTTTGATAACCTTTTCATGGTAAGGTTGATATTTGCATATATTGTATAACTCTAAACTTTACTGTATGTGAACAATTTGTGTCAATACATGTTTTATCTTAAGAAATAATAAGAAAGAAGAAGTTTATAGTTACACGATACCGTTTTCCTCTGGGTAGATAAGGTGATTGTGTGTGTGTGTTTGTGTGATTGTAGGGGGGGAATGTAGTGTGTAACACAGAGTCCTGTCCTGCACTTGCCTGTAATTTGATGGAGACTGTAGGTGGACAGTGTTGCCCCAGGTGTCGAAGTAAGTGTTTGTATGTGTTTGTCAATTTCATTTGGTTAAAAATAAACAAAAAACAGCTATTAAGCAAGCATATCAAATATCAGTGTTTAAAACTGTCTCCTTAACTTATCCTGATTCACAACTGTAAGCTTAGAAGAATGATTTATAAGTTCAGAAGTTACATATGGCAGCTTTAATATGAGTAAAATGTCCTTTTTTAAACCACATTTTTATCTGTTTGATTGGTATAAAGGTTGTTTGCATAATGACGTGTGGCACCTACATGCTTCACAGTGGAAGGATCTTAATGACCCCTGTGTGACCTGTACATGTATGGTGGGTCATCATCTGTTTCTCAGTTATAAAGCTGTTTTAAGAGCGTCTCATCTCACATAGTTCAAGAAGTGTTGGGTGTAGTGTATTACTTAACTAATTACTGTCATGAGTAATGTATAAAATTCATTTTAAAGTAATTTATTTACAGCTACAGTACAGTGATATACTTGCATTATAAACTGTGTATACTTTCAACTAATAACAATATTAAACTTTTTATTTAAATGTACATTCAGTTTACAGTTTGAAATGGGTTAAAATGAATTATTTTCTCTCTCTCTCTCTCTCTCTCTCTCTCTCTCTCTCTCTCTCTCTCTCTCTCTCTCTCTCTCTCTCTCTCTCTCTCTCTCTCTCTCTCTCTCTCTCTCTCTCTCTCTCTCTCTCTCTCTCTCTCTCTCTCTCTCTCTCTCTCTCTCTCTCTCTCTCTCTCTCTCTCTCTCTCTCTCTCTCTCTCTCTCTCTCTCTCTCTCTCTCTCTCTCTCTCTCTCTCTCTCTCTGAAGGAAGGTCAGGTTCACTGTAGCACTGAAAACTGTGATGTGTCCTGTAGTAACCCTGCCTCTCCTCGTCCTGGTTCCTGCTGTCCATTCTGTGATGGTTTGTTTATTCTTAAATACAGAACTTCAACAAAAAACACTGCCTCTGTATAGAGTCTGACACACAGTTTCACAGGTTGTAATGTCAATGGAGTGGACATCCCAAACGGTGAAAGACTGCCATCAGGATCCCAGTGTGAAGGCGAATGTCGGTGTGAGGTATGTCGGAAGTATGTGGTTTATTTTCAACTGTTTCATCAATAACTGATCACAGACTAAATATAGCCATATATTTATAACTAGTTGATTTTTATAAATCCTAGGATAAGTTACCCCTTATTTTAAATTTATTAATGTCTTTGAATAATGACACTAAATGAAGGTCATTTGTACCGCCAAAGTATTTGAAATTGAGGTTTAGCCATAAGACACACTTTCATTTGATTGGTTTAAGAGAAGATCATTATTAGCCATTTCTTTTTCAGAATGGGAATATCCGCTGCGTCCCGCACCGCTGCCCGCCGGCACCCTGTCCTCATCCAGTCCAGAGACCAGGAGAATGTTGTGCACGGTATTAAATGAATAATTCACCCAAAAATTGGACCCCATTGACTTTCCATAGTAGGAATAAAAATTACTATGGTCAAGTCTATGGCTGACATTAGACATTATATTTAGCTGTATTAATGATTTCTTATATGTTTGGCATCAGGTGTGTAGAGTGCAGATATGAGGGTGAGCTGTATACAGATGGTCAAACATTTGTTTCCAGACAGGATCCATGTGTGAGCTGTCAGTGTTTGGTGAGCTGGTTTCTATCTTAAAGTTAAATTTTAAGTCTGTTTAGTTTCAAAATCCTGCCAACTTTTATTTCTATAACGTAAAGATTCATGTGAACCCAATAGCATGTAAACTTGTGTTTATGTATGTTTGGTGATGTGTGTGCAGGGTGGACAGGTGTCATGTGACCCCAGAGGATCCTCGTGTCAGGCTTCACAATGCACACACCCGGTGAAATCACGTGACCAATGCTGCCCCTCCTGTCACAGTAAATAACACACGCACCGTTTCTGTTCTGCATATGAAATAGTTAAAACAGAAAAAGATGAGAATTGACTTTTAATGTTTTATAGTGTGTGAATATGAAGGAAGGATTTATGAAGATGGAAGCGAGTTTAGGCCGCCCGGTGGTGGACCCTGTCTTCAGTGTACATGCAAGGTGATTCTCCAGCGTTATGGACGTGACATATTCTGTAAAATCTTGAAATATAAAGTCTTACAGAATGTGTTTATTACCAATACATTGAACCATCTGTTTATATTTTACTAAAGCCCTGTTGATAGAATCCAGACGTCAATAAAATATCAGTCTTTATATGAGTTATCTATTTTAAAAATGGAAATATACATGCATTATGGATGTGACAAATAACAACACATGTTTTTGAGAGATGAATTACTTTTGATTTCCTGATTTAGATAAGTAAAGTGTGTGTGTGTTGTAGGGGGGAAACGTGAGATGCCACAATGAAAGATGTCCTCCCTTGACCTGTGACAACCCCATCCTTCCCCATCCTAATTCCTGTTGCCCAGTGTGTAGAGGTGAGATAAACACAAACTTCTGCTTCTAACTTACACTAGCCTCAAGACATCCTCTCTCAGTGTTTATTCTGTGTTTGTAGGATGTGTTTGGAACGGTGTTCAATATGAGGAAGGAGCCTCGTGGAATGACGGAAGCAGGAGCTGTTCATGCATAGGTGCTCAAGTGACGTGTGATAACTGCGCACCATCTCCTGTGCCCTGCCCAAACCCTACCAGACCGCCAGGTGAAATACCAAGAGAATAAAAAAATCACTGTGACTTTAGCCATAGTGATTAGAAGAAATTAAAGAAAACGGATGTGATTTTATGGCAGATGAGTGCTGCGAGCAGTCCTGTGGTCAGTGCCAATATAAGCAGCGTATCTATGAAAACGGACAGACATTTACTGACCCGGACGATTCGTGTGCCAGATGCACCTGTCAGGTACACGCACACACACATTATCCCTTTACTTTGCAAATGTGAATGGAAAGCTTAAGACAAAATTTTGATACAAGGTGCTACTGCTTTCTAAAAGTGTACCACAGACTACATGCTTTTTGTGTGTGTGTGTGTGTGTGTGTGTGCGCGTGTGTGTGTGTGTGTGTGTGTGTGTGTGTGTGTGTGTGTGTGTGTGTGTGTGTGTGTGTGTGTGTGTGTGTGTGTGTGTGTAGGATGGTGTGTGTGTGTGTGTGTGCAGCATGCCTGGTGTGTGTAGCTCCGTGTGTGTTGTGCTAATCCAGCATGCCTGGTTGTGGAGCTCCTGCTCCATACACCCCCTGCTGCCTGTCCAGGTACACATTCACAAACCAACCTCATGACTTCAGACTACATTTTATGTTGTGCCTAACCACACATCAGCATAACCTTAAACCTGTTAACTGTCACCAGCTCGAACACTTTTTTTCAATATTCACTTTATTATTTTCTATATATTTTCTATATATTGATGGAAAGGTCTAAGACTCATGAATAAATATTTGACAAATTCTCATAACAATAAAAATAAACTAAAGCAAATGTTATTTTTAAAAATAAAAAAGGGCATTTTTATGTATATGCTCAATATGTGCAAGTTAACATTGAATAATAAAGCATTAATATTTCCACTTAATAAAATCATTAGCATTAAATATTTTCATAGACAAGTCAATAATGCCATCTCTCCACATGAAGATAAAATCCAAGACAATATCTAGCTGTAGTTGTGCTCACATCTTATTTCTTCTCTCATTTTCTTTTCTCTCTAGAGTGTGAATATGATAACCGCATCTTTACTAATGGCGAAATATTCCCGAATCCTGAGAATCCATGTGAGGATTGTTTTTGTAATGAGGGACGTGTGACCTGTGGAAATCATGAGTGCTCAACACCGAACTGTAACTATCCTGTTCAAGGGACGTGCTGCCAAAACAACTGCAACGGTGAGAGGAGATATTGTTGAGAGTAACAGTATAAGCTGTAAAATTATTGTGGAGAGCGTTGCTCAGACTACTTTTTCTTAGAAGAATCTGGTAGGAAATATGTGAGTTTTGATTTTTGATCACAGACTTGGCAAATCTGAATCTTTGAAGTAAAGATTACCTTAAAATGAAACCCTTCACAAGCAAAAAACCCCCAATTTCTATCAGCTTAAGACACGGCAGTCAGTCAAAAATCAGCAAAACCCTTTCTATAGTTATTCTTGTTGTCCAGGAGAAACAACTGAGACAATAAAAAGATGTAACAGAGCACACATTTATATAGACAATCTTTCTTTTTTTAGGATGTAGTTATGCAGGTCATGAATATCCCAATGGAATGGACTTTCCACATCCAACAGATCACTGCCGGACCTGTTACTGCACCGTAAGTCTCTTTCACAAACACATTCAGAGTCATTGATCTGTGTTTTAGACATTTGTTTTCTTGTGTTCATCTGTAGAATGGTCATGTTCAGTGTCTGATGAGGAGATGTCCACCAGTGCCGTGTGCTGATGCGTATGTTCGGCCGGGAGAATGCTGCCCCCAGTGTCCAGGTCACTCATCTGCTATTAGAATTAGGACATTATCACAATTTAGAGATTTTACCCTTGAGCTTATTTCTGTGATGACACTTTTTAACACAAGAATGGATTAATTTGTAACAACAAATAACAAGTAACAACAGAAAAAATGTACTGTCATTTGTTACTTTGTAGATTATGTAGTCGCTTCTCTTGTGAAATGTAGACAAACACAGAAAGGGCACAGCTAATAAAACACACAATTTGGCTAATTACAATTTAATTATTTACAATTTGAATATGAATTTGTAAGATGTGACTACAAGGTGTGCACTACAACCTACAAATGAGAATTCCACCACCGCATACAATATTTATGAATTGTCATTAAATCATGTTAGAAAACAATATTAACTTAACTATTTATTTGCTTTGAACGGCACAATTTGATCAATTGAAATTATGGATAGTTGAAAATTATGGTAACTAAATATACAACACTACATCCCACTACATTTGTGAGTCTGATGTTTTTCTTACAGAGCCGCCTGCTGATTGTATCGTTGAAGGACAGTCTTACAGACACATGCAGCAATTCCATCATCCCGCTGACCGCTGTCAATCATGTTCCTGCATCAATGGGACAGCGAACTGCAGGCGTAGGCCCTGCCCATCTGCTGTCTGTTCCCATCCCATAATTCAAGACTGCTGTCGAACATGTGATGGTGAGAAATGTGGTTTGTCTATCTGGTGAATAACATAACACACACTAATGCACGTCTTTAACTCTTCAGGCTGTCTGTATGATGGACGGGAACATACTAATGGTGCCACGTTTGAAGACGCGTCTGACCCCTGCAAACAGTGTGTTTGTCGTGACGGTTCGGTCCGGTGTGAGAGGAGGCACTGTTCACACGTCAGCTGTCCCTTCCCTGTGCAGGGCGAGTGCTGCCCGCGCTGTGACGGTCTGTGTGTGTTTGTAGCTTTACACATATTTATTTGAAGGATGAGTAAACTGAGTTGTGTGTTTGCAGGTTGTAGGTATGCCGGTGTGGAATATCTGAACGGTCAGGAGTTCTCCGACCCTGCTGATAACTGTGGACATTGCGTGTGCACGAATGGTCACGTGACTTGCAATCGGAGGCAGTGTCACAAACCAGGATGTAGCCACCCGATCAGTTGGCCGGATCAGTGCTGTCCTGTGTGTGATGGTAATGTGGCATAATATGCACATTTGTGTACATTGTATTAGTTATTTTCAGTCGCTTTGCTGCATCTTGACACTGAATTAAATACATTACACATTATAATAAAAGAGATATTTATGTCCAAAAAAACTTTGCTGCTAATGAATACTCTACCAACTGATGTGTTATACAGTGACATTTTGACCTTCCTGTTATGTATTTTACAGGTTGTCTGTATCATGAAAGTGTGTATGCTGATGGTGAGACGTTCCCATCGTCCACAGGAACCTGCGAGGAGTGCAGATGTTCAGTAAGTACACACACATGCACACATACAAACACAAAAGTTCTCTATATCACATAACCATGTAGCAATACACAAATAGAGTCTCGTAAAAGTAAACAATCTTGATTTCTAAGTTTCTAGAGTTGTGCGATATATATGTCATACCATCCAATTCTGATGTGTAACACAGTCAGTCATCGTGCTTCTGAATGTATGCATGTGGATTAATTGTGGCTGGATGTGTTTGTCTATCAGAGAGGTGATGTGCAGTGTTACGCTATAAGCTGTCCCAGCGTGCCCTGTCCTCACCCTCAGCGGGACCCCTGTGCCTGTCGAGTGTGTGAAGGCTGTAACTACGACGGTCGTGACTGTGGAAACGGAGAACGCTTTCCTGATCCAAACAACCACTGCCAGGGCTGTACCTGCCTGGTACTGTACACACACACACACACACACACACACTGTTACCATAGTAACACAGCATCACTGCATCAGTGGTCCTAGAAAAGTATTTGGACTTCATTTAAACAAAATTAACCAGGTAGCATCCCACAAGATCAAATTTACCCAAATCCTGATTATTTTACCTTATTTTATCCATTTAACAGCTTTATACACAGCTTTGTGACGTTACTGAGTATATAATAACTGAGTAAATAATCTGACTTACAATTACAGTATCTTACAGATACTTTCTGGTGCTAATATATATGATAAATCTCTCCACTATGTTGTGTGTGTTTTGTCTTGTTTGTATAGAACGGTAGTGTATCGTGCACACCCGTGTCCTGTCCTGAAGCTCCCTGCAGGAGACCCGTGCGTCCTCCAGGTGAGTGCTGCCCCGTGTGCACGGACACCTGTGAACACCTGGGACAGGTGTATGAGACGGGCTCTACGTTCACCCCAGCCAATGACCGCTGCTCTACCTGCACATGTCAGGTGAGATCACTGACGTGTCATTGTAAAAGATGCATGTAAAACACCTTCAGGGTTGCTTAATAGTTGCGTTTGTGTTTCCAGAACGGTGCCGTCTCGTGCCACAGACAGTCGTGCCCTCAGCAGTGCACGCACCCGGTGGGTTCTGTGGACTGTTGCCCTGTGTGTGATGCGTGTTTGTTTGAAGGGCAGCGGTACGAAATCACACAGACGTTCTACGCCCCCTCGGACCCCTGCAGACGCTGTGTGTGTTACAGTGGCTCTGTGACGTGCACATCTGTCAGCTGCCCTCCGGTGTCCTGCCATAACCCCGTCATCCCGCCGGGACAGTGTTGCCCGCAGTGCAGAGGTCAGTGTGTGTACTTGATCAGAATAAGATTCTAGACAAACTCTTAAGTTGGCTATATGTATCGATCGTGGATAATGCATTGCATCCCACAATACATTGCGACAAGCTAGGATCAGCTAAAATGTCATGTGACCTTTGTGGAGAAATGTCTGAGACACAGATGAGTTTCCATTTAATCTCACTGATGTCTAGGAGAAAATTAGATATTAAAGAAATCATCTGTTTTCTTATCTGCACTCTTATCCTGTTTTGACCCCACAGTGTGTGTTCAACAAGGTCAGGAAATTCTGGAGGGGCAGAGCTTGACCCTACCCGCTGATCCCTGCTCTACATGCACCTGTGTGGTAAGACACACAAGACACAAACATTCAATTACCAGCTTGTGCTCACCATGTTTTTTGTACTTTTTGTTTCTTTTGTACCTTTTTTTCTACCTTTTTATTGTGTGTGTGTGTGTTTGTTTTTTAGGACGGTGAGATAAACTGTGTTCGACCTCAGTGTCCTAAGTTGACCTGCATGCACCAGATCATGGATCCGGGCTCCTGCTGTCCACGCTGCAGAGGTACAGACAGCACAGATCATACATGGTTCTCTCTCTCTCTTTCTCTTACTCTCTTTCTCTCTCTCTCTCTCTCTCTCTCTCTCTCTCTCTCTCTCTCTCAGGTTGTATTTATGATGGTATCAAGCGCTCCGAAGGCACTACCTGGTTTGAGTCCAGTGCTCCCTGCATGTCCTGTATGTGTGTGGATGGGGTGACCACCTGCTCGGAGGTTCACTGTCTCTCCACCTGTGTGAATCAGATTAATGTACCGGGTGAATGCTGCCCAGTTTGCGCAGGTACAACAAGAATCCTGAATAGTTACACTTTTGACATTCTTTCTTGGCTTATGCACTCATGTGTGTTCTTGTTGGGTAGACTGTATCTTTGAAGGCCGTGTGTACGGTCCAGGAGAGAGTTTTCATCCATCAGATGACCCCTGTCAGATCTGCACCTGTGAGGTACGGCTCATTACAGCAGTTTGCACACACATGTGTGTGGGTTTGATTTTCTCACTCTATGTGTTTGTGTGTTACAGGTCAGGCCTGATGGAGAACAGCACCTGCGCTGTTACAGGAAACAGTGTCCGAGTCTGGTGAACTGTCCCAAACACAATATACTGTATGGCAGCTCTGATGCCTGCTGCCCCGTCTGTGCACGTCAGTATTAATGCTGAGAGAGAGAGAGACTTCGAATTTTTGTTCTAATTCAATTAAATTTACATTTATTTCTATAGTGCTTTTCACAATTTTGCTTTGTTGCAAAACAGATTTAGATAAAATACATTTTACAAACAGTAGACGCAAGTAAAAATACAGTACAGAAATAAGAAAAAGTAAGTCACAGAAAACAGAAAGAATATTAAATATGTTGTTAATATGGTATATATGGTATTAAAATATGGTATTATTGCAAAAGTTTTACAAAACATATTCACATTTTTTCCAAATTTTAGAATAATAGAAAACTCATCAATACAATCTTACAATAGGAAATTATAGTCTAAAATGGATGAAAACATACATACATATATTTTATATATACTTTAGTGTTTTACATTTTACAGAGAATTTTCTAGAATGTAAATCTTGGCATTTTATCATGCGGCTTCTTGAGGTCTGTATGGAATATTGAAGGTGTTCCATCTATTCTGTTCCTGTCATTCATTTCAAAAACATTTTTATTTAACAAAATTTAGTTTTTTTTATATACTTTTAAAAGGTAACATATTAACTGCAAACATTATTATCTGGAAAAAAATTTAAATTCATAATGCTATTAGGCAAATATTTGTGTCTTAATACATAGTCACATAGTAGATGCTAAATGGGCAAAAAAAATAATAAATTTTAGTATTTTTTAAAGCTTTTTTTTATTTTTTAAACTCAGTAAAAAACTATATAGACTTTATAAAAGTGGGTGAATTGGTTTTAAAGTAAGCGTTATTGTATTCTTCATGTGTCTTTTGTTGTCTTCAGAGCCTTTGAGTAACTGCACAGCTACACTGGTTGGTAATGAAGTGTTGGCCACAGATGATCCATGTTTCACCTGCCAGTGCAAGGTAACCATTCAGCTACTGTTTTTATAAAGCTGTGTGTTTCTGTGGAGTGATCTGCTGTATCTATATGTGTTGCAGGATTTGACATGGACGTGTATTCATCGAGGCTGCCCTCCCCTCAGCTGTCCCCCGTCTGAACAGCACACCTCACCAGACTCCTGCTGCCCCGTGTGTGATGGTACAGCATCTGACTGTCAGAAATATAACTTACTGTAGCTTCATATGTGCTCTTAAACATGTGTGTTTGTGTGTGTTTCAGAGTGTGTGTTAGATGACAAGAAACGTGTGCAGAACGGCTGGAGATGGACAGACAAAGAGAATGAGTGTATCACCTGCACCTGCAATGTGAGAAACATGAATACACACCTACACAAACAGTGTATGATTTCAAGATCTTTATTGTCATGTGTACAGTTACAGTGAAATTCTTACTTTGTTTACTGCTTACCAGAAAGGGGAACAAACATACTTACAGGACAATAAACTAAATATAAAAATCTGGAATATACAGTAAATGACAAACTAGGAAAGAACAATAAAATAAAATAAATATATTAAAAAAATTATGTATTATATAATATATATAATTTATATTTTATATATATATATATATATATATATATATATATAAATAATAAATATTATCAAATATAAAAATAAAACAAATATAAATAGCAAAAGAACAATCTGTAATGTGTAATGAATGTGCAAAATCCCTTATGCCATTGCAATTAAAAAAACAACAATTGACAATAATATTAAGACAAAACTCTATAATAGTCATTTATGCATCAATTATATCATGTTAATGCTATTTGTATGTGTTTGTGTGCTTCAGCAAGGCCACGTCGAGTGTGACCTGCAGGAATGTCCTCCACTGGACTGTCCAGACGGATCGGTTCGAGTGAAGAATCCTGGGAAATGTTGCTATGAGTGCACAGATGTTGTTGCTGTGGTTTACACCATAGATAAGAGCACGCCGTGTGTGTATGAGGGACGTCTCCACAGCCACAATAACCACTGGGAGGTGGACGAGTGCACGACCTGCACCTGTGTGTCCGGAGACGTGCACTGCCAGACGCAGAGATGTCCTCCGCTTACCTGCGCCTCGGTGAGTTACACACACACACAGCCGGGTGTGATCTGGACGTGTATTAGTGTTTATTCTCAGCGTGTACATGTGTGTGATTGAAGGATGAAACACCAGCTGTCGTTCCTGGAATGTGTTGTCCTCACTGTATTCCTCGTCCGGCCACCTGTGTCGTGTTTGGAGACCCTCATTACCGGACGTTTGATGGCAAGATGGTGAACTTCCAGGGCACGTGTACATATGTGTTAGCTCAGGACTGTGAGGGCGGAGACTTTAGGTGATTTTTTTAGTAACATCATGTAATAAACAGTGCAGTGATCTTACGCTAAATGTTCATATATGTTTATATTTCTCCAGTGTTCATGTGTCTAATGAGGACAGGGGTCGTAAGGGAGTGTCTTGGACTAAAGAGGTCACAGTGTTTATTGGTGATGTTGTGGTACAGCTTTTTCAGAACTGGGTTGTCAAGGTGTTGTACACTTCTTCATACAGTATTGTTTACATTTGTATATGTTTAGATTATTTGTCTATACTCTCTATGTACATTTTTCTGCATTGATCAGGTTGATTATCAGCACGTCACCCTGCCGTTTCTCAAAGAGCCGTATGTTTACCTGGAGCGTAAGACCAACACCATTCTCCTTAACACCAATGTGGGGCTAAAGGTACAGTCTCTAAATTCACAAACCTTTGTTTCGATTTAATTTAGTCCATATTTCAAATTATTTTTATGAAATTCTAACTATGTAGAATTATGTAAACATGTAATGCAGTACTGTAAGAGTATTGTTCATTGTTACAGTAGTACAGTTTACATAAAGATTCATGGTGTGTCATAAGTTATTGTAATGATAAAGCTGAAAGCTGCACATAATTTGTGTGTTTATCTGCAGGTGTTGTGGAACGGCCGCTCTCATCTAGAGGTCAGTGTTCCTGGCACATATAAGAAACACATGTGTGGTCTCTGTGGCAACTTTAACAACTATCCTCAAGATGACATGAGACTCCGCAACGGACAGATCACCAACTCTGAAGCAACGTTTGGAAACAGTTGGAAGGTAAAAGATTATAAATATTAACAATATTAAGCTAATCATCAATCAGTAAAGACTGATATGTTTGTGGGAGAAGCTCTAAAGGGATAGTTTACCCAAAAACAAAATTCATGCCATTCAAACCCTGTATATGACTGATTTTTTGTGGAACACAAAATTGTGTTACCGGCACCCATTGACTTCCATTGTACCTTGTGTCCATACTATAAAAGTGAATGGATGCCGGTAACCAGCGTTTTGCAGAATATCTTCTTCTGTTTGACATGACATGAGGGTGAGGAAATAATCAAATAATTTTTTGGGTAATTTTGGGTAAACTATCCCTTTAAACAGTTTTTAGCACAGTTTAAGGTTAAGAAACAAACGTTATGGCACAGTTGGTTGTAAATATGTTATTTAATGATGATTTTAGCCAGTGATTTTTAGATACAGTATCAGTCTTCCCCAAGTGGATAGGACTGTGGTCTTGCTATGACTAAAATAGCTGCCAGAGGTGTTGCAAACCTCTTTTATATTTCTAAGTAACCCATACTGAAAATGATTTCTGCGTTATGCTTGCTAAATTAATTCCCAACTCAATCCTGACTAGTGCGTTAAAGTACTTCAATCCCTTCTTGCAGGTGGGCAGCGGAAATCACTCCAACCTTCAGTGTTCTGATGTGAGGAACATTGACCCGTGTAAGGAGGCCGGTTACTCCGCCCGTAAGACGGCGAACGCCCGCTGCGCGGTGCTGAAGTCTTCCGTGTTTGAGCGCTGTCACAAACTGGTGCCACCAGAGATGTTCTTCGCTTCATGTGTGTATGATCTGTGCGCCTGCGGGTCCAACATGGACCAGTGTTTGTGTGACGTGCTGGAGGCGTATGCGTCTGAATGCCGCGAGGCCGGAGTCGTCCTGCAGTGGCGGTCGCCTGCTCTCTGCGGTGAATTTAATTATATCATATTACAGACTATTGATCTATAACTTCAGAAAGTGTCCTTTGGTTTAACATCTATCCATTTTAATCTCCACAGCGGTTGGTTGCCCGACAGACAGAGGGTACGTGTTTGACGAATGCGGACCACCCTGTCCCAAAACGTGTTTTAATAAAGACGTTCCTCTGGGTGTGATCGAGGCTCATTGCTTTAAACCCTGTGTGCCTGGATGCCAGTGTCCTGCCGGACTGGTTGAACACAACGCCCACTGCATCTCTCCTGAAAAATGCCCCAAAATTATCCACGGCAGTGTGTGAGGAATGTGAACCGTACCAGGCACGTCTATCCCGTCATGCTGTTTTCAGTCAACCTTGAGATCTGACAAACTTATATCTTAGTGATCTTAAAGTCAACATGAAACTCTTGCGCATAGTTGTTTTTTAATCCCACCCAACTACCCGACTTCATTCTGGACTTCATCCAGTTTTCCTTATATTAAGTATTCGGTTTCATTCAGAAATAAAGTAAAACCAATAGCTTTTTATGTTTATGTTGTTTTATGTTGTCAAAATTTTATAAGATATCACCACACAATTAATCCTTTACCATGAACTACACATGATCCATTTAAGGTTTTATTTTATTGGTGCAACTCTCTGTAAGGGTTTCTGACTTGCCGTGTTACCCGTGTTTAACATTAAAACTAAAATAAGATTGTTGTTTCCCTGTGAAGTGACTGGACAAGACACTGGACAATTGAACTGCCCACAGACTAGCAGAGCTTCCTTTAGTGTATGGACATTTCTACATTTCTTTTCTTGTAAAAAAACAGTCAAATAGACACTTTTTTCATTTTTCACGTTTATATTTTAATTAATTAATATGAGCTAAACATTCAGAAAGTGAAAATAAATTTTTTTAATTCATCACTTTATCGCACTGTTATTGAAAGGTATTTTTTGCTCTTGCACTGGTGATTAAATATATTCTTTAAATTGAGTTTTATAAGCCATATGTTGACATAATGATAACCCATAAGCCATTACCTGATATGGTGCATTAACAGATTTGGTATTATAAGCTGTGGATATTATATATTAATAAGATTAATTGCTATTGCTATAAGTCATCAGTATTGGTATGTTTCATGTTCTTTGTATTCTAATTTTTTACAGTGTCACGTTATTACATTAAATACCACCTTCGCCCATGTCTAAGTTGTTCTCATTTTACTTGTGTTTAAAAAATATGGTAACTCTTTCTAATAAGGTTGTTTTTATTATCATTAGTAAATGCATTAGCTAACATTGCCAAGCAATAAACAATATAGTTTTTATGCCTTTATAAATCTTTTTTAAGGTTAGGTACTGCCAATATAATTGTTAAGTCACTGTAGTTTATTGTGCAATAAAAATGTTAACTTTAGATGTAAAATAATAAATGCTGTAGAAGTATTGCCCATTAGCTAATGCATTAACTAATGTAAACAATACAATTCTAAAGTAAATTATCAATAAAATATTTACAAATATCAATAAAATGAATTATTAGTCATACACAATATATTTCTCCTAATACATTAACTTTAAAATACATCGTAAACCTTCATATAAATATTAATATTAATAAAAATGAATTTATACATATTGAACATATTAAAAAAATATTATGTCTAAGGCCTTGACTATTCAGTCAGTCTCATCATTAAGGTACAGTACTGTATGGGTTGCCAGGTGTTCTGTATTTGATGTCTCCTGAATGAAGCTGAATGTTTCCTCTTGCAACCTGACTCTAATGGTTACCACGGCAACAGACGCTGCTTTGTTGTAATCGTACATCATTCATGATGAGCAACAGGTGAGACACTTTCTCTTTTCGTGTTTGTGTTTAGTGCTTTTTACTATATGCTTAATATAAAATAACACATAGGCAGTTGTAAGTAATCATCTAAAAACTGTATTTGTTGAAAACTGAGCTTCTGTGAGCTTTTGTCTTGTAGGATGGAAGACTGTGTGCATTTGGTCTGCGAGTCCCTCGGCCTACAGGAGGATGATGAGGTTAACAGTGAGATGATATGTTCACTTTACAATAGCATCTTCCTCATCTCCAGCAGTCTAGAGGACACACAGAGAGCCATTTCACAGGTAGATGAGTTACTCTACATTATCATAGCCTCATGCATTATAATAGAAAGAAAGTTTTGTTTGATCGGCTGATGTCACTGTGTGATGTCACTGTATGATGTCACTGCATGATGTGTTCAGGTCAGAGGAGAGACTGGAGTATTGTCATGTTCAGCAAGAAATGTTCTGCATGTTCTCTTAGTGATGGAAAGGCAACGTGAAAATAGAGAAGAGGTATTTTTATAATACATACATATATATATATATATTTACTGTATATTATTTCAATGTTATTCTTTCACTACTTTCTCTACTCTGTAATTGTCCTTCATTCTTTACATGAATACAAAAAGGAAATTAATCTTTGTCTTATCAGATTTTGAAGATGAAGTTTGAAGTTGAACTTAAGTGACAAGTTAAAACATGAAAAGACTTTTCTATATCTTCTGTAGTTATATTGGGATCTTCAAATGCTGAAAGCTGGAGGAGTCGACTGTCAGATTCAACACAACATACAATCACAAACAATCAGCTACAGCCCCAAACAACAGGTACAAACATGATTTCTAAGTTGATAACAATAAATATGAGAATGAATGACATCATATTTTATATAATATAGTATAAAATAAGTAATATTTGGTTTACATTAATATATCAGATAATAATTATCTAATGAAACACACTAATATATTATGTGTGTTTCATTAGATAATTATTATCTGATATATGGATTTTAAATATTATATTCTGAAATATATTGTAAGTAAAGTTATCATTTATTTAGTTATTTTAGTGTTTTTAGTTTTGCACTTACTGTGTACTGTAATATTGACTGACATAATATATAAATGTAATTCATAGGATACTTTTTCTTGAATTTATTCTTGAAAGTATAAGTAAATAACATTACGGTTGTTTAAGTAAAATGTATGATTACTTACTGTAAAAATGATGATTATTTATTAAGTTTGTATTTCTACTTTTTTGTGTAAGTGGCTTGCAATAAAATGTTTGCTTAACAAAATGTAAATGTAAAATTTACTTTGTGCTACTGTGCATTATTTTCTTTTAGGAGCAGGACACAGAAGAGTTTAATATCCTGTATCTCCAGAATAAAGCCAAGAGACTTTACATCAGGTCACACACACACACACTTTTATTTACATGCTGACAATCAATTATTTCAATTGAATTTACAATCTCCTGCATCTTATTCCAGACTGGTTCTTGATGGGGTTTGGACTCTCCTACCATCTCTGTCTCAGAGGAAAGTCTCTACGCGACAGGGCAACATGTGTCACAACAGTTCAGACATTCTCCAACTCCTGCACTATAAGTATGACATCATCAAAGAGCAACTCTATCAAGAGATGCTACAGGATGAATATGGTGAGAAAAAAAAAAAAATGGGTCAAGTGGGAATATTCAGAATACAGTATGTACCCAAACATACAGATTTTTTTGGTTTGGTTAAAGGTATGGATTGGTGGGACTCACTGTCACCGTGGCGACAGACAGAGTGTATGTGTGAAATGGGGGCATGTGTAGAACAAGCTTATGGAAACAGGGACTGGGTTAAAATGTGTGGGCTACCCGGGGCTCTCCGGTGCTACAGGTACAGTACAAATACATTTGCTCATTTTTTATTTAGCCATCATACATGTACAACTCATAACTTTGCTTCTGATGTATTTGGTAGAAGTTGTGGTTCAGTGGTCCTGCGAGGATGTACTGAGAGTCTTAAACCCAGAGATCAAGCATGGTCATGTAAACCGAAAGAACAGGCTTGGACTGCTCTCATCTGCCTGTCTGAGCTGGAGTCTGTTTATCAGGAAGAGAAGGAATCTCTCACCGCTCTCATTCACAGGTTATTTATTGGTTGGTCAAAGAACATGATGATAAACTTCTGTCATCATTTATTCACTCTCATGTTATTCAAAACCTGAACATTTCTTCTGTGTAACACAAATGAAGATATTTTAAGAAATGTCTGAGTGGTTCCATACAGTGGAAGTCAATGATGGCCAAAGTTGTTCTTCAAAATATTTCAGTTTGTGTTCTGCAGAAGAAAGAAAGTCAAGTTTGGAAAGTCATAAGGGTGAATAAACGTTGATCATTCTGTCCCATGCAGAGTGGGACAGGAAGCTTTGCGTGTCATATATCTGAGTATGTGTGTCGCTGTACGGAGAGCCGAGAGAGAAAATCAGTCCCAGGCGGCGGTGCTGGTGGCCAGACAACACTGGCACAGATGGTGAGCGTTAAATCGTCCATATTTACATTCCATGATCCACCCACATGCTTTCACCCGAAAGCATGCGAGATTAAACCGAAAATATCCCTTGTGAACTTCAGGCCCTTTATGAGAGGGTCCATCAGTCGGGAACTCGCTAGAATTTGGCTGCAAGAAAATCTAGATCCTGCTACATCAGAACAGCAGGGTTGGATAACAGGAAGCTGCATGCAACAGGTACATGCTTCATATGCAATATTTGCTTAAACTGCTTGTCTCTAATGCAGTTTTATAGTAAGTCATATATGTTTTTACCCATCAGGCTGTGCTGCAGTTGGTGGTTCTGTGTCAGGAGCAGGAAAGGAAACGATTGGTGGAGATTTTGCACAGGGTTTCCTTGACTGAAGGTTTGAAAAAGCAACAGTTAAACAATTATTATTACATAATTAAAAGGACAGTTTAACAAATAATGACTTTACTAGATGTCATTCCAAACCAGTTCATCTTTAGTCAAACATGAAGCAGATGTAAGACGGTAATGTTGCTTTATTATATGACAGTAAATGGTGACTTGGGCCGTTGTGTTAGAAAAAAAAACATGAAACTTGTAAATGTATTCCACGTCTTTCACATTTATGCATTTAGCAGGGACTTTTATCCAAAGTGCATTTAAGAATACATTTACAACCTTTTTCATCAGTAAATGTGATGTTCACTAGGATCAAACCTATAAACTTTGTGCTACAAATGTAACGTTCAGTCATATGGATTCAAACTTGAATATCATGAATATCAAAAATATATTGTTATGGTATCTTTTTGTACAGTATGTTGCTACAGTAAAGCATTTTTCAAAAATTACAGTAAAAAAGCATTTAACCTTATTACTTCAATAAAATGGTTACCACACAAAACAAATATTAAAGCCTATTGACCAATCAGAATCAAGAACTGCAACTAACCATTTCATAAACATTAAAATCTTCTTTGTTGTGTTTCAATGAAGAAATAGAATAGAATCATTTAAATATGACAAGCATTGGTGTCATTGGTATGACATCAGCACTAAACGTACAACGACACCAACGTCTCTGGTTCTCATTAGTCATGTTTGTGTCTTTAAGATGTGGCTGAGGGAAATGCAGATGACCAGAGCTGTGTGTCCAGACTGCAGCAGATAAAGGTCTCTCTGCAGGAAGCACAGGGCTCTCATGAACCGATGGCATCAGGGTTTACTGGGATGGAAGTCTCATGGGGTGAATGTGCCATGCATTTACTGACCCAGCTTACTCTAGCTCATGATGATGAGACCTGGACTGTTTTATACTCTCTACAAGATCTGGTGAATCTCACAAACATACATTTATTATTTTATGCATTTATCCAAAGCAACGCTTTCCCAGCTGAACTACAGAAAGCCTACATATAATATAAACCTTGTTTATTATGTGTATGAATAATGAACTTCTCTCTTCGTAGGAATCTAAGGGTCTGTTGAATCTAGTGCAGAAATATGAGACAGAGCTACAGAGACCCAGATTCCACAATCTGTGTGAAGTTTTACAGTCACGTGCACCAGCGCAGTCCACTGCCGAGCCAAACACAGTGAGATTAACAAAACTGTCGACATAAAAGAATTTGGAAAAGGTTTCGTAAATGGATTAGAGGATGAGAGAAACAGTGTCTAATGTCATTTACAGGAGAGAGAGAGATCTGAATATATCCAGGAAGAATCTTTGGATGGTGAAAAACAAGCACTCTGTACTGGTAAAGTTAAACAATCGTACAATCCTTTCTAATGTCTTAAAGATGAAATTTCTGCATCAGCACCACTGAATGTAATGGCAAAATCAATTAAACATCTGACTCTGCTTTCATCTATTTTAATAATGTAAAAAAACATATTATTTAATGCATTTTCAATGCATAGTTCTATAATAATAGTAACATTAACAATATAAACACATAAAACATTTAACAACATAAAAAAATGTATTCTGTGAAATTTGTAAAATCCCAGAGGAAAATTTTATTGCTCAGCGGTTTCTTTTTCTGTGGAAATTCTTAGTTCTCAGTTGTGTTTCATTTACGAATCAATCTCAGATGGTTCTCTAAAAATTGCTTACATCAAATAGAAATAAAAACAAATGAGACATTTATTAAAATACAGGAAGAGTATGGAGCTCAAGAATTTATATTGTATAGGTCAAAATGATGAGACATAATTTTGAGAGTTTATATTGAAATGTTCAATAATATTGACTTTTGATGTCAGACTTGACAAATCTGAATGTTTGTGTCATTGTTGAGATCTCTTCTGAAACTCTAATGACAGAGACATTTGTGAGATTTCTGACTCTTTCTCAGGAGAAATATCTGAGACTTAAGCAAACGTTTCCATTTACTCTCCATTTAATCTCATTGTTGTCTAGGAGAAATAATTGAAATATTAAAGATCTGACGTTATTTCTTTTTTATGAGATGCACTTGTTTTTCCATGTTTGCAGGGTGTGGCATGGCTTTAGATCCCGAGGACACGCCATATTTAGAGATTCTGTGTGTCAGAGACCCGAGAGATGAGGCAAGCATGATGGAGACGAGAGATGGAGAAAGAGAGAGAATATATGGAGGTACTGAGAGCAGAGAAAGCAATGAGGGTATTTCAGTAGAGAAACAAAACTCTCTTATCACACTGGCCTGGAGCAAACCAGTGCATGAAGAGAATCAGATGCAGGTACACATGTGAAATGCATGTGAAAATTCAATTTTAATGTCTTCTATTTTGGCATAAACTCTGTATAAATTTGTTCAGTTTAACTAAAACAATGTTTTATTTCTTGCAGGAAGTGACTTTATCTGTACAGGAAGAAGAGTCATCCCCTACAACAGTGCAGGAGAGACCTTCCAACACAATTCACAATCCACGTGAAGTGAATATATACACCCACCAGGAAAACATAAATACTGTCCCACTCCAAACAAGAGCTGAAGACATACAGACAGAGATTCAAACAACACAAGATCATTCAACATTCACTGCCGTAAGAATCTCACATTAATCTAGTTTATTACAAGCAAACCCTTGCATTACCTAAATATCCTCCTCCATCACAGTGTTCTTGTTTTGACCAGACTGGACACCAAGATGAAGATGTCAGAGATGAACATCACACAATCCAACCTCCCACTGACCACCAACAACCCATCGTGACACTATCCACACAATCCACTGACACAACAGATACAATCACACCATCAACAAGCACACGGCCCACAGATCAGAAACAGATTTGTGACGCCCGAGAGATGGAGACATTACAGCAGGAGCAGATGAGGGAGGAGGAGACAGAGGAGAGAGGAGGTGAAGAACAGCAGCTTCAGCGGGAAGCAACGATGCAATGTCTAGTGAACATCCAGAGGAGAGCAGAGAGACGCTGGCAACGAGATCGTGACAGACAACTGCTGAGAGTAAGTACACAAAACACTCTTGAACATAAATGTGCTTCAAAAGTTCTCCTTGGAACTGTTTTCGGTTCTTGAAAGAACAACTTTTTTCAAAAAATGTTATTGTCTAAAAAACCTTTTCCACTATAAAGAACTTTTATGTGTCATAAAAAAGTTTTGTGAATGTTAAAGGTGGTCCAATTCCATAGAAAAACCATTTTGGCTGTTTCATAAAGAAACTTTGTTTTTGAGTGTATATAGGAAAATGTTTAGTTGGAGGAAACATTAGTTATGGTTTCTTCTACCAAAAACAAGCATGATTTTATTCTTCACCCTTTCTCTCACCTTTACATCATCTTTTTATAGATCTTAAATATCTTTAAAATGTACATAATCCAGTGTTGTAAGGCCTGTGGGTTTGCTGTCAGCCTAAATATATTTTGGGACGCTCTATTAAACCAGTTTAGTTTATGTTGACAAATTGTATGAATACTGTTTTGTGTGTTTTTGTCAGGTTCAAGAGAGACTGGCAATTGTGCAGAGTCGAAAGGCTGATGAGGATCTGTTGGGTCTGACGTATCTAACCGACACATTACGGCAGGTACAGAACTCTAACTGAACCAGCTGAACAAATTTAGATGCAACAAAGAAGTCTCAAATTAATTACAGTGAAAGTAAAACTCTTTAGAAGTAAAACTCTTTTAGTATCTTCATGGCTTGATAAAATGACAAGAGAATATTTCTGTAAATTCTGTGCATAATTTACATGATAAAATATAAAATTTTCTTGTAAGTGTAACTTTTAAATGGTAGTGTATGTGCATGCACATATATATATATATATATATATATACATACATGTACACGTTGACTCCTCTGCGTAGTTATGATGTGAACTGATCAAATGTTGTAGGAGGACGAGCAACAACAGAAAACTTTAGTGAGAGAGAAACTCGAGCAGATGAGAAGAGAACGCTCGTGCATTCTCCAGTCCAGACGAGAGAGGTAACATATGAGTCTATACATTAGACTAGCTCCTTCCCAGTCATTTCATATCATTTAAAGTAAACAAAAACAATTCATCATTTATGCAGTCCTGGTTTAATTTCAAGTCTTATTAGTCATATAACAAAGACTGCATGGACGACTTTTAGAGGTTTATTTTGTTTGATAACCTTTCATCCCTGTATGCTGTTGTGTTATGAGACAATCTTATTAGTAAATTAATTCAACATTATGTTAACATCCAACGTAACGTTTTGGGTTTACAGAAACACCACTGGCTTTAAAGAGCTCATCGCACCCACCGCTCAACACATGGCAGAGACTGATGAAAGCCATTAAAGCTCAAATCACATCACAGAATACACACTCCAAACATTTATCAACTTTATTCATGTTTAAGCAACTTTATTCATGTTTCCTAGTTGCCAATGATTAATACCGCCTCTTATCTCGGTCTATAGCAGTGCTTACAGCGCATGCACACATCGGCTGTTGATCATTAAAGAAGACCGTAGTGTTTCTTTGGCAAAACTAGAAGAAATGCATGACTGTAAATTTATTGCAGAACATGAAGAAGTCTTGCATCTTTTTCATTTCAAAGAAGTCTCTGTAGATTTTTTACCGTTTCCCATGTGCACATTTTTCTATTCTCACATTAAATACAAACCAGAACTAGAGATTTGCTCTGACGTAACTGTGCAGGAAATGTATAATGAAACACAATTGAATATTTTATTGAACTTCAAGAAACTTCACACTGTCTGAGTCTCTTAACAGATCTGTGCGTGCGTTAATTATAACATAAACAACAAAGTCTGCCTCCCCTCCAACATCAACTTTTATATATTCGGAGAGCATATATACTGTGATAGTTTACAATGGAAATGAAAGCAGTGATGAATAAATTATTTTGCTTTGTCTCTTGTGACTGTTCTTTATGTATTTGTGAGACTGTATATGTGTATAGTCTGCAGGTAAATAATGGATGTAAGTGCATATGTGTTGTCATTACAGTCTTACTATTGTGTGTGTGTTTGGTTCACTACATGGTGTGAAGAATGATTAAGGGGAAACTGTCCGATAAAATTTTAACACAGCCAAAAACAATTCTGAGATTACTGGTGGGCGCACTGCACCCCCGGTCCATGCGGACCCCCCTCCTCATCAGAGCTGTCGTTGTAAGCTTCGCGACGGTGACCCCCAGATGACCCCTGACTAAGGTCAAAGTCCTGCAAATCCACCTCCTCTGCATCAGACGAGATGACAGGAACTTCTGAACGGGACGGCAACAGATCCTCCAACTCCTACACGAAGACACATATCAACGCTATTGAGTATTCTCCCGCTGAGGTTTGTATCTTTATTACACAATTACACACATCAGCATTTAATGTATAAGAAAGGGCAATCCCAGAATGCATTGCAACATGCTGAAGTAAAACAAATACATGTGGGTATTAAAAACTAATTTTGATATGCAAAAAGTTTGAAATAATTAGAAATAGGTAACACGTTTTTATTTTCTATATATATATTAATATATATTATAGCGGGTGTAACAATTTATCAATATATTAAATATTGCAATACAAGTGTTCAGAAAACACACCGTTAATTTCTCGGTGCTTATCCAGCCGGTCTCTGGAAACTGCACTTCAAACTTGATGTACAGATCTCCTTTCTCAAAGGGGTTTCTGTACTGAGGCATTCCTTCCCCCCGGACAACCCTTGTGGAACCTGAACACACAACACGACAGTGTTATAACAACATCACATCTTGGAAAAGCAAACACATTTAAGTCACCTACAACATGCTTTTACTCACCTGGCTCTATGACTTTTCCAGGAGGATACTTGATGACAAGATGTCGTCCGTCGAGGTGCGTGAGCATGAACTGAAATCCACAAAGTGCCTCGACAAGACCGATTTTGTGGGACATGTGGAGGTCACTGCCATCCCGACGGAACTCCTGTATAACGAATGAAGACAACACACGTGAGGATTTACTTGTTTACTAACTGACCTAAAATTGCCTAACTTTTAATTATCAAGAAAAAGTGGTTAGCATGATCCAGACCTTCTGGTAGATAGCATAACTGCACTATTCTGTAGGCAAAAACATTTGTGTCTAGCACTCATGAGCAAAGACAACATGCCTGTGTAATGTATAAATAAATATGGAAAAAAGAATTGTGAATATAAATAAAATAACGAGAATAAAAATAACAAAATACATGCAAGAAAAGAATTTAAAACTCCTTTGCCAGTCGAGTCTATCTAAAACAAAGTGTAATCTCTTATGTGTCCTTCAAAAATGTAATACCGACTCCCAAGCGTTGGCAGCTCCAACAACTGACTTCTTGAAAGAGTTTATGTGAAACTTGACTTTTTTCAAATCAGACTGATAAAAACCAGCAAAACCTTGACTTCTGAAATGTACCCAGGAGCCAGCCAATCAGATTTTTGCAGATTATTGTTATTCTTGTATCCAATATCAGACACCTGTGAATGACTCGTGTGTCTCACCTCATGCTCCTTCTCCTGCAGAACCAGTATTATATCTCCAGGTTCTGTGTTGGGTGATTGATCTGCCTCTCCACTGAATGTGATCTTCTGTCCGTGTTTCATTCCTTTATCCACGTGCACCTCCAAGACCTTCACCTCTTTACATACTTTACGGCCGTCACACTCTTTACAGCGGTCTTTCTCGTGGATCACCTCCCCTGCAAACATATAAAAGCGTCAAATCACTTACACAGCCATATCAACGTTGTCTGTATAAAAGAAGGGATAAACGTGAATATATACCCTCTCCATTGCAGTCAGTGCACACAGATTGCATTTGCTGGACCATGCCAGGAGCCAACTGTCTGATCATGATCCGCATGCCGCGGCCCCGACATGTTGCACACTTCTGCACGGCTCCTGTTTTACCTCCTTGACTGAGGATGAGGAAGAAATATAGAAAAAATGTAAGGTATTTTGGGTAAGATCTACAGCTACTGTAACACACCGTTATACTTTAAAAATGCATAAAATCATGCAATGAGACACACTTACCCATTGCAGGCACTACACAGTACATTCTTGCTGAGCTGAAGTTTGGTAGTTTTCCCGTTGTAAAGGTCTTCCAAAGACACTCTGCATAAAAAAGATCAAATAATAATGTTTTTAGGACCCACTGCAAATATATGTTAAGTATATTTTATTATTTATTCCTAATACTGCAAAGTATGTCTGATTGTGTTCCACAGAAAAACAATAAGAAGTTTGGAAAACCTGTAAAAGAGGGTAAATAATTTTCCCCCTTACTACATTATACATTATAATAATTCAGCTGAACTTTGGGTATTGAAAGTGTATTGAAGCTTTAAAAACACTACATGCCTATGGAGGACCAAAGAAAATACAAAAATAAGTAAATATGGAAAAAATAAAAGTGGAAAAATAAATACATATGGGAGAATATAAATGTGTAAATAAACAAACAATAAAAGAAATAAATGGTTACAAATAAACACAGAAAACAATCATTAAACAGGACTATATTTAGTGTAAAAAAATATTTTTATTTATTTTTAATTATTGTAGCTATGGTCCTCCATACACATCACCACCCCACATATAAAATAGGTCACACACAGAATAATGATCCTCTTTAACCTGATTCTCTGCGCAGGTAAAGATGGAAGTCATCACTCACTTCAGCGGATGTATCATGTCCTCTCCTCTCCGTCTGCCTCCGTTTCGGCTTCTGCTGCTCTGGCCTCCCATAAAACCAAACAGACCTCCACCAAAGATGTGAGAGAAGATATCCTCCATCCCGGCTCCACCACCGCCCCCTTCACGCAAACCCTGCTCTCCATATCGGTCGTATAGATCCTTCTTCTCTGGGTTAGTCAGAACCTCGTAGGCAAAACTGATCTCCTTAAACTAAATCACATATTTTATGGTCAACATTTCAATTGATTCATTAATGGCTTTTACCACTACAATACTGTATGCCTATCTAATAAATGGGGTCTTATAATAAAAAAAAGTGTCCCTGACCTCATACAATCCTATAAAGTAAAAACATTCTAGTTTTTTATGTCTATTGAAATATGTGAAATATGCAAACGACTCAATTTATGATGTAAAAACATGACAGAATTAGCACAGGACCAACATTTATTTATGCTAGTCAGCGTCAATACGTTTCAAGGGAAAAACTACAATCAATGTAAGATATGATGTCTTAAAAATAGGACTTACCTTGTCACCTGCATTAGGGTTTTTATCAGGATGGTATTCTTTTGCTAACTTCCGGTATGCCTAAAAATAAAATAACAAAATAATTACAAATTCCTCTTTTACTTAGCCCTTACCATATAGCCCTTATATTGTTTATCTGGGCTAACCTTTCCATTCTCGATGCCACGCATTTACTGCATAATAAAAACAAGCTACGTTTTCCTTACGCGAGCTTTCTGAATCATCGCATTAACAATCAAACAAAACTAAAAACCAAATCCAACCTCAACACCTAGACAGTTTAAAGACTTCACCTTCAAACAAAGAGGTTTTGGACAATAACATGTGGGTGTATGCATCCAAAACAGCCTAAAACGGGACATTGACAACACAAGACCTACATTAACCAATGTTGCACATCAGCTAAAATGTATCAAAGCCCCAGGTTAGCCAGTTCTCCCCTTTCCTTTATATCCAGTAATGCTCTTCAACTGTAAGAAGCACCTTTAGCTGTCTCCAGCACCTGGCGGATGCTCTCCAAATCCAATGCGTAAAAACAGAGGACAATCACGGGTATAAAACAGCAAGCAAACGACATATTTGAGCATGCATCGTTTAAATCTTTCCCTAAATCCATCCACGCAAGGCCACAATGGAGGATCTATGCAGCATGCATGCTGCAAAACATGCAAGTAGCTCCCCGACGGGCAGCATCCCGGGTCACGCGTATCTTTGATTTCATGATCGTATGACGGGATAAGCGTAGGGGACCGTCTCTACCTTTTTCAGCTCGTTTTCGCCGGCCGACGGAGACACTCCGAGGATGTCGTATAGTTTTGTGTCTGCGACGTTCGCCATGTCTGCAGACTGGTGCGGCAGCTGCGCGAGGAGGAGCGGAGAGAGGAAAGCCGGCTGCGAGACGTCACGTGCGCGCCGCCGCCTCTGAGCAGTGCGCGGGCTCGCTCCTGTCCTGCACCACAGTATAAAAACAATACACATAACACTTTTTATTACTTTGTGTATTGTATTATATCTTACGTTTTTAAAAAATATATATTTTCTACATTTATTATTCATTAAAATTCAAGATAGTAGAATGATGGATTTAATATGAATATAGGAATGTAATGGTTTTAATTGACCAAAAGGATAAATTGAATAATAAACTCTTGTTTAAACGTTAGTAAAAATTGTAGTGCTTTCCAGAATAAAAACTATCACGAACAATCAGCTGTTCACCATTAAAACCATTACAAAAATTGGAGTGTTTTGGGCCTTCTTCCAGTAGGATTTAATGGTATTTTATTGTTTCCCATCTGCCACATAACAGTCCACCTATAAAACCGACCCACAGAGACCATTATATAGTGTCGATTTAAACCAATACAATTCCTTATTAAAATCAAACTATTAAATCATTATTTCTGTTACGATTTTTATTGTTTTTACAGCAGAGTTATTTTATTAGTTGCTATACTTCTCGTAATATTAAAAAATGGATGTACAGTTTTTTATTTATGTTTTAAAATTAAGCACAAAGTACGTATTTAGTAAAAAATTATGGGAGGTAATTTTATGATACAAATTTAGTGATCAACAGGATTATTGTATACAACGTATTTATAATCCAGAAACACAATCGATTTCTTACTATTTTACTGTAACACAACAACACACCGGAAAGTCCGAACCGCGCGCGTCCACGCTACACACCATGCGCGTCCATGTCTCCTAGTCGGCCATTTTGACTTGAGAAATAATATCCAAATCTTTTCTGCTGCCAGTTTAAAGATCTGAAGGGGTCAGTGCTGTACAGTCCTGCTGGGGGAGAGAGAGACTACGGAAATCTATGGATATTGAAGGATGCATCGCGAAACAATTACCAGATCTCCCCTCTGACACCTTATAGGGCAGGTCTGATCACAGATTGCTGTTTGTCTCGCATCTGAAAGTGTTTCTGGTAAGTTGACACCGATCCACTGTTTTGGTAATGATCTGTTTATTCGCGTTTATTTGACTGTCGTGTCTGTTGAACACATGTACGTATGCATGACATGCATGTGACTCGTGTGCGTTTTATAAGCAATGTTTAACCACAGCATGCTTCTGTTGGAGAAAAATGACTTTCACCTTGAAATGCATGCTCATATTTTATTAATCCTTTGTACTTGTTCACATACAGAAATACGTTATAAAATGTGCATTGTAAAGCTGTTTTAACTTAGTGGCCCTTCGGGTGTGTATTAACGCAAATAAGCTTGTGTGTGTTTTCCAGTTTTTTGCCATTTATCAACGCTTTGCAATTCAGTAAACGTGCATGTAAAGGTCCGGCGTTTTGATTGGTGGGTTGCTTCTCGCCTCTGCGTTCTGATTGGCTGATCACTGACAGTGACATTAAGCGAAGCCGCTGGTTCTGCCCCTGACATTGATGTTCAAAGAGGGATTTAATTTCCCCTCGTTATGATGAATTGTGTGTTTTAGGTTAAATAACATACTGTTTCAGAGTGTCCTTGATGTCCCAGCCCTGTCAGACACGTGACAAGTGTGTGTGGACTGTATGATTTGCTCTTATTAATTCAGGAACATGTTGATCTCTGTGCAGTCAGTGTTTGTGTATTCAACGCACATCAGTTCAGTTCTTCCGTGTCATTTCAGCACGCGAGACACTTACCTACTGTATATAGATTTAGACACCATTTATATAATCATATATTTATTTTTTTAAGAAGATATCTACTTATTTTATTAAAGGAAACTAGGATTTTAGACTGTTACATTTTTTTGGGACCTTTGTCTGTCAATGTCTGTCTGTTCTGTATGCAGTACGTTTCTCATGGAAAATGAGGAGCAAAATGTAACAAATGTGAACATAATATTTTTTAAACATAGTAAATAGCTTTAATAGTAAATAATAGTTATTGTATTCTAGCCATAATTATATAATAGGTGAGAAAAGGTTTGGACATTTTTGGTGAAAAGATGTTTATTTTAAAATGTAAAAATGCAGAAAGGTTTGTGTGAAGGTTAGGTTTAGGGTTGGGATGAGAGTTACAGAATACAATATACTGTACAGTTTATACATTATAAAAGTCATAATATCAATGGAAATTTCCCACAATGTACAGAAACTAAATGTGTGTGTGCAGTGGTGGTCTGTATGATCTAGTTTCGACTGACGGCTGACCTCATATTCCTTGAAGATGCTGATTAATCTCATTAAATGACTTAAAAGAACATGCTGCTATTTGTGTGTGCCTCTCACTAACTCTGTGTTTAAACAAAGGCTTCAAAAGTATGTGTTTTAAAGAGAGGGAGATGTCACATTATTCCAAACTTGTATGAAGCTCTATGTGATTAAAGACAGAATGTTGTGCTGTGTCATATCGGCTGACCCTTGAACCAGCCCTGCATTTAATCACTTTTGTCTGTCTTCCTGTCTTGTGTCTGTCTGTCTTGTGTATTACAGTAGCTGACTCGGCCACTAGCCAGCAGACCTTTAAAAGCGTCAGATTGCTTTATTATTCTAATATACTTGGGTAACTCTCTCTCACTCTCACTCTCTCTCTCCTCTCTCTCTCTCTCTCTCTCTGTCTCTCTCTCTCTCTCTCTCTCTCTCTCTCTCTCTCTCTCTCTCTCTCTCTCTCTCTCTCTCTCTCTCTCTCTCTCTCTCTCTCTCTCTCTCTCTCTCTCTCTCTCTCTCTCTCTCTCTCTCTCTCTCTCTCTCTCTCTCTCTCTCTCTCTCTCTCTCTCTCTCTCTCTCTCTCTCTCTCTCTCTCTCTCTCTCTCTCTCTCTCTCTCTCTCTCTCTCTCTCTCTCTCTGTCTCTCTCTCTGTCCCTCTCTCTGTCTCTCTCCGTCTCTCTCCCTCTCCGTCTCTCTCCCTCTCCGTCTCTCTCCCTCTCCGTCTCTCTCCGTGTCTCTCTCTGTCTCTCTCTCTGTCTCTCTCTCTCTCTCTCTCTCTCTCTCTCTCTCTCTCTCTCTCTCTCTCTCTCTCTCTCTCTCTCTCTCTCTCTCTCTCTCTCTCTCTCTCTCTCTCTCTCTCTCTCTCTCTCTCTCTCTCTCTCTCTCTCTCTCTCTCTCTCTCTCAGGTGCTCTTTCCTCTGTAGACTGCAGTCATGTTCTGGAAGTTCAACCTGCACAATTCCTCTCAGGTTGAGAAGCTTTTGGAGAAGGAGGACGTGACCCTGCAGGAGCTTCTGGATGAAGATGATGTGCTACAGGAGTGTAAGGCTCAGAATCAACGTCTGCTCCTCTTCCTCACCCAGGACAGTAGCATGCTGGAGCTCCTCCATCTCATCACACACGAGCCCCCTGCTGACGGGGAGGAGAAACTGCGCTACAAGTGAGTGAAGAAACGTTGTGTCTTATCCATGTTTTTAGATAATACATTCAGCAAACATCCATGTTTCCATGTGTCATCTACTATACACAATGTGTACATGTGTGTTTTTGTATCTCGCTCAGATATGCCAATACAGCATGCGAGGTGTTGACGTGTGATGTGTCCGTGATTAATGATAAAGTGGGAGGAGACGAATCTTTGCTCAACATGCTGTATAACTTCCTGGAGCAGACACCACCCATGAACCCACTACTGGCCTCATTCTTCAGTAAGACCGTCGGGAATCTCATCAACCGCAAAACAGAGCAGGTGAGTCGAATGTGAATTCTTGTTTTGTTTGATTCTTGGGTAATATTTCATCCTCATTATTTCATCAGGTGATCGGTTTCCTAAAGAAGAAGGAGGATTTTATTGGACAGGTCTTGAAACACTTGGACACGTCAGCCATGATGGATCTGGTGCTGCGTCTCATTAGCAGCGTGGAGTCTGCTTCGCTCAGACAAGAAGTGCTCATTGTGAGTGTGACGATAGCAGCTGTTTTGCTTTTGTGTGTTTAGGATGTGTGTATTGATTCCTGTCTTGTGTTTGCAGTGGCTGAATGAGGAGAAACTGATTCAGAGGCTCATTGAACTGATTCATCCTCAGCACGACGATCAGGTCAGTAACTAGACTTACACATTTTCTTAAGAAAGTCTGTGGAAAACTCATTAAGACAATGCTAAGCTGTCATGGATAGTTGCCAGGGTGTTGCTATGCAGTTGCTAGGATGTTCTGAGTGGTTGCTAGGGTGCTGCTTTGTGGTTTCCTAGAGAACCAAGAACCAAGATATGACTTGGGTACCTCCTTCATCGTAAATCTGTGATATTTTTTCACTAATTTTTTTGTCCGCCAGGCAAAAGTTCATATCAGTAGAACAAATGTTGCAGGACAACAAAACTTAATGATTGAAAGGTTTGTTTAAAACTTTAGCTATTATGTATTTTAATATCGACCCAAACACCACTTGCAACAACAAAATGCTGTAGTAAATGCTGTTTTTAAAAAATGTCATTGTGCAAGAAAACATTTGAATCCCACCTTACAAATGCATTAGGTGAGCGATGTAAATGTTGTTGGTCCAATCCCAGGGAATACACATATTGATAAAATGTATACCCTGAATGCACTGTATGTTGCTCTGGATAAACTTAAACTTAACCAAATGCATAAATGTCATGTAAATGTGAGGAAAGCGGAATTAGGATATTCCTGGTTTGTGTTTACAGAGGCAGTCGAACGCATCTCAGACGCTTTGTGACATCATCCGTCTGAGCAGAGATCAGACCAGCATATTGCAAGAGAACAATGAGCCCGATCCTCTTCTTACAACACTAGAACTGTAAGTGTGTGTGTGTTTCAGATTGTCCAGGGATTGCAGTAGCTTAATTCCAGCAAAACTTAAAATAAAAATTCTCAAAAAATGTATTTATTATCAGTATATTGAGCATCTATTTTTTACTAGACCCTTCTGATAGGGTCCAGATATCAACAAAGATATTAGTCTATACAGGAGTCCACACATCTGCTTTAAAAAAATGAATGTGACAAAAAGAACACACGTTGTTGAGAGGCAACATATTTTGTAGGATTTCTATGAATTAAAATGCAAAAACCAGAAGCAATAATACTTAACAAATGGAGAAATGATGAGTTTTTAACTTGATTTTTTTCATTTTCTGTGGGTCAGATCCTAAAAATCAAGTCTGGAAGACAAAACTAAAGCCATAAATGTCTGTGTTTGTTTGTTTCAGACAGCAGAATGTGGAAGCCCTCCTGAAGAACATGTTTGGAGGAGAGAGGAGTGAAAGTTGTATCGTCTATGGAACTCAAGTGTTACTCACATTGTTGGAGACTCGGAGATCAGGGTGAGAAAATCATCTCTACAGATTTGTGATCACATAAATGTTCAGTTTTACTAATGTTTGTGTGTGTGTGTTTGTGTGTGACAGTATTGAGCAGATGATTGACCCGTGTTCTCAGGGAATGGAGAAGTCTTACACTGTAAACAACAGCATATTAATGGGAATCCAAACACATCTAAAGCTCTTCCATCACCTTTTGTTAAACCCACCCAAGGTTGGTTTGTTTCTCCTGTTCATAATATTGATAAATATTGATCCTGGATTTATACTGAAATTAAAATAAACATTTGACTTTAAAACTGTATCCTACACATCACATGTAGAAACAAGAAAAATAATATTATCCAATAATACCAAGTCCCTCCCTACACCTTTTCCTGCTTTTGAAAGTCACATTAAGGAATTTAAATGAGTTGGCAACAGCATCCCATACAGTTGTGGCCAAAAGCGATATCCAACTTTAGAAAATTGGCATCCTTGCACTTTATTTAAACATAATATTAAAGATGTTTTGAAATTTTTTATGCATGTTGTGTAGTTGTGTGTACAGACAGAAAAATTTGACAAAAATTACACACAAAACATGAGCAAAGCTTGTTGAGTCAAGACCATGGAGAATTAGAAAAGCAAAACATGACCAACAAAATATTAATAACTGATAAAACTGATAACACAATGTATTGTAGTGTTCTTTTTGCCAAATAACATAACCAGGTTTAGTGTGTTTTGTATTGAGAAAAATGCCCTCCAGACATCATATTTGGCCGTTACTGTATTACGGTAAACCATTTATACTGGTGTTTTGACTGTATTTTGCAGAAATGTGTGATGTTGACCACGATGGGCGTCCTCGAGGAGCCGTTCGGTAACGCTCGACTACATGCTGTCAGACTGATGGCTGCTCTGCTGTACACTCGAGCTCCCAGAATACACCACGAGCTGTGCCGACTCAACATGATCAACCTGCTGCTAGTAAACAATCACTTTCAATGTCAATGAATTAAGCCGTAAAGTATATTTCCTCTCTTAATCTCTTTCTCTGTCTCTGCAGGACCTGTTTTTTACATTTTCCTGGAATAACTTCCTACATATCCAAGTGGAGCACTGTATCTCAGCCATCTTTAACCAGACGACACTAAGTGGAAAACTGCCGGATAGTCCCGATCAGACTCCGAATCAGCTGGAGAACACGCATTCAGACCCGTCTGAGACACACACGTCTGACGGATGTGATATGTTCACACACTACGACCTGATAAAACATGTATGTATGATACTGATGATGATGATGGGGACTAATGTAATCTGGGGTTTTTCCACTGCAAAAAAAAAAAAATCTTAGTATTTTTGTCCTAAATTTGCAGTACAAATATCTACAAATTCTTAAAGCAGGAAACTTTTTGTTGATAAGCTATATATCAAATATATTCAGTCTTGTTTTATGTGAAAAGATTTACATTTATTTTTTGCCAGTGGAAAAAGTAAACTTGAATGAACTTTTATCTCTTTATTTACTTCATTCAGGTATATTTCTATTTCTTTTTTCTATTATTACTATTTCTATGCAATTGGCATATATTTTTGCTTGTTTTAAGATAAACTTGATTTTCTTTCCAGAGAACAACACTTAATATTCTAGGTCATTTTGCTTACAAAGAAAATGGATGATTGTTTTGGGGTATTTGTACTGAAAAACAAGACAAAAATGCTATGTAAAAGTTTCACTTTTTGCAATGTAAATATAGTACACCAAAATGAAAATTTTGTTACCTTTATTCTAAAGCATGTTTATTCATAGAGATGAAAACTATTATTTCAGATGGTAAACGAATAGAGAGAAATTATGTCTTTATTTGTAGATTTATTTCATTTAATCCAGTTCACTAGTGTTTGATTCAAGTTAATATGTTCCTCTCTTACATGTAATATTTTTACATGTTGAGTCATTTGCTCTGTTTGGCTGTGACAGAAAGAAAAAGCCTTTTGTGAAATGCATTTAATAATAATTATGTGTGTGTTTAGCTGATAAAGGACTGCAGGCTGATTCAGAGGATCTTAGATGCATGGCAAGAAAATGACCAAACACAGTAAGTACACTTCAGTCATCTCAGAGCTGATGAGTCGGTGTGTTTATGTTTGGAAGACTTGAATCTATGTGTTTGTGTGTTGTAGGGAAGCTGGCGGTATGAGAAAGGGCTACATGGGTCATTTGACCAGGATTGCTAATACAGTTGTGCACAGTGCAGACAAAGAACAAGAACATACCCAAATCACACAACTAATAAAAGGTAGAAACCACACCGTGAGAGGATTTGTGCCATTCATACATTTCAAACAAAACATATTTACTTTTTTTCATGTGTGGTAGAGTTACCTGGGGACTATAGTGAACGTTGGGAACATTTTGTGAATGACACGCTAACAGAAACTAACAAGAGGAACACAGCGGACCTGGTGAGATCTGACACAAATGATGAGACAATAATTTATTCAGCCTTATGTCATTCAAAACCTGTATATGATTCTTTCTTCTGTGGAAGAAAAAGATGATCTTTTGAGAAATGTCTTAGTGGTTTTATGTCCATACAATGGAGGTCAATGTTGTTTGGGTTCAAAGGTTCTTCCAAATATCTTCTTTTGTGTTCTGCAAAGGAAAGAAAGCCATACAAGTTTGGAATGACATTTGGGGTGATTTTTCATTTTCTGTGCCTTTAACATATTTGTTTAATAGCTTATTAAGTTATGTTTTTAGATACCCTAAAGGAGAATTTTATCTTCAATTTTAATTCCTCAACTGTATTATGTTGAAATTAAGTGTGTGTGTTTTCTCAACACAGGTTTTCTCGGATTATCAGATTCAGCAGATGACTGCAAACTTCGTTGATCAGTTTGGACTGAATGACGATGAATTTGGAGAACATGACGGCAGCATCAGGTGATTCTTGCGCAAAACTTTACATTCAGATTTACATTTAATAAACTATATGGTGGTCAATACACACATTCATAGAGTCACACAAGATCTAGTTGTTTTGCTGTAAACACAATGGCATATGAAAGTTTTAGTCATGTTTCTCTCTCTCTGTTATATATTCAGCGCCACATTCGATCGAATCACAGAGATCAACTTTAACCTGGTGGATGAGGGGGTGAGTACTGATTATTCTCATGGTTTCATCTGCTCTTGTTTCTGTGTTTGTTTTATCATCTTAAAATCTTAAAAGTGTGTCATTTACTCGACATTCTTCCTCATGTTTTTAACACTAACTTTGTCTCTCTCTGTCTCAGGCAAGCTCTGCCATCTTCGAGACTCACGCAAAAGAAAAAATTAGTCAATATGATGATGCTGAGGATGAGGAAGATATTTGGGAGGATAAAGAAATCAACTATGCAACACGCAAACAAGTGAAAGCACGAAGCAGGTTCATAACGACTTGAATTCAATCATTATTTTGTTTATGTATTAGCCCACACACAAGCTGTGTGTGTTTTGTCTTTGGTAGGTTTGGACTGGTGACCAACGCTCAGAAGAGCGGGGTGGATGATGGGTCTCGGAGACGTCTGGGGTCACCTGATCTGGAGTGGTTTCCAGAATCAAAACAAAGTCCACAGAACGCCAAGAATCGAGAGATGGACAACCAGTCCGTTGATCCTCAAAGTACGCTTACAGCTAACACAAACTAGATTACTATTATGTTTCTTGAGTTTTTCCTAGAAGATGACTTGGAGGTGGACCAGTAAGGAACCATCTAACAAATGCCCAAAACATACTAGTACCCATGTAGCTTTCTCTCCACAGGTCCTGGATGGATAGCGAGTTTTGAGGATGACTTCAACTGCCAGGATTTTGCGAGTATCGCCATGGATACGGGATCCAGCGTGTGGGGCAGCTCCAGTGACCAGCTCAGTGAGACGGAGGATAAAGGATGGGCGACGTTTGGTGACTTCCAGCCCTTCTGCTGGTACGTCCGGGACTGTGATTCATGTTTTGGTGTGTTTTAATATCATGTTGATGTTGTGCATTTCTTCTGCAGTTCGGACGCAGGACCCAGATGCAGTTCTCCTGTAGATTCACAAAATCCAAACAAACAGAACCAGAACGATGAAGGTGACTCGATAACATATTACTGTTTTACATTCATGCATTTTGTTGGAATTTATTGTTAATTAAATTAGGTGCTTGTGCTTAAACAACTTGTGCTTTAAGCTGCAATCAGTAGTGGTTGCCTCGCTGTTGTTTTCTCTGTTTATGTTTATATTTATTATAAAGTTATAGTTTTACCAAATGCCTAATGATGGCCTTTAAAGAAACTAGTATTACTGTTATGTTTACTGATGATTGACATTACTGTGTGTGTGTTGTAGTCAAAGGCTCATCAGCGTGTGTGTGGAATGTATGTGGAGCGAGGAAAGCTCCTCTCGTGGCATCAGACAGCAGCTCCAGTGATTCCGATAGTGAGGAAGAGGAGGAGAGGACCAGCATCATCACAGAGACGGTTGCCACTGGCAATGGCAAGGAGTCTGTTAACCTCAGTGTGGACTCCGAGAAAGCTATTAGCAGGTACATAAACTGATACACAAAAGAGAAGAATTATTAGTCTGTTTGATGTTCAGAGTGATTTAGTGAAGTGAGCAGAACCTTACCATAAAAAGTTTTTATCAAAGGTTTTTATCATACAGATGTCAATATTTGATGGTTTAACATTTACTCATTAAAGTTAAAGTGCTGTTTTTTTTAGAATTGTCACATCCATAACAGTCCATATTCCTCTTTAATGAACACATGAAAATTAAAAAATAAAATAACTATTTGATGTTCTTTGAAGAGTAATCTTGTCTCCATTTGTTGGTCATTATTGCTTCTGGTTTGTGTATTTTAATTCACAGAAATCCTACAAAGTATGTTGACTCTCAAAAACGTGTTCTTTTTTGTCACATCCATAACACATGTATATTTCCATTTTTTTGAAAGAGATAACTTGTGCATATACTGATATTATTTGTTTCTTCCACTGTGTTTCAGTGACACTAATGATAAAGCAACAGGTGGCATGGCAACAGATGTCCTAGCAACGGGAACCATGGTGACGCCCATCGCTCGTGCTCATTCGTCCAAAGAGAAAAAGTAAATATAAACACATTTCTCATACAAACGTACTGTGTATTTATTGAAGTCTCTAAATATCACTGTATGTCGCTGTACAGGGGCGACCCAAGCAGCAATGGTCCAGTGTAACAGCATTTCAGATCACTTGCTTACCTCTATCCCCTGATAACCCTCTGCCATCTGCTGTTCTCATTGGTCTGCCATGTAATTGTGTGGGGTTTTTTTTGTTGCCTGGTTCTGTACATCTATTCCAGTCTTCCCTAATGAAGACATCTTCATGGTAAATGTGGGCATTGACCTTTGAACCCTGTGAGAGCAGTCCAGGTTCATTCTGTTAGTGTGTGTGTGTGTGTGTGCACACAATGACATATGCATAAACATGCTAAAATCTACATCTACGGGTGTTCATAGTTTTAGTGTTTAATTTTATTTTTGAGTCAGTGTTTACCAAGCAAGAGAGCAGATGTGTGTGTGAATAGAACGACTGATATTTCTGTGTGTTGTAGCTTTTCAGGTACTGATTTTATTTCAGTGCTGATTTCTTTGCACTTGTTTTTGTGGCCCAACAAACACGCATACACATACACACACACAAGTATATAAACTTATACTTTCTTGGGAGCAAAATGAATTGGGAAAAACTGTTTAGTTTTGTTAAATGTTTCTTGTATGCTGTTTTTTTTACATGAAAGGCCAAAAAGGAAAGTGTTGTTGCTCCAGTTCTGACTGTCTTCTGTGGAACATTAACGTTTAGATAAATTGGATAAACGTCTCTCAAATCTCTGCTGCCTTTAATTTATTAAGTACAATCATTTCAAGTTTTTTTTATGTTTTTTACATTATTCCAACCCATCAAATTGCAACTTACCAATGGCCAAAATTAAGTTGATATGACGTGTAAAGCCAAGTTAATTGAACTTAAACATTTAAGGCAGCAAAGTTTTTTTCCAGTGCATAAATGTAGTCCATGTGTCTTGTATATTATATTCCTTAAGTCTTCAGGGGTCATACAAGCTGAAATTTAAGCTGTTTTTTCGTTCTTAAGAATACCTTCTTCTGGAATACTTCTTATGTTACTGAATGAATAACTAAATGTTTTGTGTTCCACGGAGGAAAATCACATGGGTTTGGACAACATAAGAGTGAGTAAATGATGATTTTTTAGGTTTGGGTAAGTCAGTATGAATCGTCAGAATGAACTCAGGTGAAGGTGGCGCGTCTGAGCGAGAGGTTGGACAACTTTAAAGAAGAAGGTGTGTGTGTGTGTGCCTTTAAAATATCAGAGAATGACACATCAGCGTGTACACGTGTGAGTGTGTGCACATATCCGTCATAATCTTCCTGTTGTAGTCAGGTCTTAATAAATGTTGACGTGTATTCTTTATGAAATGTGCAATTAATGTTTTTACTAATTACTAGTGAAACACTAGAAAGCTTAGCAATAATAGTACGAATCATTTCTCGTTTTGATTTGTTTTTTTATTAATGTAGCTTCGGGACAATGTGCACACAGACACACAAAGTGTCTAAATATAATAGTATGTGTGAATGTTTGGAAAGACTGTGTTTTCTGTTTTGCACTTTTAAAAACTTGATTTTAATACCAAATGCAACAGGACGGTAGTGGTGAAGCGATTCTAATGATCCCAGATCAGTTTTTGGTCTATGTGGGTTTTTAAGTTTACAAGCACTTATGATTAAATCACAGTTTTGTGTGTGTGAGAATGAAAGCAATTGAAAGTGAAATAATGACAGATCGGCTCTGTGCTTGAATGTAATTCTAATTTTTATTTTATATTTATTTTCTCTGTAACCCATTTAACCCACTGGTTTGGATAACAGGGTTTCATTTTTTTCTCATGGAGACTGAATTGTTTCTCATTTGAACGTCATAAATTTTGTCATATTTGATCTAGGCCTTTAATTTAACACGTACAGTAATCGGCCATTTAGTGAAATAGCAATGATTCTGTCTATCTCGTCTTCCACATCTAGTACAGGTCTTTATTATTCAGTCTTTATTTCTGTTTATGGTTAATGTGTTCCTAACATGTTTATTTCACCGGTCAGGTACTGAAACACAAGTTGAGTGATGTTTGCTGCTGTGACTCATTTTAAAATGAAATAGTTTGTTCAAAGCAAATTAGAGAAATTTGGGAAGCATTAGTAAATGTTTAGATAAATAATTTACCCATTGTCTTTTTTTATAATATTTAAAAAGATGTATTGTTTTTCCATGTAAGGGAAATCGCTTGTTTTATTAATGAACCCCTTTATCAAGGCCCAATTTTATAGCTGAATAGAAACAGCAATGTGAAATCATTTTTACAGTATGTTGTTTTACTTTAAATGTTTAGCTCTTGTATGTATTAAAGTATCCAACAACACAAATGCATACAGTAGGATATTTTCTGCAATGTTACTGCCTGGAGCGTCTGTCCATTGTGTGAATCTGGAACACACGTCTGTTGTCATGTAGTCAAATTGCCTTTTCAATGTAAACTGATGATGGTGGGTTTTCTTTATCGGTATAATGCAATACTGTACCTGTTATCTGTTGTCAACAGTTAGGCTTTGAAATCAATTATCAAACAAATAAATATTTCAGATGGGTTTCTGAGTCGTTATTGTGTATGTGTGCTTTATTTCTTTAAATCTTACCTTATTTGTGGCATATCTGGCTTCACAATGGACTGAAAAAAAACTGTTGGATTAACATTAAAAATATAAAATGTAAACATTAAAAATTAAAATCGGTTGCTTAATGTTATGTTGGCTTAATTTAGCATAATTTATTTATGTTCATGTTTCCCAATTTATGTTTGTTAAAAAACTAGATTTTTATATGTAAAACGTTTTTAGTTAAAAAAAAAAAAAAAAAGTTTGATAATGTAACACAAAATTTTCATTCATCTTATATTAAGTTGACAGAGTTCAACAACTTTTGTTGAAAGTTTAAAAACCTCTCTGAACAATGGTAACCACAAAACTCTTCTTTATATAGAAAATATATTAATATGTGCAACTGATATACATATGTTTTATGTTTACGCACTGAAAAAAAGAATTTTGTCTTAAAAATATTTTTGTGTTTTGTGGTTACTTGTGGCTGTGAGAGGATAAGAAGTTGAGGAAATGAGTTAAGAAATTTAACAAAAAATGTAAAAGTAAAAAAATAATTTTTTTGCGAAAATGTAATGTTATTTTGTTTATGTTTCCCAATTTATGTTTGTTAAAAAAAATTTTAAAAAAAACTTTTTTTAGTTAATGTAACACAAAATTTTCATTCATCTTATATTAAGTTGACAGAGTTCAACAACAGAAATTCAAGTTTAAAAACCTTTCTGAACAATGGTAACCACAAAACTGAGAAAATATATTAATATGTGCAACTGATATACTTTTTTTTATGTTTACACACAGAAAAAAAGAATTTTGTCTTAAAAATATTTTTGTGTTTTGTGGTTACTATTGTTCAGAAGAGCGGCGCTTGTGCTTAGGCTGTGAGAGGATAAGAAGTTGAGGAAATGAGTTGAGAAATTTAACAAAAAATGTAAAAGTTTTTTTTTTTAACAAACTTAAATTGGAAAACGTGAACATAAATAATTATGCTGCGAAAATGTAATGTTATTTTGTTTATGTTTCCCAATTTATGTTTGTTAAAAAAAATTGATTTTTATATGTAAAACGTTTTTAGTTAAAAAAAAAATACTTTTTTTAGTTAATGTAAAACAAAATTTTCATTCATCTTATATTAAGTTGACAGAGTTCAACAACAGAAATTCAAGTTTAAAAACCTTTCTGAACAATGGTAACCACAAAACTGAGAAAATATATTAATATGTGCAACTGATATACTTTTTTGTTTGTTTACACACAGAAAAAAAGAATTTTGTCTTAAAAATATTTTTGTGTTTTGTGGTTACTATTGTTCAGAAGAGCGGCGCTTGTGCTTAGGCTGTGAGAGGATAAGAAGTTGAGGAAATGAGTTGAGAAATTTAACAAAAAATGTAAAAGTTTGTTTGTTTGTTTTTTTAACAAACTTAAATTGGAAAACGTCTTAAAAAACATAAATAATTATGAGTTGAAAATGTAATGTTATTTTGTTTATGTTTCCCAATTTATGTTTGTTAAAAACTTTATATGTAAAACGTTTTTTTAGTTAAAAAAATTTTAAAAATTTGTTAAGTTAATGTAACACAAAATTTTCATTCATCTTATATTAAGTTGACAGAGTTCAACAACAGAAATTCAAGTTTAAAAACCTTTCTGAACAATGGTAACCACAAAACTCTTCTCACAAAACTGAGAAAATATATTAATATGTGCAACTGATATACTTTTTTTTTTATGTTTACACACAGAAAAAAAGAATTTTGTCTTAAAAATATTTTTGTGTTTTGTGGTTACTATTGTTCAGAAGAGCGGCGCTTGTGCTTAGGCTGTGAGAGGATAAGAAGTTGAGGAAATGACTTGAGAAATTTAACAAAAAATGTAAAAGTTTTTTTTTTTTAACAAACTTAAATTGTAAAACATGAACATAAATAATTATGCTGCGAAAATGTAATGTTATTTTGTTTATGTTTCCCAATTTATGTTTGTTACAAAAATTGATTTTTATATGTAAAACGTTTTTAGTTAAAAAAAAAAAATTTTTTTAGTTAATGTAACACAAAATTTTCATTCATCTTATATTAAGTTGACAGAGTTCAACAACAGAAATTCAAGTTTAAAAACCTTTCTGAACAATAGTAACCACAAAACTGAGAAAATATATTAATATGTGCAACTGATATACTTTTTTTTTGTTTACACACAGAAAAAAATAATTTTGTCTTAAAAATATTTTTGTGTTTTGTGGTTACTATTGTTCAGAAGAGCGGCGCTTGTGCTTAGGCTGTGAGAGGATAAGAAATTGAGGAAATGAGTTGAGAAATTTAACAAAAATGTAACAAAAAAAAAGTTTGTTTTTATACAAACTTAAATTGGATATACGTTTTATGAACATAAATAATTTTGTCTTAAAAATATGTTTTGTGGTTACTTGTGGCTGTGAGAGGATAAGAAAAGGAAATAATGTTATTTTGTTTATGTTTCCCAATATATGTTTGTTAATAAATTGGATTTTTTAAGTTTGAATATGTAAATTTTGTTTTTTAGTTAAAAAAACTTTTTTTTTTAGTTAATGTAAAACAAAATTTTCATTCATCTTATATTAAGTTGACAGAGTTCAAAAACAGAAATTCAAGTTTAAAAACCTTTCTGAACAATGGTAACCACAAAACTGAGAAAATATATTAATATGTGCAACTGATATACATATGTTTCTGTTATGTTTACACACTGAAAAAATTATTTTGTCTTAAAAATATTTTTGAGTTTTGTGGTTACTATTGTTCAGTGCTAAGCTTGTGCTTAGGCTGTGAGAGGATAAGAAAGGCTGTGAGAGGATAAGAAGTTGAGGAAATGAGTTGAGAAATTTAAAAAAAATGTAAATTAATGTTTCCCAATTTTTTTTTTTAACAAACTTTTTTAAATTCATCTTATATTAAGTTGACAGAGTTCAACAACTTTTGTTGAAAGTTTAAAACCTCTCTGAACAATGGAACATAGAAATAATATATAATATGTGCAACTGATAAAATGTTTTGTGTTTTTTGTTTAAAAATATGTTTCCCAATTTATGTTTGAGGATAAGAAGTTGAGGAAATGAGTTAAAAATTTAACAAAAAATGTGTTTTTTTTTTTTTTTTTATATGTAAACGTGAACATAAATAATTTTTAGTGAAAATGTAAATTTTGTTTTTAGTTAATGTAAAAACACACAGTTTTTCATTCATCTTATATTAAGTTGACAGAGTTCAACAACTCTGAAATTCAAGTTTAAAAACCTTTCTGAACAATGGTAACCACAAAACTCTTCTCACAAAACTGAGAAAATATATTAATATGTGCAACTGATATACATATGTTTCTGTTATGTTTACACACAGAAAAAAAGAATTTTGTCTTAAAAATATTTTTGTGTTTTGTGGTTACTATTGTTCAGAAGAGCGGTGCTTGTGCTTAGGCTGTGAGAGGATAAGAAATTGAGGAAATGAGTTGAGAAATTTAACAAAAAATGTAAAAGTTTGTTTGTTTGTTTTTTTAACAAACTTAAATTGGAAAACATGAACACAAATAATTATGCTGCGAAAATGTAATGTTATTTTGTTTATGTTTCCCAATTTATGTTTGTTAAAAAAATTAGATTTTTATATGTAAAACGTTTTTAGTTAAAAAAAAAAAACTTTTTTTAGTTAATGTAACACAAAATTTTAATTCATCTTATATTAAGTTGACAGAGTTCAACAACAGAAATTCAAGTTTAAAAACCTTTCTGAACAATGGTAACCACAAAACTCTTCTCACAAAACAACTGATATATATTTTTTTTGTTTACACAAAGAAAAAAAGAATTTTGTCTTAAAAATATTTTTTTGTTTTGTGGTTACTATTGTTCAGAAGAGCGGCGCTTGTGCTTAGGCTGTGAGAGGATAAGAATTTGAGGAAATGAGTTGAGAAATTTAACAAAAAATGTAAAATTTAACAACAAAAAAACTCTTCTTTATATAGAAAATATATTAATATGTGCAACTGATATACATATGTTTTATGTTTACGCACTGAAAAAAAGAATTTTGTCTTAAAAATATTTTTGTGTTTTGTGGTTACTTGTGGCTGTGAGAGGATAAGAAGTTGAGGAAATGAGTTGAGAAATTTAACAAAAAATGTAAAGTTTTTTTTTTTAACAAACTTAAATTGGAAAACGTGAACATAAATAATTTTTCTGCGAAAATGTAATGTTATTTTGTTTATGTTTCCCAATTTATGTTTGTTAAACATTTTTTTAAAAAAAACTTTTTTTAGTTAATGTAACACAAAATTTTCATTCATCTTATATTAAGTTGACAGAGTTCAAAAACAGAAATTCAAGTTTAAAACCTTTCTGAACAATGGTAACCACAAAACTGAGAAAATATATTAATATGTGCAACTGATATACATATGTTTCTGTTATGTTTACACACTGAAAAAATAATTTTGTCTTAAAAATATTTTTGAGTTTTGTGGTTACTAGAAGAGCAGTGCTAAGCTTGTGCTTAGGCTGTGAGAGGATAAGAAATTGAGGAAGAGTTGAGAAAATTAAAAAAAAAGTTTTACATGAAAAAAGCATGTTTGTTTAACAAACGTAAATTGGAAAACGTGAACATAAATAATTATGCTGAGAAAATGTAACGTCATTTTGTTTATGTTTCCTAATTTATGTTTGTTAAACAAACATGATTTTTTTCATGTAAAACTTTAAAATTTTTTATTCAATTTCTCAACTCATTTTTTACTTAATGTAACATTAAATTTTCATTTCACTTTTACAAGTCATTAAATTAACAGTTTAATTCAAGAGTTTAATTCAAGATTAAAACCAGATTCTCTCTCAGTCTAAACACAAACACCGCTCTTCTGAACAATGGTAACCACAAAACTAAAAATATCAAAAACTCTTCTAAACCTCAAAGATAAATGAATATTTAACCATGTCTTTCTCTTTACATAAAACAACACTTTAAATATATAAAAGAAACCTCTCCAAATGCAGTCTTGTGCAAAGGATGCTGGGAACTGGAAATCCTTTAAACTATTAATCAAATTTATTTTAACGCCACATTAATCATTCATGTAGTCCCAACTTGAAAGGATTAAATCTGATGACTAAACATGAAAAATTCATGCGACAAATTTACAACCCTAATGTGAAAATGTGTGATTTACTGTTTTCTACATAAAATCATCCTACATAATGTAAAGAACATTCTGTGAAAATATAATCTTGCTATCTTTAATATTGACACAGACAGGGTGACATTTTTTTTAATATGCTGAATTAAATTATTTAGATTAACCACATTGGATTAGTGTGTAATCATAACCTTAAAATTAAGAAACTGAAATACAACACTGATCCAAAAACAGATACAAAATTCCATGACTGGGAATGTCACGTTCCATGGGGCATTGAAAGTGAAAGTTGCCCAGGAGGCATGAGGTAGGAGTGGCTTCTGGGTGGAGAGAGGCGTGTTTTACAACTGCATATGAGAGTAAATATTTTTCCAGTACTGGTGGAACCTGTCCGACTGCTTCACCAGATACACAAGAAGACGCAGCCTGAGGTGTAGAGCACACGAAGAACAGCCGTGAGAACAAACACACAATAACAAGACCACAGTGAGAAAATGCTGGATGGGGAAAGAGAGAGCTCGTGAGATTGTACTGGACGTTGACCATCGGAACGGACGTGATGTAAACAAAGACGGCTTGCATGTGAAGGTGACAGGTGGAAGTACATCTCTGAAGTCTTGTTTAATGGGCGTTTAATGGGTAGAAGTGTTGTGGATATGGGGGGATGTCAGAGCAACAGCAGCTCTGATGAAGAGGATGTCCAAGTTCTGAAAGCAAACCACAGCAATGTCAGCCTGTTTAACGTGTGAGTATAAACTTACACACACACACACAACAGATGGAAGAAGGTATGCACACACAACTTGAGAGATAAGAGACGGCATACCATTCGAGACAGAATGTGAGCACATGTGTTTAAGTTTTTGTATAAGTTCACTTCGGTAGAAACTTGTGTTGGAAAGTACAGTAGCTCAAAGTCAAAGTAAAGTTACACAAGAGCTTGTGTGCACGGCCTTGTTTATGGATAAACACACCTGCTGTGGCCCGTATATTTACATTATGGTCTAAGTTGGTGTGTTGGAAGATATTTAAGTTGTTTACAAAGAGAAAAGCTACACAAGTTTCATAATCTACATGTTATCTTTAAAGTGAGACTTCAAATTACTGAACACATGGCCAAATAAGAAATTATTACAAAATGAAAAACACAGATGGCATGCATGTTATTTTAGGGCTGTGTATCTAACAGACTTGAGATGGGAATATACATTTCTATAAATAACTCACTAAACATATGACTACAGCCAAGATGTGTTTTTTAAATGCTGAAAAATGAAATGGTTTATTGTTAGCTAATGCATTTACTACTGTTAACAAATAGCATCCTATTGTAAAGTGTCACCGGTGACATTATCATATTTATCATTTAGGGAGATGAGAATTATAAGATATGGAAGGAAATATTAAAAGGATAGTTCACACAAAAGTGAAATTCATTTACTCACCCTCATGTCATTCCAAACCTGTATGATTTTTCTCTCTTCTGCAAAACACAAAAGGTATTTTGAAGAACATTAGTAACCAAACAACACTGACACCAACTGACTTGCATTGTATGAATAAAACCACTGAGACATGTCACAATAAGGGTGAATAAATGATGACCAAATAATATTTTGGGGTGATCCGTTAGAAAAAAATGTTTACATGCCAGTGTGAAGAGATTTAGATCAATTTCAACAACAGGGTGTGATTAAATCTTATCAGCACAATAAAAAGCTGAAAAATGTGGTAGTGCTGTAAATATTTTGTTATTTAATACCGTGACATTCATACATTTTAAATTAGTGCATGTGTAACACTTAATGTAAACACTGTAAAAAAGAAATTCTCCACATTACAACCTGTTGTTTAATCATTTAGGATGAGTTCATCATCTTCCACCTCTTACAAACACACACTCAGTTATTTCAAGGTTGATCCTCCTGTTTTCAGATGCCTCACTCTCTGTGTAAACACACTCCACACGTCAGCTTAACCATGTGTGTGGCCTTTCTCATTTGCATGAGGGAAATTAGGTCTGCGTACAGTAAAAAGCTGCTCTCTTTCCAGGATAATGTGATCACGTGCTTGATAACGCTTTTGGAAAACACGTACATGCAAACACGATACCTTACACACAGTCATCACAGTTTAAACGACCAGCCCCATGTGCACACATTACACAGTAAACTATATCCCTGCGTGTCCTTGTGTAAAGGCACTGTGTGTGTTCTCAAACTGTTCTTCTGTTTGATCAGCATCGCAACTATTTCAACACAAATTACCCAGCAAAAGCATTTACCCCATTAGTGTGACCGAGAGAAAACATTATAGCTTTACATTGTAACTTTCCATACAATAGCAAACAAGACTCCAAAACAAAACATTAGCATTCATTGGTATTGACAACACTTACCAAAGAAGTTTATTCAAGTGTGCTCTTTGTATACTTCTTTTTAACTAATAATAAGAAAGTATACTTTCTGTCTATAGTTAAGAACTTTTCAGAAATAAACTGAATGTACTTTTCAAAGTAGTAAACGAGTGTACTTAAACGTCTAGTTGAAGTAAACTTAAAAGTACACTTCTAAACTAAAAAGTACTGTGGTATTGAAATACAACACTTACAAGTATAACAGTCGTAGTGTTTAGTACATAAAGTACAATTTAAATTATTTTTGGTAATAGTAAGTATACATACATTTGAAATGTACTTCATTTCTGTAAGCAAAGAAAATAGTTCACATGAATAAGAGATCATTTACAGTCATGAAAGTATTTAAAAAATTGTCATGTACTGATCTGAGTATAAATGATTCAATAAAAGCATCGTGGAGTCACATACAGTACCAGTCAAAAGTTGAGACACATTTGACAAAAATGTTTCTCATAATCTTAAAATCTTTTAATCTGAAGGTGTAAATTTCAATGTACTTTTGTAGACAAAAATAAAATTCTGCAAACATATTAATTTCCTTAATTAGAAAACAAAAATTGTAACTAAACTTAAACTAATCTAAAATGAAACATTTTTGGAAATGGAATACCTCGACTAAATAATAAATAAAAAGTTAAAAGGAGTTCAGCATAGATAGAAATTCCTTTAGTGTTGTTTAAGCCTCTCAGGTTGAGACCTCAAGAAGCTGGAGTATGATTTTGCCAATTCAAGACTACTTTTGAAGATGATCAAACATAACAGTGTTCATTTATTTTAATGCTTTTAATCACAACATAATCATCCACAGTTATAATAAGTGTTATTTCAAGGTTTGGGTGAGTTTACCGCTATTATAACATGTGGGAAGGTGTATTTAAACGTTTGACTGACACTGTAAGTGACATAACATAAGCAAACATGTGGTCAGACAATTATATAGTGCCCATAAATAAAAAGCTGCAATTATTCCAGGCAGGCTTGTAATAAAAGACATTCATGTTTGTGTGTTTTCAACAGAAAAAACAACAGTCTACACATAGTCCAATCCGCTGATGTCAAACCTTACCTGAAAGCTCATTACCTGTCTAAACGCATCACGGATGTTGACCTCCTGGCCCTCTCTGTTCTTCCTCATGGTCTTGACCAACAGGAGTGGATCGCAGCACACAGTGAGTGTTCAAACATAGACATAACAAAAATCATTTTACAACAACAGCCAATATTTACAAACATGACAAAAGTTCAACAGAGTAATTTTAGAGGAACAATGCAGCGGAAGCACGTGCATGTGTAATGATCAGTAACGCATTAAGACCGCTAAGAATGTGTTGATGCAATTAACGATTAACTGTGTGCTAATCATTACACAAAATGACACATTCTCCTGTATCAGACTAATTAGCAAAGACAACAGTATTACAGCAACAGTAACGCTTTAATTTTGTGTTTTCAGCCGTCTCGTTTTTCCACAACACAACCATCCTGCTCAGCGCTCTGTCTGACTGCTGCTCGATGACGTCATGTCCGGCAGCCACGGGCTCCAATAACACGTGAGGGACCAACAAACTTTTTTTAACTTGACCTTTTTTTTAAAACTTGAACTGTTGTCGTCATCTTCGGCACGACGTAATTTAAACAAGATAATTATTTAAAATAAAACACAACAAAAAAGCAAACATGTAGACTTGGAAGCTTTCTAGACGAACCCGGAGGTGGTAAATATCCCAGTTGAAATGTCATAGCTCCGACCTCCATGCGATTTAGTCAATTACGTGTCAGGGCACTTTAAAAAGTGGGATTTATTATGTGAATTTATTAGTAAAAGGTACAGAAAAGACTTGGTTTCTTGAAAATAGTTTAAAGTTTGTTTTTACGTTTTACGTAAAGTAGCTCCGCCCTAATCTCACGGAAAGCATCTTGAGTGACGTCAAGAGTTTTCTGCAACGCAGGATAAAATTACAATAATTTTGCAATTCACATTTATACTTTAAAATGCTTGGAGAAGGTATTTTTAAACAGACTAAAACAAAATAACTTTTTTTCTTATTAGGTAAAATATTTGTTATTTGAGATATAATGTTGATGGTGAACAATTGTGTTTCTATATTTATGTGTTTCAGTGTGTATGAATGGACAGATGATCAGGGCAGAAAGCTGAAGTGTTTAGCTCCGCTCTACATTGACTACGCCACGTGTTACATTCAGGATCTTCTCACAGATGAGCGCGTGTTTCCTACCAAAACTGGTACTGTATGATGCTCTTACAATAATAAAATGTTTTATATCCATTTAGAAAACTAAAAAGACAATGGCCCAACTAGCTGTGATGCTGGTCTACAAGCAATACAAAACAAACTGATATAGACACTCTTATAGTTAAGCATTGTGACAGCAACAAAAGATCAAGAAAGTTGATTCCTGTTTTCTATACTCAATCATCTACTGATTTTGTGATTATCTGCAATGAACATTACTTTAAAATTGATTGTTATCTGTCTAGGTTTATCATTTCCTCCTGGATTCACGTTCCTGATTCAGAAGGTCTTTGTGATGCTCTTTCGAACCCTTGCTCACATGTTCAGTGCTCATTACCAGGACGCTATTGCCATGGAGTTACATCCTCACCTCAACACACTCTTCTTACACTTCATCACCTTCAGCCACACATTTAAACTGCTGGACCCGGCAGAGACGGCAGCCATCGATGACCTCATCTCTGTGCTTACACACTGAAAACACGTGGACATGGTAGAAATAATAAAAGACTTCTTGTTGACATCAAACATACCATGATGCCAATCAACTATATACTGGACTTTGATTGACAGTTTAGTAGTTTTTTACACCCATTTCAGTGCCAACTGCTAGGGATTCTACACAGTTTGTTATCAACAGTGCAAATTCCAGCTACATTCCTTCTACAACATTTTGTCCAGTACAAATCAGACACTTCTTAGATATATTTGTCCAATATGCTTTTTAAAGAAGACACATGTGCCTAATCAAATGTGTCCTAGCCAGATGTGACGTCACAAAGCAACATTATTGACTTTTGTCCAGACCAGACATGATCATGAAGATAGCTGGCAGCTGGGTTTCATTTCAGTTGTTGTGCTGAGCAGCTTTATTAATGAAATCACATTTGTACATCTGACTGAAATCCGTGCACACAAACATCATTTAAAATGAAAATGACACATGCTGAATCTAACAGCATTACTTGAATCACTGACAATGATTCATTCACAGATGCCATTTCACAGATTCCACCTCTGCTGATTCACAAATCAAAGATGTTTTTAATGAAGTTACAGTAATTTTTTAGGTAACTAACGCTGTGACATAATAATATACAGCAATAATATGCTGTATTAATTGTCTGATGTGTGTGTATCTCCACCCATGTCAACTATGTTTGTGTTGTTTTTTGTTCATGCATGTTCTATTGCTTAGAAAGATTGAGGTTTGTATGGAAAAGAGATCAGACTTTCTTAAATATACAGAGCATAAATGCTCATAAATAAACAGCCCATAGGATATCTGAAACACAGTGATCTGGTCTGACTGGTTCCTAAGCGGAATTGGATCTCTTTATGTCTTTGTTCTGCATGAATGCAGTTATTACTTTTTATCCTGTAAAAGTATTTTAGTTCTTTAACTATTAGAATTACAAACTGTTACATATGTCTCTCTTAAACATGTCATTTTGTTATTAAAACACTGACTGATAATTGAAGGCTGTTAAAATGGGATATTAGTATACATGTTACAGCATGAGCATACTCTGCTGTATAGATTACTGTATTTTTTAGGAAGTAGTATGTAAAAAAGGACTGTATGTAGTATACAACAATAAACATTTCAAACTGTGATATGTCACATAACATCACCAAGGTAAATAATAAAAGTGTAACAGCAGAAATGTGTTGTCGTTTTTTGTTCCTGCAGGGGGCAGCAAAGGCAACTACTAGCATTTAAACAATTTAAAAAACTTTCTTTTCTATATTTCTTTTGTGTTTTTACAAACGAGGATGTCCTCAAAAGGAGGTTTTGCACAGATTTTCATAAAACAATGTTTGCACAAGAAGTTGAAATAAAGCCCCATTAAGCAAGATATGATATAAGTTCATTCGTCTTTCAGAAGGGAAACAGCTGATGATTTGAGTAAAGAGAAATTAAAAGTTTGCAAGTCAATCACAAGTCTTTTGATGATATATAATCAAACCTAATCATTGTTTGTGGATTTGTTTTTCACTATTGTTGCCTGATTTATGCAGAACTCGAGGCATTAACAAATATATCTACACAGCTGGAGGTGATTGGTATGTCCATATCCAATCTAAGTCAGGTCTAGTTTTGTTTATGTTTGCTTATTATATACCACAGCTCTCCTAAACACGATTGTATTTAACTTTCATGCATGAAGCACAAATAGTGCAGAAAAGGTTACGTCTAATATTCAGGTCAGTGTTTTAGAATAAATCTCTAACCGTGTAAGAATCCACCACTAAATACCAATTTCAATGATTTATCTATTCTTAGACTTTTTCTTACAAATAATTGAAACCAGCATTGCCATTACTTGACTAACTAAATCAATAAATATAGATTTTCTTAAGATTTTACAAACACACACACATATCTGTGCATGCTGCCTCTGAACATATACTGCCACAGATCTGACCTTTGTGCTACAAAGTTATAAAGTAGGGCAATCACAAAGAGACACAAACAGTGTTGTTATACACAGACAATTGCTTTTGCCCCAAAACCCCTGCTGGGGTCAAATCACGACTATAAATCACGTTTTTAAAAACATCTCTCAAAGACACACAACTTATAAAACGATCCAAATACACTACAAGACTCACACTACTGTTTGAGTCTCGTCTGTGTCTGACTCTTGTTAACATTAACAGAGCTGTTGTTGATGCCCCTAAAATCCTCTTTAAAAGGCCACAGGACATATTGAGATAAATCTATAAACCTTTAAAATAAAGCTTAAGGTCGCATCTGACATATGCCATATTTGTATAACATTCGGCTCAGATGATCAAATATTAAATATTAAAATTGAATTAATGTGGAACAGCATCTCACCTGAGATAACCAGAGAATGCTTTTTAAATATTTACCAATGAAGTTTTTACATTCTTTAGTTTTTAGTTAATTATTATTTTATCTGATTGTTTTTTAGCCCTCAGCACACTGGAACAATGTGTAGATAAACAATTACAGATTTTTTGTTTTACAATATCTTATTAATATTTTATTGGCCACACCCCTAATCATTGATCCTATATCATCAGTGGAAACAAAATGTCCATTAATGTACTTCTTTCGGGACGATATTGCATTTATGATAACTTTTATACTTCTAAAGTGTCAGTTATCCAGGGTACCTCCCTCTGGGTATTTAAGGATCTGCTCTGTTCATGAAGGAAGTTGGTTCTGAGAGTCACTGAAGGCAGTCAGTTTAAGTTCTTTGCTAGCCAAACAGTCGGAGCGTAACTGTATCTCTCCTTTTCTGTTTTAATCCTACTATCAATATTGCCGGATGATGGAAAATAAAGGCCAGTTGCCAGTTTCTTTACTGGATGTATTTTAACGTAAGGACGCTTTCAAAGTAACATTTTTTGTTTTCTTTTAAATTACACCATTACTGGTCAATAAACATCTGATCAATAACGCTTCTCTATTGGTGTCTTCCGCAGATTCGCGTCTCCATCGGGACTAAGAAACTTCATCGCTCTGTCAGATTGTAAAACAACCTATTCAGTTGTTTTTAAAGTAGACAGAAATGAAATCACTGCTGATGATCTGCGTGTTTCTTCTTTTACCGCTCCAGACACTGGCGATGCCGGCGCACAACAGGTGAGTGCGCAACAGACACTTGGATTTACGCGCGGGACACCGGCGCCGCCCGGTTCACCTGTGCCCCAGTTAAAACTGGAGGATGTGCAGAATAACCATGTGTACGTGCTTGATTATTTATCACGATGCTGTAAATAATATAGCTAATTTGCTGAGTTCTGGAAAGGTACGTTTTGTAAATGTTTATTTGAGCGCGCGTTTGATTTGCGTTTGTTTGATGAGTTGCGTGCGCTTATTTGTATTCACGTTTAAACAATCTCTTATGAATACAGATACAATCTAAACGCATCTTGAATGTCTATTTAGACTGTGCGAGTGAAATCTTATATTAGATTTCTACTTTTCCCACTGTACAAGTATGTGTCTGACGTAAAGTTAAGTAAGTCATTGACTGTCTCCATGGGCACGCAGAGCGCAAGAGAGACGTGCCACCTGTAACGTAGTTTCTCAGATTTCTACATCGTGACTGCTTAGTCATGATACAAAGATCTATTTCAGGCTTGCTGGATGAAATATGCATTATGTAAATGAACTAGTCTACATCAATGATACAAAGTCCCTATAGTGCACACATTGGGAATCCAAAGTTTTGAACTTACTTAAAATATAAAACATGTCATTGCACAACATACACTAACAAATAATGTTAAAACTAATGGCATTTATTTTATATTAAAATGTGTTATTTTGAGGGACACTGACGTCATACAACATTTAACATTCACTTTGGCAACATCAGGTTAAACGTTAAAAAAAGTTAAGATTTGCAGTTTTGTTGAAAGGTGTAATGTAACTTAATATGCCATTTAGTTTGATATTTTGTTATCTCATCCACTTATATTTTAACAGAAAGTGTCTACATTCTTTTAGGGGTCACTGTATTGTTTTTAGGCTTTTAAATGATGAATCTGTTTTAGTCTAATTACCAATGTAACCAATGCCAATGGCTCCCCCTGCTGGTGGGTTGTGAATATTTCTTACCCTTCACAACACTTAAGAAGTCAGTGGCCTTCAAAAGTGAAACAAGCTAACAATAAATCTAAACATGCTGTGTGAGTGAAGTGTGAGAAAAGGTCAAAGAGACAACGCGAGGTCACAGACACAAACACTTAGTGATTTAGAACTGTAAGGTTCAGCTGCAAATTAAATCCTCTTGTGCGCACACACAAGCACACAGGGCAAAGGCACAATGAATTTATGTAAGGTGGATTTAGACCATTCCTTCAGAAAGTGGATTGCAACATCAGTGTGATTAAATGAATATTCCTCTATTCCATCACTTCTCTCTCTCTCTTTCTGGCCACATGCAGCGCACTAATGTGGGAACTCGTCTTGACAATCTTTCTCCCTCCCATCCTGAAACTTCCTTTTTCTCTTCTCCATATTCATCCAAAAGGAAGAATGAAACATCACAATACATCTCTTACTGTCCATCCTGTGCTTCTCCTCTGACTGTCAAGAGACACTTCACCCTGTTAATCACAGCTCTGTGTGTGTGTGTCTACAGTCTTTCGAGTGAAACAGTAGGACTTTAGCTCAGGGCAGAGGCTTATGAAGGGTTTTTATTTGTACAGGTCCATTGTGTAACTGTGCCGAACTGCTGCAAAGCATACAGTATCTCTCAGATTTTATGATGTAGTTACGGCTTTGATACAGTGGCATATTAACCAATTAGATAAGAAACATGCTTTAATAACGACTAGTAGTATCAAACACATTAGGGAAATTAGTTCACTAAAACAAGAGGCAATGAAACAGACAGACAGACAAGCAGGCAGGTGTGCAGACGGACAGGCATTGAGAGAGAGAGAAAGGTAGACAGATAGATAGACTGACAGACACGAAGACAGACAAGCAAAGGCACAGGTAGATAGACAGTCAAGACAGACAGACAGATAAAAAAGAAGGCAAAAGATTGACAGACAGACAAGGAGTCAGACAATCAAACAGGTAGACCTACAAACAGGTAGATTTGCTCCAATCCCTAATGAAAATACATAATGATGGAGGTGTTGAATAACTTGTCAAGAAAACAGAAAGCAGTGTGTTCTGCATTAAAAGCAGTGTCTTGGAAACACATACTTCCCTGCTTTGACCTACATTTTGGCACACAAACCTGTACTGACCACAACATCTCCGGTTCCGCTTACAGAACCAGCCCGCTGGTCCAACTCCCAGCGTAATGCCAGCCATTGATACAATCCTGCATGTGCATGTTTCTGTTTTAAAATGACCTCATGTTAATATACACAATGAGCTGTGATGCTCTCAATATTTCCTCTCTTCTGTATTATCAACAAGGACAAAATAACCTCATACATATTTACCAGAGGTTTACATGTTATAATCTTTTAAATACTCTTTATTTTTTAGACCATAAACTGCTAAGAGATATAGTGTTCAGAAATATTTGTGGTCACAGACCAAGTGATTGTAGTGAGAGAGTTTTGACCAGACTAATCCTGTTCAGAAACATTCTGGTAAGGATTAGAAATCTTCACTAATACACAACATAAACATTTAAATAAGCCATAACAGACTAAATACACATGAAAGGGCATATTAAAAGATAAGAGAGTCTTGATTAATAACAGGCCTAAAATACTCTACCTTAAATGATAATAGTGGAATGATTTCTTTTTAAGTGACAGGCCAAACAAATGAGAATTTTATATGAATAAAAAAATGTCTATGTCAAAAAGAAAAGCATACGTTTAAAACAACAGTTTTGGTCAGTGTGTGCATGTGCCCCATGGGTGGTCAACCAAATTATTTCTCTTTCCATCGCCAGATTGAGTGTTCCCAGAACGCCATGGAAGCTTCCAGAAACAGAGGGCAGTGTTGGCATGGAAGCAGTCACCATTCCATCAAAAGCTTCGAGTTTGGGGACAAAAGAGCACCGTGCGGTCTGGAGGGCCCTCCTGCATAAAGGACACTCGTCGAGACAGACCAGCGTACCGTCCACTCAAAACACCCCCCAGGAACATTCCCGGGAACGGCGGCACATTCGCGGGTTGCCGCGGGGTCAGCTGAAGCGCGTGGGATGCGTTCTCGGCACCTGTCAGGTACAGAACCTCAGCCACCGGCTCTACCAGCTGATGGGTCAGAGCGGACGGGAAGACTCGCCAATCAATCCCAGAAGTCCACATAGTTATGGATAAGGACTAAAAAGAACATCCACAGATGTGACAACAAACCCAAAGGACTGCCTTTATCTACAGCTCACGTTCTGGAGAAAGTATGCCGCTAAGCTGTCTTACCTACTTTTAATACTTGATACTCTTTTGTAGTGGAGCGTTTTGAAGCTTCATTATCTTTACAGTAATCTCACCTTTTAGGAGGATTGCTCTCTCTGTCTCTGACACAAATCGCCCTTGACTGAGTCAGCTAAAGCTGTACAGATCTCGACAGTAAACATCCTGTATTTGAATGCTTAAGCCTTGCATACTTGTGAGCATATGAAACATTTCATGAAAACAAAATCTTTTTGGACTTAATGGTTGGTATGGTTATGTGTCATCAGATGCAATGAAATAAATCATTTGTGAGTGTGCTTTAAATATTAAGGGTGTCACTACCAGCTGTATCATCAAAAACAATAGCAAAATAATGACTTTTAACAGGTTTCTAAAAGGTTTCCTGAACGCTCCCCCATCAGCCAGGTAAACAAGTTCAGACTCTTACTACCAGCCCAGCAATGTTAAAAGCGTCACGGACCCACAGTGTTTACAGTCTTTGAAGAAATAAACCTGCATTTGGTTTACTTACAGCTGTCTGTGCTCATGAACTACGAGAGGAAAAAGTATTTTACCATCCAAAATATAACAAACAGCAGCTTTAAGTGTCCAGTTGCGTTTTGGGACCACTGTATATTCCCTTTAAAACGTCAATCTTCCTCCCTAAATCACTCACAGTTTCAACAATGTCTGATCAACAGAATAATGAACCTCAAATACACATGTAAAACATGGGCGACAAACACACAACATCAATTTCTTTTAGCGGTGTCAGTGGAGGAATGTGTGTACGCTCTCGTCCCGCTTACATCAATTACACAGGTCAAATGTTACTATAAGAGCACTTTAAAAGCGAAAGGATTTATCACTTTTAATGGCATTGATTTGAATGGAAAGAGATGTTATTTAATTTTAAGTTAACAAAGGCACATGAGGTGTAATGTAAAGTGTGAATTGATTACATGTTTATAGTTATCTGTATCTCTTGTATATCTGTCTATATTTTAATATTATTTAGCTATGTCAATAAACAAAAGGAAAAATGGCAATGCGTTCACTGTTAATATCATTCGAGCAGACACAAGCATGCATATAAACACACACTTTTCAACACATGCTGAACAGAAACGGGTAAGACCAGGTTACTGTGATCTCTGAGACAGAAAGAGAGAGAGAGAGATCATTAACAATGTGACATAAGTCAAAGTGATGTTATCAACAGGTCATTATGACCCTAAAAACCTCAATAATTCACTACACAAAACAAACATTTCTTGTTAATGATAAATATATTGGGGAAAATATGTTTTGCCATCACAAAGTTATCCCTCATTAATAAATTCAAAATCAGAAATGAGATCTCTTCATTCTAACAATTACTTCATCTAAACAATAAAATTAAATTCTTAAGTTTCATCTCATTTATTTCAGAAATTTAGCATATAATTCTTACAGCCTTCCGGTGGCTCAACCAATCATATTTAATCAGAAGTATGAGAGACACCAACACATAATTTGGACAATTCTCTCTCTCCTGCCTAAAATGTGAAATCCTATAATATTCTCCCCTACTTTAACCATGTTTACACAACACAAGACTGCTCTCTGCCGGCTGCATATGGAACTGCACAACATTTACAACCTTCTGAGGTTTTGTTTTGTAATTTGAATAACCATTATTGATGTACAGAGTCATATATTGATATACCCCTTCTTAATTTTGCTGATTCATTTTGATGTGGGATGAACGATTTACTGTAACTAAATACTTTTTATTAAAAAGATGGTTTTTAAATCCCACTAACATATTAACTATTAACATAAATATATACAGTGCACTTGGTATAAATAAATAAAATATATTAGAATATCAGAGTATTGCATAATAAAATTGTACAGTAATATATAATAGTAATATATATAATATATTTTTCTGATGTAGAATATACTGTAACATCTTTAGCAAGATGATAAACATTTGTGAACAACTTCAGATGCTGAAAGAGTGTAAATGTGTGTTTTTACTGTTCTTGACCTCAGACACAAATACATCACAGACTCACCCACATTCTGTCAGCCAATAAAACTCAGGGGTGTAACATACAAAAACAGACACACACAACCTCAGTCATGTGTTTTACTTGAAAGAAAAGTAAATTCGAGGAATCACTGACATTGTGAATCAAATCTCTGAAGTCCTGCAGTAACACTAATATGTGATACAAAAACTAAATCTAAAATCTTTCCAATGAATGAAATAACTTCAGTCCAAAAAATTAAACTAGTCCCTTTACCTAATGACACACAGAAAGTTCCAAAACTTTGACTTTAGGTTATGATTTGTTGTAAACATCGACAAAAATAAAAACAACAGCAAGCAACACACAGGTTGCATGTTCTTACAGTATATTCAGAATTTTTCTAATTTCCTATTAAAGCCAAATTCTTAGTAACTGTAACAGTACAGTGTGTCCTTTCTAAATCAGATTGCTAGATTTAGGTCAAAATATCACTGCCAGACACATGTAAACACACATACACCTTTACACACACTGACAAACCCCTGCAAGATTCAGCCAACAAGTAAATTGAAGAAAGTTAAACTTTTACTAGTTTTCAGTTCATGGACCCTATACGTCCGGCACTGATAAATAGAGACGCACAAGCTCCAAACACACAAACATATCAACAAGAACGAGAGACCCTCAGCTAAACCATGAGGGTGATTAACCTGGTATGTATCTCCTATTTGTTTAATAATATATATAATGTTCTGATGAAATCCATTTTTTAAATAATTTAGCAATTCTGATAAACTGGAATACTTGTCAAGGTTTACAGGTTAAATGCAATTATTTGACTCTTAGGGTCCAGATCCCTCTCTGGCATATCGCCCTGATCTTCTTCAGAAAGATAAAGCCGAATTCAGAAACTTTGAGGTAAAACTTACATTTGTTTACATTTGTTACTACATACTCTACAGTAGAATCACACATGACACATGTGCAGCTCTTGTGTGTGTCACTTTTGTGTAATTATATTGTTATTTGTTGTGTACTGTATGTGTGCGAGACAGAGTGGAGATCTCTATGACCGCGTGTTCAACACATACAAGCTGATGCACACGTACCAAACACTGGACTTTGTCAGAAAGAAGGTCAGTCACAATAAACCAAACCATCTTACGTGGACAAACATCAGCACAAACGTCTATCAGATGTCTGATCATGATATCGGAAGTATATAAGACGTCTTGATAGATTTATTTTGGACATGTTTAAAAAAAAAATCAGCTGGATTTAAGTAAACTAAAGTACATGACCTCTCACCTCTGACCTCAGCACCTGGAGTGGGGAAACTGCAATCACTTCAGCATGACCATGATGGACAGCATTAATTCTCTGGATGAGCTGGTTGATGAATCTGACCCTGACGTCGACTTCCCAAACTCTTTCCACGCCTTTCAGACCGCCGAGGGGATCCGCAGAGAGCATCCTGATAAAGGTGAGAGGTCAGAAGGGACAAAGGTCACAGGAGTGTTTCAATGAATACCTCATTTAGATAAGCTCGTGTTTTTCAGAGATACATACCATAGCGTTTTTTCTGAAGCAACGTTCAATATCCAGACCAGAAAGCAATCCTAGATGTTTATCTTTCATAGCTCAGAAGATTTGAAGAGTCCTCAGTTTTTTATCAATGTAGTCTCTAAAATTAAAACAGACATAAAAACAGAAACACAAATGGTAAAACAATACACGAAGAGAATGAAGGTGTAAAATGAGAAATGTTTGAGTTCATATTGAAATCTTCAATAATATTGACAAATCTAAACTCAGTTTGTGACATTATTGAGATGGAGAAATATCTGAGACACAGATGAGACTTAAACAAAACTTTCAGTTTGCTCTCCAATTATTGATGCCTAGGAGAAATAATTAAGATGTTTAAGAAAACTCTTTATAGATATTTCTGCTTGTCAAGATTTTGGCATTTTGCTTATTGTTTTAACAACTCATTTGTCTCCAGACTGGTTTCAGCTAGTCGGTCTGATTCATGACGTTGGGAAAATCATGGCCCTGTACGGAGAGCCACAGGTGAGTAAATGTATCCACAGTTTAAAAATCGATCGCATGGGTTAAATATAAAATGTTGTCTTGTTTGTTGCAGTGGGCAGTAGTTGGAGACACATACCCAGTGGGATGCAAGTTTCAGAATTCAATAGTGTTTAGAAATTCAACATTCCAAGATAATCCGGATGAGAAGAACCTTGCACTCAAGTAAAACTTTTATGAAACTGAGAACATGAACAATATGTAAATGTTCTTCACTTTGTTTTACTGTTATTGTAAATCTGTTTTTCCTCGGGCAGCACTGAATTTGGGATTTATAAACCACACTGTGGACTGGAGAATGTTCTGATGTCTTGGGGACATGATGGTAAATTATTTAAGACATGTTGATGTTAATACAGTGATGTTACAAAAAGCAATTAGGTGCAAAATTAAACTGTACATTAAACGATTCTTGCACTATTTCAGAGTATTTGTACCAGGTAATGAAGTTCAACAAAAGCTCCATCCCTGAGGAGGTAAAGACACACGGTCACTTTCAAACTATAGATAAATGACTATTTTAACCTTCGTCTTATAACACACAGCAATCAGTAAGTCGCTTCCCTTTAAACACTACTAATAAATCTAAACCCTCTTGTTCTGGCAGGGCTTAAGCATGATCCGTTTCCACTCCTTTTACCCATGGCATGCGAACGGAGACTACATGCACCTGTGCAATGAGAAAGATCTGCAGATGCTGCCCTGGGTTAAAGAGTTTAAGTAAGTTGTAAAGATTTCTCAATGAAAACATAATCTTGTGACCCACACTTTAAGACTATTGACCCTTTTCTGTGAGTTTTAGTGGGATCAATAACATGAGTCTGTTTGTCTTTCCTACAACAGCAAGTTTGATTTGTACACAAAGAGCACCGAGTTGCCCGATGTGGAGAAACTAAAGCCCTATTATCAGTCGCTCATTGATAAATACTGCCCTGGATTACTGCACTGGTGATTATTAATATTAACATGTATCCTGCACTTCATCTATTATATTATTTTTAATTGTATTATTTCACTTATAATCACAAAAGACTGTTTACATATTCTTGCTTTAAAAGACTTACTACTCTGAGTACATGTTAGAGATTAAAAATAAAATGAATTTAACATTTACTTCTTGAGAGTTTAGATTACACTGCAATTGCTTTGTGTCTTGGAAATAACAAATAAATATTATACATATATGTTTATTAAAAACATGCTGTTTTTTAAAACATTACCAAAACAAACATGCAAAACAATACAGAATAGGGTCTGGGCCTTTAAAGAGATTTCAATAATCAAATACAGACTTTCCATCAATACAAAACACAGATTACAGTCAGATAAACAATACAGTATCATGTCATACAACACATTTACAAATGATTGTCAAAATATCTAAATACTTCTAAATATATTTTCCTCTTTATTAAAATGTATTTTTAGATTTTATTACATCTTTAAAATAAACAATATTTGACTATTCTATTCTAGTTATACCTTTAGGCACAGGACAGAATGTGCATCTGAAGTTTTAGGTATCAGAGAGATGTAATGAAAGTTACATCCTGGAGTTTGTTAAAGTAGCATCATGTAGTGTGTGAAAAACAATTACCTACCTTGTTTTTCATAGTGTTAAGTTACTTACTGTCATATTTAGTTAAATGAATATAAATATTTAGGAAATAACCAGGAAAAATTAAGTTTTACCTCACATGCATGAAGTGTTTTGACACACGGCAGGTATAAATAAGTGCTGATGTTACGGGTCAGATGTTATTACCCTGAGCTGTTATTAAAGAGTCTAAGAAAACCTCACTTCCTTTTACTGAGGCTGTCCACTTTCTTTTCCTCTTCACCTTCTTCTTCCTTTTCCTCTTCACCTTTTTCTTCCTGTTCCTCTTCACCTTCTTCTTCCTGTTCCTCTTCACCTTTTTCTTCCTGTTCCTCTTCACCTTCTTCTTCCTGTTCCTCTTCACCTTCTTCTTCCTGTTCCTCTTCACCTTCTTCTTCCTGTTCCTCTTCACCTTCTTCTTCCTGTTCCTCTTCATCTTCCTCGCCATCCCGTTCATCTTCCTGTACCTCTAAATCCTCTTTTGTAATTTCATTCTCTTGCTCTCGTTTCTTCTCATCCTCCTCTGTGCTGTTGGAGCGTGTGGCGTCTGCGTTCTGTTTATCTGTGTGTTGGCTACGGTGAGACTCGTTATGATGGTCATGTGTCCGTGAACATAAAGAGTTGAGCAGACAGACGGTTGCGGCCGAGCTGAAGAGAGTCCACAGGAGAAGAGGGGCCGGTATCTCATGCATGATCACTAACATGCCGCAATAACCGTGGCAACCATGCATTAGACACCTTGCGCCTCAAAGGACCTTTATCCTGATGTACAAGAAAAGAGGTCCCAATGAACAGAATAAACATTTTTATTCCTCTCTCATTTTTCACTCCTTACATTTGTATTCTGAATGCAACTACTAAAACTAAATATATAACCCAGTTGAAACGTGACAAGTTGCATAATTAAATAATAATTTGCATTAATGGAACTTCTTAAAACCCCTACTGAGTGAAATTTACATTTACATTTCAGCTGACGCTTTTATCCAAAGCGACTTACAAATATTAGGAGACAATAACCATCTGAAAGAACTGATTTGCTAAAATAAAATTTGCTGATGCTACTTTTGACATTCTTAGATCTGATATACAAAAATACAAGACACACATGTACTGTACACATCATGTCTGCTGATATTGATATCACCTGAGGATTTCTGTGTGAAACTCAAAGCAAACTGGAATTACTTTGTTAAATCAAGCTATTCTGCCAAAAACAAAATAGAGAACTTGAAATTTGTTCTTTAAAGTAGAAATCAATACTCAAAACATTTCCCACACTTTCACTTTTGATGGTAGAGTCACATCTTACCTTCAGACCTTTCTCTTCTAGCATATGTTCAAGATAAGGATCACCAAGATGCACCATGGGATAGAACTCTTCCACATACACCCTTCTCCACCACCGCTGGGGATATGACCTGAACACAAACAAACAAAATGAAATGTTTGGTGAGAGTCTAATATAACATTTAACCCATTCACATAATCATAAAATATGCATCGTAGAGCTATGATGATTGTTTCATGATTATATTTTTTGGCTACAGTGACAGACGTATTCAATTATATTAATTTGCATACAGAAGGTTCATCAATTTGTGTCAATTTGAGTGTTTGGCAATATCTGTCAGTTTCATTTTTTACATTTTGTTCAAAATCATGACACAATCATAATCGTGAATGCATTATCACGTAACGTATCATGATCGGAGTGTATTATTAAATCACGAATACAAACTTTATTTAATCCATGCATATGTGTGTTTGGGTATGCTTACCCGTCCTTTTTCGGCTCGGTGAACCAGTATTTGTAGCGATGAGCTCTGAGATACACTGGAGGCTGTTTACTGAATGGATACTGACTCTCATCTGTCTGAATGAGTCTTATTACTGCAAAACACACAGACAAACATTTACATGGAGTAGCGTGTCTTTGGCAAATGCATTGGATTTTGTGTGAGACGCAGAAGAACACACCATCTGATTTTCCCTGCAGTAATCGATGTAGAAGACTGCTGAACCAGGGACTTTGTGTGTGAGGTCCTAAAGCAGCAAACCACATCTGCCAGTCCAGTCTGGGCTGGTGCGGCGTCACCACAGGGGGCGCTGCTGACATGTTTCCAGGCTTATACATGAACTCTATCTCCTGAAGAAAATACAAAGACCGTATATTAATCAGTTATGCAACATCTTGGCTGATCCTATTACCGCCAATATTAAATCTACAACCCTTTGGTTTCCAACCCAAATGTTTATTGTAAACCGACCGTCCAGGTGCTGCGATCCATGCTGCCCTCGATCACAACTTCTGGACGTCCTCCCACCCCGGTCATTCTCCGGAACAGTCCGTATGAGTTGACCAGCTGATAGCGGTCGGTTATCTCGAATGCTTTCTTGATCCCGGGCCAAAGGTCACTGTGGGCGTCATACTCAATGTAGGTGTAGGGAACCTGTGCTCAGTCATATACACATACTTCATTATCAACAAGTCTCACCAAAATAATCAACCAAAATAAACATGAAGTATCCAGTTTGCTGCACTTTCAGGGTGATGTAAACAAAGAATTCACACATGAAAAAACTTTACGGACTAAGAAGACTTTTAGTGCACAAGTCATATGGAGAGCTCTTGTGGTGCCATTTCATATATTTTATTTTTTGATAATGGAAAGCCTTCCCATCCTGTTCATTGTACAAACATGATAGATCTTTCTTTTTTGTGTGAACTGTTCCTTTAAATATAAGGAAACAGGACTAACAACATAAAGGGATTCCGTCTAAATAAGAATAAGCTTTAGGTCTTATCTGTTACTCACCAGACTAATGGCAAACATGGAGACTGTGGCTGCAGCCATAATCGCCCACTGGATTGTGCTCCAGAGACGCCAAAACAAACCCTTCACACAAGCACTTCTGCAAAACACACATGCAACCATTAAATCCATTAGACCTGGACACCATCTACTGGACATAATGAGCAAATGTGACCCTGCCTGTGAAAATCCAGATAGTCTTTTTTTATTTATGTTCTCTACATAAAATCATCCTAAATAATGTAAAGAACATTCTGTGATAATATATTGATATCTTTAATGTAATGACATGCTCATAATTTGATTTTGAGACTTTAGCTTTGTTTTCACAGAAGGGTCACTCACTTAAGAGAGAGTAACTCACTTAAACATCGCAGTGATGATCTCCCAGGTGAGAGACAAGATGCCCATCCATATACTGGGAACTGTCACGGTCTTCAGAAAGACATTGTACTCAAAGTATGTAAATGCTGGAGAGCAGAATGCCAAGACATCTCATGTTAAACATCAAACAAGTCAACCTGACACCAATCATGTAAAGGCCACAGTTTCACCTGTTTTGGAGGAGATGCTTTTCTTTTCCCAGTCCACCTGCAGGTCAAAATAGAGAGCAGTCCAGTAGCCAATCAGAGCGTACATGCCAAACTCCAACATCACCATTATACCAGAAAAAAGACTCTGCAAAGATGCTACAAAACAACAAAAAGAGTCAGAACTCTCACATGTGTCTCAAAAGTAAAAAGTATTGAAGAACTAATTTATTTATTCAATCTACATTTATTTTACAGCCCCATACTCTTAATGTCTTTTATCAATGTCTCATTTATTTCTTTATTTTATTTCTCCTAAGCAATTTTAGGAGACAGAGTTCATACATTAATGAAACACAACTAGAACTATCTGTGCGTGTCCATACTTTTCTCTGTCTTTGGTGGGGTTCGGCAGAGCCAGAAGTTGACATGTTGATCATCCAGCAGCGAGACACACAGAGTGATGGTGAGAATATTAAAAAAGTTATAATTCCCGGACAGGATGATTAGAACCTGAAGCAGGACCTGTCAATCAAAGAGATGGATGTCACAAAATGCACAAACACATCTGGCTCCAAACACACACACACACACCTGCAGGTAAAAGGCAGTGAGTCTATGTCTTCGTATAGGACTGAAGAACAGGAAGGGAGCAGCGATCTCGATGACAAACGTTCCCACCACACTGAGTTTCTGGAACCACATGGGCAGCTGATGAGCGAACCAGGCCAATGGGGTCGGTATACACTGAGTCTCATAGTGATAGGTTAACGCTGTTGAGAAAACAACACAGACCCGAGTATGACGTTTGTTGTGTCATTTTAGGTCTTTTCCAAAAGCATTTATTTAATTCCTCACCTGTCAAGCCCCACCAGGTGGGACAGCGGCTGTTCAGCTTAACCACACCTGACGCAAACATCAGCCGAAACAACAGCCAGCGAACCAGCCAGAACGTCACGTTGTCATGAAGACGCACTTTTGAAGACCAGGGCATGTTCATGGGAGCGACAAGAATGGCCAAAAAGCCAGTCTCCAATAAGAGGCTATCCCTGAAAGAGATAGAGAGATGTCTGACATACAGTATATTGTAATTATGGGTTATGATGTGCTGAGGTCACTTCATTTCAATTACATTTACATTTAGGCATTTAGCTGACGCTTTTATCCAAAGCGACTTACAAATATTAGGAGACAATGTGCTCAGTACAGACGTGTGACTGTGGTAAAAAAAAACACCACCATTATTACCATTTTATGTCATGTACTGGTGGAAACACTCACCACTGGAAGTATAAGAAGACCTGGCCCACCTAATGAAAAACAATCCCAAAATATTAATTAAAATAAATAACACAATATATTTTTAACATTATAAGCAACATATTTGTACAATGAAACAATTATCCTACTAATACATATCAACTGGACTTGATATTTTATTTCATGCCAATATCTAGACAGCAGAATGCTCAGTATTATATTAAACAATATAATAAACAAAAGTCAAATTGATGAAGTCAAATCGGGCATTTATTTAAAAAATAACAAATACCTATTTAACCAAAAAAATATATCAGCTAAATGAACAAGTGGACAAACAGTGTTTTGTTCAGTTCACCACTGATGTACATCTCAGCTGACGTAATGAAACTGCATTATACATATACTGTAAATGTCCTGCTGTCAGATGCTGACGTTAACAGCTAGTACTGATATTTATACCTGATAGAGTGACAGATAGAGGATCCAGAGCACCAGGAAAACTCTACAGTCTCTCAGCACAGGTACAGCCAAAGCCATTAAACTGATCAGAGCGCCGGTCAGGCTGAGCAGCTCCATACACTGCTGTGTGTCCAAACCCAGACGAGGACCAAACCACAGGAGGGTGGGAGACTCCTTCAGCTGCTCCAGAAGACTTTTCCCAGTAACCCGCAGGGTCCAGCGGGCCGGTAACAAACCCTCATTCCCATACAGACCTAAAGACAGAAAAACTGTGTGTGAGATCACGAATGACTTACAGAACAGTATTGGGGTGGTAATGTGTGATGGGATCAGATGGTAATGCTATTGTACTTTGATGTGTAACGTCATAATATTGAATATATCGGTAGTGTAAGGATACATATTATTGTGTTGGAGGTGTACAGATACAGAAGTCAAAATGAATATGTTATTATATACACATGATAAATACATATATATTTACATATGTAAACATAAAAGTGTATAAATATATAAACATAAATAATTCAGCATTATTTAGGTTTCTCTCTCTGCACTTCCCTATGCTTGTCTTTTGAGTGTGATTCATTGGCCAAAAATGAGAAAACACAAAATGAAATTGCCTAATATTATCTTTTATTTCCTTTCAAAAAGAATTTTAGTAAACATCGTGATAATATCGTTATCGTGGATCTTGTATCGTGGCCATGATAATCGCTTAAATCTCATATATTGACATCCCTAACAAACTATATTACCATAATTGGATTTTGCAGAAACATTTCTTTGCAGAAACATCTGTTTGTTTGTAAAACTGATTTGAGATGTTTTACAAAGACACAGTAAGATGTATAAAATCTAAATTCATATTTGAAATGTTTCACTACTAAATTCCGACATTTCTGATACTGTAAAAACATCCTGTTGAGGCTGTTAAGGAAAAAGTAAACAACCTGTTATTTCCATTTAAAGTTGTTCCTAAACCCTCTTTACTGCATGTGGGTCAAATGCATTCAAGTTAAACAACTTGCATGCATTACTAGGACTTCACTCACCTGGAATCTGCACATAAAGAGACGCAAATGCAAACATATAAACTGCAGACACACACCACAGGAACATGTGCCTGGGAAGTCTTATTCCTCCCATTTTTTATGCAAAATACTCCTAAAGGAAGCAGATAAAATGAAAAATCCTGTTAGGATGGAGAAGAGAAGGTGTGCGACAAACAACTGACATGCAACGCAGTGAAATCGCCACTTTACCTCTCGTCTGCAACGAAACCTACTATGGTTTAGGCTTGGCTTATGAATATTAATTACGTACGACAAAAAGGAATAGCTGATAGGCTGAGGACGGACAATAGAAATTGACGTTTAGGGAGCGGGCCAATTAGCGGTCCCGTCCTAAAAGCGCTCCTAAAACTCCGCCCTTGGTGACGTCAGGCGTAAGTGCAAATATATACTTTTTACGCGCAGTGTAGTTTATGTGAAATTTTCGCTTAAAGTTATGCATGATAATAAGCAATAAAAAGGCGCGAGTCAACGATATTAAACGCCATTCGTCGGAAGTGACGTCATATCTTCCACGGCGGCCGTGACGTGGCGTTGCGCAAGCGTAGAGGAACTGATACGGTTTCCTGAAACCGACACGAGCGTCACACCAAAAAATCTTGAAACTTAAGGAATATTCTCGTAGTTGTAGTTGATTTGTAGTTCATTCTCATCATGGGTCTGACCATCTCGTCGCTCTTCAGCAGACTGTTTGGAAAGAAACAGATGAGAATTCTAATGGGTGAGTGTTCATTCTCATATTAGCTGTGCTAGCTGCGTTAGCCAACTTTCGCAATTCTGTCATTTCCCCAAAAATAACAGCACTTAAAGCCACGAATTACATCTTTGTTTTCTGTAAAATATGTTTTTAGACATAGAGACATGGAGTTGTCCCAATTCGACATTCCCTTATCTGCCGAATTATGCAAAGACTGTGTGATAATAACACACAAGCTTTGAATAAATTATTTTGGTGTGACATTTCTTTAAGTATTCGATGTACGACCGAGAAGAAATGGACTAGCAATGGATACCTTATTGTGGTTTATATTCTAGTAAAATAATGTGTGTGCACTGTTATAGTTTAATATAGATGCTATTACAGTAGCATTGTAATAAAGTATATATAGTAGAGATTTAGTCATAATCTGCTTTATATGTTTATCTTGTAACTTTGCTGTTTTACAGTGGGACTGGATGCTGCAGGCAAAACCACAATATTGTACAAACTGAAACTTGGAGAAATTGTGACCACCATACCTACCATAGGTAAGAGACTAAGACTGTAATAGCTAAATCTATACCAGAGTACAGTTTTTTTTTTTTACTTTATGATCTTTGTCTCAACTCTCAATCTGTAGTGTTGGTACTTTTGTCTCCTTTCATTATATGTCAACATCCACTTGCTGTCTTTATACATGTGGTTTCTATAGGTCCCTGGTGGTTTTGTGTTACATCAATAAATTGGTCAACCAGAGTCACTACTGGATTTCTTAACAAATAAACATTTCCACTATTAAATCGTGTGTTGTTACTTTTCTGAATATTGTTTTTCTTCTGGGTAGGTTTTAATGTAGAGACTGTTGAATACAAGAACATCTGCTTCACCGTGTGGGACGTCGGTGGCCAGGACAAGATTCGTCCTCTGTGGAGACACTATTTTCAGAACACACAGGTAGGCTCTATTTAAACTTATGGTGTGGTTTGTTAGGGCCAAACCAATTCCAAAGGTTTAAAGGTTTTTTTTCCCCAATGTACATCTTCAGGGTCTGATCTTTGTGGTGGACAGTAACGACAGAGAGAGAGTAGCAGAATCTGCAGAGGAACTTTCTAAAATGGTGAGAATTTTCACATTCTGATTTTGTGGTTTACTCATACACAACATCTAAGTGTAATGCATCTGTGGAGGAACTGTTTTGTTGTGATTGTTTGCTTCATGTGGTTCAGTTGCCTAATCTTGCTCTTTCTGTATGTGTGTGTGTACAGTTACAGGAAGATGAACTGAGGGACGCAGTGTTGCTGGTTTTCGCAAACAAACAGGATCTGCCTAACGCCATGGCTGTCAGTGAACTCACAGACAAACTTGGACTACAGAGTCTACGCAGCAGAACGGTACACACACATTTGTAGTCATTGATGGAATAATCCCTGTGTATACGTAAATTATTAGTCCACCTTTATTTCTTTTATGGAACACAAAACCTCTCAATCAATGTGACTAAAGCCTCATACAGAAAATAAAAGTGATGTATGTCACTCTTGCACTTTATACAATGATTAAATGTACCTCTCTTCCATACAGTGGTATGTTCAAGCAACCTGCGCCACACAGGGAACTGGACTCTACGAAGGACTGGACTGGCTATCCAATGAGCTCTCCAAACGTTAGTGTGTCTGTCAGAAGAGAAATGATGCGTATGAACCAATGGAAAGTCTAGAGACTCCTCTTAAAAACCTAAGTTTATGACAGCTGAAAACTGGGGAGGAACCATCAAATACTCAGCGCTGTCTTAGCTTTTCTTTTTTACAATGTATTCTTTTGCCCAAGTTTTAATGTACAAAAGCGCATTGTTGCATTGCCAAGAAGAAACAAATGTTTTGAAGGACCTGCCTTTACAATGGCTCTTTCAGTTTTGCAAAATGCCCTCTTCAAGTCCATAAACACTTAAGTCCCTGATCAGCAGGAAGAGTTTTTGGATTTGATTTTGCATCTTTACAATCTGATCATTATGGTTTTTGGGTCTGTTTTTTTAAGCTAACTGGAGAATTTTGGGGGTCAGTAATGTTTTGGAACTGCACTGTAAGTGGAATCAGTTGGTGAATCAAAGTCGTGCCTGTCCCATCAAATTATATAGATATGCAACATTTTACTGTTTGTTATTGAATTGTCATTGTAGTGGCTTGAGGTTCCTGTGGTCCTTCCAAACATTTTCCCTGACTGTGCATGCATCTTCTAGAATTGACTTTCTGGATCTTGTTTAAAATCCCCCACATAAACGGCACATGACATGAATGGCATGAAATTTGTCTTTCGTATTTAACTTTAGTTTTTCTCCATTCATTGTTATTTTAAGGCAAATGTTGAATGTTTCATTGATCCAGTAAGGGAGCATCATGTCTTTCAGCCACTGTAATACAATGATAGTGCAGAATCCGACTCTTGGATGCTGATTTAATGTGTTGAAAAATTCCATGTCTGGTTGAAATGGTTCATTTTCCTAAATGATGTGTAACAGATACAATCTATTTTACCCTATTATCATGACAAATTTGTTTGTGTATTATATGTATAATATTGTTTTAGAATAAAACATAATTGTGAACTTATGATTGTGTTGAAGCTGATGATACAAAATGAAAATGACACATTTCATAAAAGTAAATTATCCTTAGTGTTTTATGCGTTCATAATTACCACCAGTTTAAATTAAAGTCCAGATTGTGTTTTAACCCCACTACCTATATATGTATATGTTCATAATTCATATACATAAATTGGTTTACACACAATATACATTAACATATTAAATAATATTGCAGCTGTATTTAGTGCATGTTTCTTGTTTTGTAACACTAGGTGTAAACGTGTCTACTGTTATGAACTTTCAGAGACTCTGTGGCTTTAAATTCATTGATTTCATTGTCTGTTGTTTCCACAAAACTAACAACTGATGTTAATGGATGTTTGATGCATGTTTTTGAGGTGTGTAATTTAAGTTGCATGAATGCAGTAGATGGCTCATGGACCTTAATAAACAACAAACATTGAATTAACTCTATTCAAATTAATACCGATAAAGAAGAGTTCTGACAAAAACATGTTATAATTTAATATTACTTTTTCTAATGTGCAAACTAAGGAAACTGATACAAAAAGTAACAAAAAAATAAGCTGATGCATGCAGTGGAAAACCGAAACTAAGGGCAGAACTGCAGAGCATTCACCTTAAGATCAACATTAAAAGGTACAAATTTAAAAACTTTACAAAATTTACATTTACTTATCCATGTTTAGTTTGGTGGAGGATACCTTGGTAAACAGACCTGCTGTAATAATGCAATAATAAGTATAACAATATTCACCAAACTTTAATGTACTTCAACTAAACTACACATAAGTAAACGTTATAAAAAATAATTATACACAACTGTCCAAACATTTAGGGCCACTTGAGTGAAATATTTCTCTGAACCTTACAAACGGTTATAAACCAAAAGGTGTTTGCCTAAAAGTATGTAGTTTTAAAGAGAATAAAGGATGGTGCTGGAGCAGTTAAGATCTAAATCTCTACATTGATTTGTGGTTTATTCTTACAATTTGGTATTTTTTGGATTTCTAAACTTTTTTTAAAAAAAAATGTTGTTTAATTATAAGGGACATGTTATAGATTTTCTAATTACTAGACAAAAACATTAGTTAACATTTGTCTGCTTGTGAAACCGTGCCAAAATGTCTAATGTTAAAGAATGTTTTGTTAGGTACATTGTAGCTCTAGCTTGGAGGTCTCAAAACATTTTACATAAATATAAATAGTGAATGTCTATCCACTAATGTATTTATGACAGTTAATAAGGATTAGAGATCCGGCTCAGCTTTAAAGCACATGTGTCTGCATGCAGCATAGCCATGTTAGACTCTCTATAAATATTTGTCATATTTACATATAAACTTGAAACCTTTGGATGGGGATTTTTTGGTAAGTCATTATTTTGACTGGCAAAAGTAATTAATTAAAATGATATTGCGATCCAAAAAGCTTAAAATCTATAGGTGAGCAATTTGTGACGCGGTAATTAATTACTATATATTATCTTGACTGCTTTGTTATTTATCAGCTTCTTGTGGTAAACATGTAAAAGTAATGAGTAAAAGTATTAAGTGTTATGAATATGTTCCTGTGACTTAATTACTGAAACATACTTTACATTGTATTATCAGCACAAAGGTTGTGGGTTCAGTTTCCAGGGAACACATGTTCATGTATATCTTAATATCATAATGTATAGGCCTGTCTATAATATATATTTTGAATGCACTGTAGGTCACTTTGGATAAAAACGGTTGTGGTAAAATAATTTGCCAATTCTGACTGATGGTTTGAATGTTAATCTTTGCTGTGTTTTGGTGTTTTGTATTCCTCTTGTATTCCTCCCATGTTACATCTCATCCTTATAGACATAGTAATTTCCCTTTAGCTCCTCACCTCCGCATCTCCTGTTTCTTTCCTCTCCCATCCACCTCTCCTCAATGGCTCCACAGGTTCCAGTACCCAGACCTTCATATTCCAAGGCCAGGGAGAGCCTAGTCAAAACAATCCCACCTAAAATCATCTGTATTTTGGCTTGTGGGGGGAGAGACTGTCGCTATGAGGGTCCAGGATGCTGGAGCACGAGCCAGCAAGCCATTAAAGGCGTCTTCTCCAGCTGGTAAGACACAAAATTACATATTGTTATATACAACAATTTACACCATTCCAGATGTGTATGCATGATGGAATCATTTATTCTCATTCTATTCTAATACAATAAATGCACTGCATGTGTTCATTCATCGCTTCGTATTTAGGGTGACAGATGACATTATTGCAATGGCACGACCTTCAACATATCTCATCAAGAGATACAGAATCATAGAGCAGTTCAAACAGTGAGGTTAATTTTTATTATGAGACTGAATTACAGACATTTACATTTGTGATTTTTAATTAATGTCAATGGGTGTATGTACATACAGGCTGAACATTAAATCCATCATTAATATGCAGCTGTGCGGGGAACACGCTCACTGCGGTCCTCCTCTGGAGCCTGACAGCGGCTTTACTTACTCACCTCAGATATTCATGGACAGCAAAAGTGAGCCAGATACACTTTTAAAACATCACTAAGCTTGTCAATAACCTGTCTGGATCATATTTCATTATAAATTCAGAATAAAGCAAGAGCATGTTATTATATAGAGTTTAAAGTATGATAATCAAGAATTCATTAATATATAAATATATTTACTTTCTAAAGTTCTGTATAGTTAAACACAATATACACTGAAATGTTTTTTTTATTTTTAATTAAATATTAAAATATAATAAGGTTAAATAATCATGAATAAAATAATTTTATATTAGTATTAATAAAGAACATATTCGAATAATAATGAGAAATCGTTTCATAAGAAATAAAGTTTTATATGTTTTCTTTTAATTTTAAGGTGGAATATGTCTCAAACATGTTCTTTATAAAGTTCACCCAATAACTGAATGATGAGTAATACATTTTATTTCTGTTTAATTATGACTTTCTCTCGAGCAGTTTACTTCTACAATTTTGGGATGTCTGATTTTGGGGTGTCATCTCTGGAGGGGATTGTGGATGCTGTGAAGGTTTTGGCCTTCTCTCTGCAGGAAGGAAAAGTGGCTGTACACTGCCACGCTGGGTTGGGCAGGACAGGTAAGTTACAACTTCAACAACATTGATAAATTAAAATCTACTGAATGACAACAATAAGCATTCACCTTGCTGTACAGGTGTTCTGATAGCATGCTATCTGGTCTACACCTGTCGAATCAGTGCAAGTGAAGCCGTCCACTACGTCCGGATTAAACGTCCCCGCTCAATCCAAACTCACGCACAGATCAGACTGGTGTTTGATTTTGCCCGGCTGGTAGACTCTCAGTTAACCCAGTTCCCATGTCTAAACATTCGCCACGGTTCCACTTTCAGTCTTCACCAGTATCTCATGCGTCAGGCCTTTCTGCTGCACGGGGAAGAGGCTCGAACCCTCGCCAACACGCCCAAGATCCTGCACGTGCTCTGCAGCATGTTGATGGCTCTAACCCAAGGAGCAGTCAATCCTCCTGAAGTCCAGACAGAACTGGAAAAGAGGGTCACAATTCTGACTTTGAGGAAGACTGTGAGGGACACACTTTCCAAAAAGAACCTGACAGCTTTGAGAGAAAGAAGAGGTTCCGCAAGGTCATGGGATGAGCCGTTTGGATTCTTGGAAAGGAAGAGGGAAATTCTTCTAAACAAGCGAAGCTACAGCGAATCAGATCTCAGCAAAATTACCATCATTGAGGTCAGAGCCAATAAGGTTTTTTTTACATCAGTATTTTAGAAGTGACTTGGATGTAGACAAAAGTAAAAAATCTAACTATAGTTCATTTTGCCACACAACGCAACACAATTTTAAACTCTCAAATTTACACACAAAATTCTATTGTTTCATGCCAGGATTTTACACCGTACTCAATTAAATACGATGGACATTATAATGTTTGCAACAAAAAAATCAGTCAGAAAATAACAGACACCCAACAGAACATCAACAGTCATGTCCTGATAACAAAGCAGTGTAATGGACAGACTGAATCAGCTCCATCAGCCCCACATCTGTGTGAAGAGACTGTCAACAAAAAGACTAAACATACAACAAGGAAACATCAGGTTTTCCTAAAGTTCATCTCAAACGTGGAGGTCAGTCGGAAACCAAGGGGTCATGTTGTCTGTATCAGCAAAGCTCATTAGCTACTTTAAACGGTTTTGAGAACTTATTAAACTTATTTTAATGTACATTTTCTTAAAGCTTCAGAGAGACCATTATACATTAGAGCAAGCATCACTTTCAAAAGCTGTCGCTCAGGCAATGGCACAACAGCGTCCTCCACCGGACACAGTGTTGAAAAGGGCAGAAGTTTTGCAGGTAAGTATGGATACTTTGATTTAGCCATGTAAGACATGTTCCTGAAACATTCTTAATGGTCATGAAACCAAACCTTATTGAATGAACATTCTCATTAAACAATAAGATTTTAGTTTTAGGGTTATGGGCGGGGCCAGGACAATCCTTTAGGGATAGTCAAATGGGATTAGGAATAAATTTGGACTATTTTAATTAATGTTAACACTGATCTGTAAACAAGCTCTTTCTGTGAAAAATGTGATCAACATAAAGCACATGTCATATAACATAAAGCTCACATATTGAAATAATTTCCTGTAAATGAGCTAAATCATCAAAGTTATTAATACATTTCTATATATTCTTTTAATTTCATAACCAGCAGACATGCTGCAAAAATGGATAAGGATTTTGGTAAAATTTTACCGATTTTAATTCCTCCCCAGCATGAGCTGAACTCAAATGAATGTGGCTGGGCTGTGCTGCTCATGGAAAAGGATCCAAATGTTCTGAGCACACTGTTGTGGAGCTGGCTGGATAAACTAAAGGTCAGAGGTCATAGTATGGTCATTTTAACACGTTCTGATAAATCACAGAGAGCGCATTGATAGGAGCAATTAAAGAGTAATTAAAAAATATCTTTTAATTCATAATGGATCATGAATTAAGGCATGTTTCTAACAGCCCTTCTAATGTTTAAGTAAAGCATTTTGTATGACATTGCGGGTGTCATGTAAAATACTTCAGCTGGTGTTTTATTATAACAGGACCCCATATTGAATAAAGATGACACAGAGAAGTTAACCTCATCCTGGCCGGCACAAAACCCCCTGATCACACTGCACAAGGTGACAGTCTGACCTGACACAACAAAAACGACAACATAAAGTTGCAAACACATCACAAAGCACATGGTTCAACATGTTTAGCACACAAATGATGTACAACATGAATGCACGACATGGCTGTTAAATTGTTGTAAAATTGTCATGATGACTTCAAATGACACAAATAGCCAAATTTCTCATATTACGCAACTTTTCTCTGGTTGTTATTGTGTTTGCTGTAGGCTGAGCGACACACCATCAGCTGTTTGCTGGTCTGTGTGAGTCACGTAGTGGCTCGATGTCCACAGTCTGAACATGTTATAATACAGAGACTCATTCGAGCTTTAACAAGAGTAAGTGTGTGTGTCTGTACACAGGTTTCTATAAAATAATGTCAATTCAAACTGATTATAAATCAATCATGTTTATGTAACAATCTTGTGCATATTTTATTTGGTGACAGCGCCTTCCAGAGGAAATGGAGAGATACAACACCTTGTTGCAGATCTTCAGAGTAGGAATGAAAGAGCTATACCTGCACAAACACCACCCAAAAACTAACACTATTTAACAATGATGTTAAAACTAATAAACTTATAAATGCAAAGAACCTTTGTTTGATTATTTCTATGACTGATCAGTTCTCCTATGGTTTAAAAAAGAACCAACATTTTGTTTTATTTGTTTTAAAACTGACAACATTAATATGGTCTCACCACAATAACCATAGTTTAACCATGGTATTTGCAGTAAAAATATGGTAATAAAAATGACTTAATAATAATTAAGTAATAATAATAATAATAATAATTTTCTTTAATGGAATTGGGTGTTATACCCTGTATATATGTTTTAAACATGATCTCCATAGAGAAAGCACTTAGTTATGTTTTTAATTTGTTTAATAATTAATTTCTCTGGTGTATGTATAGGCCAAAGACAGTATAAATCAAGTCACTCATAATCTCTCACTATTGGAATGTCATTAGACATATTAGACATATATTAGACATGAGAAAGCGTCACCATGACGAGGCGTCATAGAGATACAAAACAATAAAAAATCATCAAAAACAATCGCAACAGCTCCTCAGCTCTTCAGTTTCGACTCAGATGTGAAGTCGTTTTTTTTGGCAAATACAGTGAGTCAAAATCGTAACTTTTTGATAAGTTATTCTTCAAAAGGAAATTTCGACGCATCTGACTGTTCAATAACAATTTTCGACCTGCAGGTGTGTACTGTATTTACAAACTAATACTAACAAGTATTGGTAAGTGTATTTGGAGATAATATGACATTAAAGCGTTTTTAAACGAGTAGTTTTAAGTACTGTATTACCTGGAAACCAAAGCGTCTATCGGACATACTTACAGTAAGTATTTTGTGTGCATTTTTTCCGCATATTTTTGTGTGATTACATTGTTTGACTATTCGATTAACACATAAGTACTTTTATGCTTCGTTGGTCATATGCTATTGTAGCAACTTGTATTGTTTTCAGATAACTTTTTTGTATTAGTTTTAAAATAATTTATTTATATAATAAAGTCATAACATGAAAGCATTGTTTAATTGTTTTAAATAAATGACAATGATTTCCTACAGAAGACATGTCACCTGCTGCTGATGCTTGGGTGGGTTCTTGGAGGCCCCACAGGCCAAGAGGTCCCATCGCTGCTATGTATAATAGTCCAGGGCCGACATATGCTCTACCAGGGGCAACTGGTACAAACACACACACATATATGTGTTGGGTTTCCATGTTTTATGGTGTCTTTCCATAGTCATAATGACTTTTATACTGTTCAAACTATATATTGTAACAATCACCCTTAAACCTAACCCTCACACAAACCTTTCTGCATTTTTACATTTTCAAATAAACATAATTTATGATTTATAAGCAAAAAATGTCCCCATAAGATAAAAAATAGTCTAATATCTTTGTGGACACACATAAAAAATGACAACAAATCCAAATTTGTTCTCCTACACCTTACACAGGAATAAACAACCATGACCCACGTAAGCAGAAAGGCCCAGCGTTTAGCTTCGGCACCCGTCATTGTGGTTTTCAGTCCAGCTGTTCTCCAGGGCCTGGGTACCTTGTTCCCGCCAACATCACCAGAGTGGGTCGTGACGGCACCCCTGCTTACTCTGTCTACGGCCGGCGCAAAGACATTCAACCATTTCAAACCCCAGGACCAGGTCTTACACACCTTCTGACACATATGTTGTAGTAGTGTTGCTAAAAGTTACAGCGGATATAAAGTCAAAGCTATTTAACCTTTTCAGGCAGTTACTCCCCTGAAAACTCAACAAAGAAAGTCTTTTACTCTGCACCCGCTTTCTCATTGTCTGCAAGGACTAAATTGTTTCGTAATGACCAAACACCAGGTAGGTGTCCACACATCTCCAGTAAAGACTAACTGGATGCTGCAGGGAAAACCAGGACTAGATTCATTCATTCTACTATTTCCAGGACCGGCTGCGTACATGCTTCCTCCAGTGTTAGGGCCAAATGTTGTGAATAAATCAGCCGCCCCGAACATCTCCCTTTGCGGCCGTAGCGCTGTGGGCAGTTTCCATGAGGACTTACGAAAGGTGCGGGCATGTTAATACAGTACCGTACATTATATTACAAGTAAAATTAGAACAAACTTTTTTTTTCTGTTTCAGACTCCAGGTCCTGGGACGTACCAAGTAGTGGATTCATGTGTGTTCAAACGCAAAGCACCTCAGTATAGTATGACTGGACGAAACCTCATGCCGGGGGACACCACGAAGAAACCAGGACCTGGAGCTCATCATCCAGAAAGGGTCTGACTCCAGCATCTACTATCCTACTATATACACATTTCATCTTACTAAAACAACTCCTGTGTCTTTCTCCACAGGTCTGCTTCACAAGAGCCAAAGCTCCGAGCTTCTCATTCGGCATTCGTCATTCTGAGTATATCGCTCCTATAATTGTAGATGGTGCTGACTAACCTGGTCATTTCTGTCATAATAAATTGTGTTGCTCAACAAGCTACAAACATGTCGTGTCAGTTTTTTATATTGCTAATATGTAAAATGGTACTGCAGCTTGCTACATATTTTTGTGTAGTAACAAAAGACAATTAGTGGACTACAGACATCATATTTTATTCATTTTATACATTAACATTAATAGTACAATCTAGCAATATTTATTACACTCCTCTAAAAACAAACAAACAAAAAAATGTTGTTTGATTCTTGTATATGCTGCTGAGCTTAATGTCACCATGAAATCAAAATCGACATTTTTTATTTTTATATTGTATATTGTAGTGTTTTCATAAATTATTTTTTCTGTTCTCTTTTTTGAATTTACATGCCCTCATAATCTTCAATCAAAAATGTTGTTGTGTCATATGTTATGGGTGAGGACAGGGTTATCAGAGACTCACTGCAGTTGATCGTCCTCATGTTTTGATAGCAAAGTCCAAATTCCAATGATCTATTTAGTACCAGATGGACGAAATCACAAAGTCCCGTCCTAAACTTTTTCTCATTTCAGTTGATATATATTCAGTTGACTTTGATATATGTAACGATACAGGGGAAAAGACAATCGCAACTTCTGTTTCATGGTGACTTTAAAACAAAAATAGAAATCTGCCAGTGAAACATAAAATACAATTATACAGTATTCAGGATATATTCTCTGAAGCATAATAACTTTTCAGGTAAACCTAAATTGTTTTAAGAATGTTTAGTATATTCTAGTCATTTCATATCTGGTAGACATCATTGTGACACTATTCATGTTGTTCACATTTGTTGCTGTACAGTTTTATTTTTAAGTAATTTTGCATAAAAGCATCTGCTAATGAATGAATAAATGAAAAAATTATTATTGCATTTCATCATTTCAGTGAATACAATAAAGGTTGCATTGACTAAACGTGTGCCGCCACGATTGTCTTCACTGGTATGATTCTCAGTGGCTGTAATGAATGATTATAAAAATACGGAAAAACTCTCTCAGTGAAAGTGTATTTAAAAACATGCAGGATGACATTACGGCCCAAATCGGTGAAGATCACTTTTCCCTTTTTCCACTCCAGCTGTACTCTGATCTTCTGGATTCTGTGTCTCACCCGTAGAAGACTCACGATCTGAGGAGAACAGCCCTTCCCATATCTACCATTGGAGTAACCCACATACCACAAACCCGTCTTGAAGGGATTGTTCTGGTTCTTATACGAAGACTCTGTGATCAGCCCCACAGCCCAAGATGTGCTGTCTCCTACCTCGATGTCCCAGTAATGAGAGCCTGAGCTGAATCCTTCAGATCCAAGAACACTTGAGTAGCCTTCAAACCTCTCTGGATTTGCTGGAAGCTGCTGGTTGAGCTCATCGGTGTAAACTATACTGGTCAGATCATCCGACACAACCAGATAAGAGTGTGCGGTGTTGGGATCCAGAGTTACTGGGGCTGAAGAACAGGGAGAGATGTGTGCTCACTTAAAAGACAACAGTACTACACATGCACATTTCATTAGATTCAAAAAGGTTTTCACACAGTATGTTACATGCTCTTTTATTTGTAAGTTGCTTTGGATAAGAGCATAAGATAAATAAATAAATGTAAATGTAAAGCATGATGTAATTCCAAACATAAAACTATTCATTTTATAGTTCTTCAGTACACTATTTTTGTACTCTTATTAAAGAGATAGTTCACCCTCCTCAAAAATTCTTTTATATTATGAACAATGTTGGTAACCCCATTTTGAGACATTTCCCAAATATCTTCTTTTTTGTGTAGAACAGAAGAAAAAGGTCATATACAAGTTTGAAATGACATGAGGGTAAATAAATGATGACAGAATTTTTATTTTTGGGTGAACTTTAACTTATCTTTAAAGAACCCCAATACCAAAATTCTAATGTAGGGAACTTATCATACAACATCAAATCTTTTCACTCAAGAACTCTTTTTTTTTTACTTTTCTCTATACATACTGTATGGGATGATGTCCTGCAGACTCTTTGACACTTCAAAGGTTATGTTTCCCACATGCTTTGCCACATCGATCAGCACTCCCGAAGGGATTACTTGATTCTGCAGTGTACACTTTGTTCTGAAAAAAGATTAAAGTGTTAGTGAGGTGCCCTTGAGCAAGACACCTCACCCCTAATCGCTCCCAGTGTGCCACTGGTAACTTGTAAGTCGCTTTGGATAAAAGCATCTGCTAAATAAATAAATGTAAATATACTATTGTGGGTTACCATAGAAATCACAGAAAAATATGTGTAACTTCTGTTCTCTTACCTTTCAAGCGTTGCCTTGTAATTCTACAATTTAGAAAAATGTAGATGAGACGCTGCAAGATGTATTTGTTTTATCTCAGAAAATGTACTATGAATAATACAATTTTTTTTGAATAATGAAAAAGTCATGACAAACTATATATTGATGGACTTAAGAATATAAACATAAACTAAAAAATGTATACAAAATGTTAATGTTATTTTAAAAATATCTAAAATTAAAAAAGTAGAAATTGTAGAGTTTCCACAGCATGAATCAAAAATACAAGATATAACTATAATATAGGATAGCCAAACAAAGTGTCTCATACCACAAGAAAAGTGAAGTCAGACTTTCCCAGCTGTTCCTCCATGGCCTCAATGATGCGTGAGAGCGATAATATCCCTGATGTAGTCTCTTCAGTCTTCTTTCTAATGATCTCTCTCTTCTGTTCCTCCTCATCTCTCAGTGCTGTAATCCTGGCCGTCTCTTCATTCTGGAGAAACTGGTGAAGTTTTTCAAACGCCTCTTTAATTTGTGTCTCAGCCTGCTGGCTCTGCCTCTGGGTACAGAAAATCAGCAGAATCAGCCTGAAAACTTCATACAGCTGTTACACCGTGTAAATGTTAAAATCTCCTTAAGGCACTTACTTCAATGTACTCGCTTGTTTCATCACAGGACTGTTTTGATGCTTTATAGACTCTCAGTTTTTCGTGAAAGGCCTGAAGCTTCACCTGGAGCTGCTGCTACAGAGTTCATCACATAGAAGCAATTGGAAAAAAAGTGTAAAACTGCACAGCAAGATGGGTATTTTCAACTTGAATTATTTTGTATTACAGTTGGGAAGTCATTTGTAATTGGTCAGTCAATGATGCTTAGATGTTTTTAATCTCAATCTGTTACTGTAACATGATGATGTTTCTTAAACTTTGTTTACTCATGTGTAACATAAACAGGTAATTTGTTAAAAACCTGCATACCAAAAATAGATCAGGTGTATCTAGTTTATATTTGACTTTATCAGCACAGTTCCCACGAACATTTTGTTTTTGTAAGTATGAGAATGTGTGTCATATAAGGGCCAGTTATCTACTAAGACCTGTTTGACTGGACAGCTTTCATATTTCGACTTGAAAATGTTTACACTCCATTAAACCTGACACTTTCATCAGTCAAATCTTAAAAAATTACTACAGTCCATCCATCCTATGGTTTTCAAAGAACATATACCAGTTAATCTGGTTTTAACACTTACTCGAAGGTCCTGTGATGCATCTTTTGTTGAGCAGATGTGATGGTTCTTGTGCGGTTTGGTATTTCTGCATTTTCCACAGATTGGTTCTTGATCTTCAGTGCAGAAGTAAGTAAGAGTTTCTCCATGGATGCTACAGGAGCCCACTGTCTCGACCGGAGCTTCTGGAGTTGTTTCTTCTCTCATCAGCTCACACATGTTTCTCAGCACAATGTTTAGAGGTGGTTCAGGGTTGGAGGAGACGGTTCTGCAGATGGGACACTCTCGCATTCCTCTCCGGGTCCAGAAGGTTTGTATACATCCCTTGCAGATGGTGTGAGAGCAGGCCAGGAGAACTGGATCCCTGAAGATATCACAGCAGATAGGGCAGTAGAAATCTTCTTCTGTGAAAGATTGTCTACAGGCCATTCTGTCGACTTTGTCTATGATTTTTTATAAAGTTTCGTGTCACGTTCTTTACGTGTCCTGCTCCTTGTAGACTGAGCGAGTGTCACTCAGCTGTGTCTATATCCCAGACACCTGCAAAGGGTGGAGCTAATAGCCAATACAAAGTCAGCAGTTCAATACAACCATTTACTATTTTCAACATTGTATTATATATGTATCTTCAATATTGACAAAGCAAGATTTTATATTGTATGGCATTAAGAACATAAAAAAAGTAAAGAAATATTTTCACATACTTTATTTTTTATGTTCACCACAAATACAAATAATTTCATTTTATTTGATAAAACAAAACACAAATAAAAGGGAACACACAAATAAGCAGGTTATAAAACATACAACATTGAAAGAAATCAAAACGTTTGTTGGAAAAAACGAAGCATTAAAAGTGTGTCTATATGTGCATAAATAAATATTAATCTCTTACAGAAAGTGTGTATGTTCTTTTTCAAGATACATATTTATACATCATCTGATTAAATTAATATATTATTAATATATCAACTGAATAAATCAATCACTCTCAGTCATGTTCACTAACTGACAGAAATATATAATATGTAACAAGTTCATTATTTAACACAAAGCATTATTTCATTAAGTCATATTCTTCAGTAGATCACTGGGTTTCAGATCTGTTCTTTGTTCTTTGATGCACTTACTGACCTCTGTGGAAAACAAATATGAAAAAGAAAAAGATTAAAGTCTATCACACTTTACATCAAGAAGAGCTATATACTTTTCTGTTGTTTCCCATGCCAAGAATGTGGCCAAGACAGCATTCTGTAACGTTCTGCTTTCTCAAGATGAGAAAGGTAAGATAATTGTGTTTGATATTAGTGACAGACTATTTGTCAAAAAAGGTATTCAAAGTATTTCAGCAATAGTGTCTTAAATTTGAGAATAATAATAACATAAACTCAAACATGTGTACTTATTTGCATTAAGTAAACCATACGTAAGTTAATATCACTTGACACTATAAAAATAAACAAGATAATAAACAAAGAAAAATACACTACTTCAAAGGGATTTTTGTATGATTATCACTCCAGACATTTTTTCTTCACAACTTCTTTTTGACAAATAAACAGGCGCATTTAAAGGCTACCCGTATCTTACCAGCGGACCCTTGTCGGGTCCTGTCGTTGCCTAGAGACGTGTTGTTGTCGTGCGTGTTCACAGTGAATTTTCTGGAAGTAAACGGGGATTTTATTCATGCACAAATACAATTTCTCACCTGTAACGAGTTGTGGATGCAAATAATTTTACGAACAGACTCAAAGGGGATGCCAGTATTTTTTTTTTTACAAATATATTGATTGTTTAGTTCGTAAGGTGCTCGACGCGAATCTGCTAATTAGCCAGCTAGCTACATGACTATATATAGTAAATACCAAATATAGTAAATACGTTTTATTAGTTGGTTTGATGCATGTTAATTGTAAATACAAACTAAATAATATCCCTGCGTTTACAATGCGTTTAATAGAGTAAAACAGGCCAGATCGCAGTTTTCAGGTAATAATCCCACTGTGTTAAGAGGCTCAGCTCCGGCTGCTGGGCTCTGAGAATGGAGGCAGGAGACATGTCTGATTTAGATCAGGACAAATATGACGCCGACGAGCAAGTCAAGATCATCTGTCTCGGTGACAGCGCTGTGGGCAAATCGAAGTATGTTTAATATGTGCCAGATTGTGTGTTTTTGCTTATGTCAACAAGCAAACAATGTTCTAACGCATTGATAATTTCCTTACAGGCTCATGGAGAGATTCCTTATGGATGGATAGTATCCTTTTGACGTTTCATAACGTTTCATAAGAATATAGTTTAACTGTCAAGTTGCTTTGGGTTGATCTTAAGGATCAAGTCTCACATAAAGAAAAGTGATCATTTCAGCTTTTTCACATTCACGTTACATTATATTTCATCTTTTAAAAGGTCATTTACATTGTGTGTATTATATAAAAAACTATGTATAGGAAAGGAATAATAGATTTATTATATTTATAAGTAGATCAAACTGGACCAAGTTTTGTTTGTTACTGGTTTGTGGAGCATTGTTAATTGTGATGTGTACTTAATTAAATGTGTCAGTCGGCCTCAGCAGCTGTCCACCTATGCTTTGACTCTGTACAAATACACCACAACTATCAATGGAAAAACGGTTCTTGTTGGTAAGTATGCCACAAACAAACTGTAACTTTAGTGCAACATATAGCTCTCTTGTGATTCATAGTTTTCATTGTATAACACCTGCACATTTTATCCAACGGTCTGTCTGTTACAGCACTTTAACATGTTGTAAATTTGTTCCTAAAGCTTGACATGCATAAAGAATGCCAGGGGCTGTCAGTGATGGTCATAGCCACTAAATTAATGACACTGAGGTGTGGGTATTTAAGCTAAGCTGAAAACAACTTGTTTATCTGCACCACAGATTTTTGGGATACTGCAGGACAGGAACGTTTTCGAAGCATGCACCCCTCATATTACCATAAAGCCCATGCCTGTATTATGGTAAGAGAATGGATGGTTATATAAAAAAAATCACCACAACAGATTTCCAGTTATCTGTATCTCAAACTTTAAGTACTTTTTGCTAAAGATTTTGGATGAATGAAAAATGTTGTTCATTTCCATAAAAACAAATAACAAGTACAAGAATCATTTTACATTTTCTCGGCAGGTGTTTGATGTCCAGAGAAAAATAACATATAAAAACCTCCCAATTTGGTATAAAGAACTACGAGAGTACCGGCCACAGATACCGTGTCTGGTAGTGGCTAACAAGATAGATGGTAAGAGTCACATATTTTCTTTGGGAAATGATAGATAAGAGCATTATTAGTGGCTGTTATGCTTTGCATCTGTTTCACCTCCTGCTCTTTTATCTGTGCTTTTGTTTAAAGCTGACATGAAAGTGACTCAAAAGAGTTTCAACTTTGCTAAGAAACAAGGTCTGCCTTTCTACTTTGTGTCTGCTGCTGATGGGACCAATGTGGTCAAGGTGAGGAGTTAAAGTGCCTGTCTGTGACATCTGTCTGCTCTGAAATACCTTCAGAGTTTTTTACTCAGAGTTTTAACCCCTGCTTACATGTACTTCACTGTGTCTTATTGAAAAAGTATTTTAAGTAGAAATATAGCATGTTTTATCAGCATCAGCTTATCAGTTTACTTGTCATGTAGCACATTTTATAGTATTTTGAGTAAATATTTACATTGAAAACATTTGTCTGAATAAAATGATATAATTTTGACCCACACACAGTATGTATTCTATGGGTACAATTAGCTACCTAAATTAGGGGTTAACATGCTTTGTGAAGTTCTAACATTTTAAAAATGTTCCTCAGGTTTTTAAAGATGCCATTCAGATGGCTCTGTCCTACAAAAAGAACTCCAACGATTTCATGGATGAAGTCATGAGGGAGCTGGAGGTGTGTGTTTGACCATGCATTTAGCTGCCTCTATAAATGTGTGTTATTAATGCTTGCTGTAATTATAATACAGATGTTATTTGTTTTATTCTGCAGAACTTTGATTTAGAGAACAAAGAGGAATCATCTGATAAAGAAGAGACGCAAGAAGGAAATGTAGAGTCTGCGTGACCTAATACACACCCGCTCTGTCTGCTGTACAGATGTGTTCCTCAGATCATGGCTGTCCTCTCACTCTCTTCACATGCTCCATCTACCTCACATCTCTGCTATTCATCCTGTAACAGGAATAAATTATGATTCTGTGAATGATGGCATTATCAGGTGATGTTTTAGAACTGATAACAGCACATTCTGAACATTGATTTGACACAACAGGTACTTGGAAAAAAATCAAGGTTGTGTACAAGACCTAAAATATAAATTCTACCTTATAAATTGACATTCAACAAATTAAAGTTCATACTATTTATCAACTACCCATAGACAAAACAAACATTATTTACATTTCAGCAAGAGAGGTAAATGTGAGAAGATAGTCATGATGTACATACAGTATGAGCACATGCGACTGTGTGTTTGTGTTTATGTAAACGCAGGTTGAGAAAAGGCTGTGATCACATGGAAACTGTCTGGTTACAGTTCTACTTGTGAAATCTTATTAATGTTTTGTATATTTAATTTAAGTTGAGGAAGCATTAAGAACCGTACTGTGACTTTGTGTTGTGCAGCTTACAAACTGGCTAAATAGAAATGCAGGTGATGCTTAAAACATCCATCCATCCGCCACATCCGTCATCATTTTGTGTCACGAGCACACACAGCTGTCATATTACACCCATAAATCACTAGAAAGTCATTACTAGAAAGCAGTTTCTATTATATTTTAAAAATACGAAAGCAAATCCCACTTTCATTACTGTAACATAAAATCAACAAATGCATTACAGTAAAATGATGTCATGTCACAACGTAAACATCTTTAAATAGACTTTAGTTTCATTAAATTTTGGAGTGAACTGTGACAACCGTTCATTCTCCGAAACCAGGATTTAAAAAAATCTTTTAAATTGCACAAACTGTGAAGAGAAATGTGTTATGTTTAGCATTTTGCTTTTGGTTTAAGTTTGATGTGTTTTGCACAAGTGCGCTGTCTAACAAAATGCATGTCAGGACATTTGTACAGACACAGTTTTGGACTTAAATGTATGTAAACTGGATTAGTTTCATTTTAATGTCATATTTTCAATCATGTTATGTACTGAATATAAATGCATATGTTTATCCGGTTTATCTTTTTGTCCTGTGTGCTGAATGGGTGTACGAGAATTATACATAGAAATATTCAAGTTACAGATGTCAGAACTGCTTTTAATGCTTCTGTTTAATTTTGTGGACTAATTCAATCAGCATGTTCCATTAATTGGTACTATCTAGGGTCCTATTATCCCTATAACCAATATATACACACGTCTCACGATCTTTAGAGAAAAAAAATGATTACATGAAAAGTACCTACACATATATATTATTAAAGATATATACTTCATATATTATATGAATGATATTACCATATAAAATATATTACCAAAATTCAGTAAGAGGTTTGCAAAATTAGCAAATCTAAAAATTGTATTATATGAGATAATTCAATATGACATCATGAGGTGGACAAACATTTCTAAACTTTACACACACAACTTTAGATCTATTTAGTATTTTTGTGTAGCATGTCTCTGTGGAGATCTCCCAAAGCAGTTCACCCTCGTAAAAAGTTTCACCCTCGCAAGGCTCACGGCACAATCAAGCCACCAGAAAACAAAGCTCATTAAAGCAGCGTATACTGCAATTCTTCCCATTTTATTGTGCTTTTGTTGGTCAGAAATTGACAAGATTGACAACCCTACAGAACATAGTCACGTGAATGATGTGTTTTATTTCATGTTTCGTCCTGCCAGTGGTTGAAAATGTAGTAAAATTACAAAGAAATCATTTGCAGTTTTCTCATTCTCATGACATATGCAGAACCCCAGATGTCTACGCTACATTGGGGAGAGTAAAGGGCAAAGGTCAGAGACCGTGTCCACCATATGTGCAGTCTGTCACTTACTGTAATTCAAACCAAACAAAACAAATTCTTAAATTCAGAGATGAAATCACACTTTCATCAGGCCACTAATGGGCAAGTGTCAAGTGTACAAAAACATCAAAAAGAAATGTATAATTTGAGAAACAGAAAGAAAAAAGTGACTCAAGATTTCCAGGAGGTGGCACCATAGTGCTGATTCAAACAGCTTTTAGTTTTCTAAAAACTTCAAAGAAAAGCTAAAAACAATTACTTTTTGGCACATTTGTTCATTTTTTCTTTCATTTTTTATCATCTTGCTAGAAAAACCGATCACTCTGTAACGTACACAAACATAAGATCAAATGTTATGAAAGATGAAAGTATGAGTGATGCGTACAGAATGATAATCACAGCTCACAAGTTATCTGAGGAATAGAGAAAAACTGGTACATGTGGCTCAGAAATGCAGTGTTAAGTGGGACAAACACACACACACGCTCTCATTTGCTCTTCTACATGAGTAAAGATATAAAAATAAATAGGCCACCTCCACATTCAGATTCAAACTTGTGACTGTATGCCGTAACTATAACATGTCTATGTACTTTATGTACATGTAATTATATTTTAATCAATAATGAAGAAATTAATTGTTAATTAATTTTTCAGGTCTAACAAAGGAGATGGGAATAGTAGATTCAGGGCAGGTTTGGAAAGGAGGACATTGAAGTAATTCACAGTTATTTTCGGGGCAGAAAAGATAGCCCTTGTAGAGTCAAACAGATTGAATTGGTTTATCAGAGTTTTTTACAACCTTGGTTAGACGAGGTCAGAATCTCTGTTTTAAAGAGCAAAATAACACTTGCAGAAGCTGAGTAACTTAGGTCAAGGCTCTGGATTTAGGACGAGCAAATAAATAGAAATTAAACCTCAATCAGAATGAAGGACATCTGAAGTAAAATAAAAAATGTGGCTGTGCGACCAATTTTCACAACCAACTGATCCGTAAAAAAACGAAACAAAACTGTATTTTACAAGTTTTGTTGTTTAAGATCAAGAAACCAAACTGTATTGAAGATTGAAACATACATAATGAGACATTTTAGAAGTAAAAAAATGCATTTAAGTATGGGGGTGAATCTTACAAATTATCTCTCGTTATCTCACAGGTATGAGAAGAGATATGAATGCCAGAGTTTCTGTTAAGCGGCTTGTTTTAAACAATTGTAACCTCTTTGGTATTAAATCAAATATGACATCTACCTTGACCAAGCTCTGTGCTTCTGAAGTAATATGTTTAAAAACAGAACAGCTTTATTACACAGCGTCACCACCGGCTCAAGAACATTTCTAGAGATAGTTATGCGACAGAAAGCAGATTGGGAAGGTGGTGTCGTCCTTGGCTGTTCTGATTTTGGATGCAAATTACATGGCCTTTAAAACAAGACAAGAGATGACCAATTGTCTTAAAGAGACAATTCATCACAAAACAAAACTTTTTTTGTAATCAACCTTTATGTCATTTCCAATCATCTTTTGTTTCTTGAATGGACCTTAAAATGACATATTCTAGTATTCTTAGCATATATCATTTTTAAGAAAAAATCTTCCACATAACAAAGATAAGGAGTGCTGACTACAGTGGTCACTGGATCCCATCAACTTTCATTCTAGCTAAACATCTACTTTTGAGTTCCACAAAGAAACCAAATAGGTTTGGAATGACACAAGGGTGTTTATTTTAACTCTTTCAAATCTCTTTATCTCTTTCTACATTCACAGACTGCTTTGAACACACACCCAATTAAACACACACACCCAATTAAAACAGATTGGTGGTGGACAGACCGATGACGATGTATGTGTTTTAATGTCCTTTTGAAGGTCATATATGTGTTTGTTGAAAGCCCTAATGAAGTGTTGAATTGGACAGGTGGGAATGAATGAATGATTTGAAATGCTAGCACCTTGTTTTGTGCAAATTACCCCCAAACTCCATACAAAGAGTAAAATCTTCACCTTTTTCGACAGGTGGTTAACTATGCATATATGCCAAACATTCATATATAGATCTATATATTTTTTGATTTTTAAAAATTTATATGAAAACTATCATTATATACATTGTTTGTGATCGATATAAAAAGCAAATATTTGAGTCATTTATCCATATATACAGCTGTAGGATCTCTGGGCTCTTTTAAATGTTTTTTCTTCATTAAATCTTTTGTCCTCAGCTTCATCTTCTAAATAACTGTCATTCTAAAATTCATCCTAAAAAGCGTCATGTTTCACAAGCTATAAAATCCAACTGTGAAGAAGAAAAAATAAATAAAGGAAATAAAACAAGTCAGCAAATGTTTCAGTGCGTATAGCAGGTTAACATGAGCCATATAATGGCTCAGAAAATCGGTTACAATTCTAGATTCTGGTTTCTTTATGAGATGTCGAACACCAGTCGGTACCATCCAGCAATGCTGTGATATTAGTGATGTTTCTCATCCCACAGTGGTTCTGTCATGCACACACATCACACACACCGGTTCACACACACACTTATTGCAAAGTTACCGGATTGCCAGATTAAAGGGAAAGTTCACCCAAAAATCTATTGTGTCATATATTGTGTTTGTTTATTTAAAGAAAATATTATTATGCATTTGCAAGACTAACAGAGAAAGTTTTCCAGCTAGTTCTTTTCAATCAAATTAATGATTCATTAAAAATAATCATTTGGTTACTAATCGCTCACGTTAGATGTCCAGATAATATAATATTTAATACTGGTAATGACTGTTAATACTATATCTGGTTTTTGGTTTGCCGCATAGCTTCATGCATTTTGAAATATATATGATGTAGTTTGGCGATAGTTTTATGATGCTTTTGCATCTTTTAATACACTTCAATCAGTATTAATCACAAATGCATGTAACCACAATATTTCTTCCTTTGTCTTCCATAGAAGAAAATTTTAAATACAGGTCTGCAATGACAAAAGTAAATGTGAGTTTTGGTTGAACTATTCCATTAAGAAGACTGTAAATAGTCATTCAATTCAGTCATTTAAGTCAGATTTGGACTGGAAAGCGGTGTGCTTGTGTGCATGAGAGTGTGTAACTGTATAGGGAATACTTTATAAAAAAAAAGGATCACACCAGTTAGTGTGTTTGTGTGAAAGATAAACATAAACACACACCCACTGTGAGATGCTTGAGTTAAAGATGGAAGCCCGTGTTCTGTAAAACTATAACAAACAATACCAACAACCAAAATGAAAAGGGTGAGGTGAGGTTACAATGCAAATTAAACAAACCAATCAACCGTCATTCCTTATGGTGATGTAACGTTTCATGCTACAGTCCATCAGAAAAGGATATTCATCAAAAAATCATTTTCAGTGTTTTTTGTCTTTATATATATATAATATCATATATAAGTTTTATATTTATGACAAAATGTTATATTCATATATCTATATACTTTTTTCTGTCAAATATATATGTATATAATTGGTAAAAATGAGTAAATTATTGGTGGAATAAATCATCTAGGTGGAGAGACAGGTGCAGTTTTGCTCTGTCCATCTTCTTGTTACTGTCTCTCCCCATTTTCAAAGCTATTTAAATACATTGAGATATTCTATCTAATGTCATATTTGCTTTGGAAACCCAAAGTAAGAGTCTGATTATGAAAAAGCCACTAGTGTTGGTTAAACATTCTCCGGGTGTAGTACGTCTCTCGGCCAGAAGGGGGCAGGCAGCGGACAGAGAAGATACGGCCACGCCCACTCTGCTCATCTGCTTCTAAAAAAATACTCTGAAAGGCAACTGAACTTCCTTTATTCTCAACAGCATCCCTCCTGTTATCTAAACAAATGATTGGAGGAGAACGGAGAGGGATTTGGGTGTTTCTAAGAAACTAAAAAGATGCTCTACGTGGGCTTTGTTCAGACAGACAGCAAAAATCAGATTTGGTGTATATGACTGAAATCCATTCGATAGTTATTTATCCTGAATGCATGTATGTGTAAAAAACAGAATCACATTATTTCCAGTTTTCATTGATTTTGGCATCCCTTATAAAAAATAAGTATAGTTCAAGTGGATTTTAAGCATACTTTATATAGTACATACTAGTACTAGTACATTTGCGAGTGTAATATTTCAATGCTACTTACAGCAGGACTAAATTGGCCTACTTTTTAGATTATAAAAGTGTACTTTTAAGTAAGTGTGAATTGTTCTATGATTTATACTGTGATTTGTTTTGTGTAGCACCTTGGTCCAAGAGGATCGATGTTTCGTTTACTAACTAGCTATATGTGTTTGAAATGACAATAAAGCAACTTAACACAACAGTGGTAAACTAACTACACTAGGTTACACCTTTTAACTATGTTTTACACTGAGTATATTCCTAGGAATTACATACAAAGTAGACTCAAAGTAGTTTTTAGTTCAAAAGAAGTGTACTAATCGCATACTTGAATAAACTTCTTTTTGTAAGGGATCACAAACCGTTAATTTACCGTCTAAAGTTACAGATCTGATTTCATAAAGAAAACCAAATCAGATTTGTGTACAGTGTAAACAAAGCCATGGTGTTCATACAAACAGCACCCGTGTGATTGGCTGCTGGCAGTAGGGTGTGAGGGGTTCTGGAGAGTGCTACAAAAACGGCACGGAGCAGCCGATGATGCCATTCAGTGTTATTTAAAGCTTAAAAATCATGAGCAATAAAAAAAGAAAACTGTGTTGAGGCTAATTACTGACAGAGCGAGGCGCATGGTCAACTCTCCAGGAGCTGTTTAAGTGCCCGCTCGATGTTCATGCGGTGACCCACGCGTGTCACGCCCAGCCTGGGCGAAGTCCTCCTTGGTCAAAGCAGGCAGGTGAGAACCCTCAATCTCGTGTTCTTGAAACCGTTCTCGATGTTCGGCCAGATTAATGCTGGCCAGCCAGTCGCCCACGTCGTATTTGTTCCACAGGTGGAGGGGCTTCTGGTGGAACGGGCGTAGGGTGAGCAGGGGAGAGGGCATGCCCGAGGACGGGGCGGGCGAGGGAGAGCGACTCCGCGCGCTGGAGCTTCTCATGACGAAACGCACTTCCTTGGGTTCGTGAGGGAGGCTAAGGCTGGACGACTTCAGGATGGTGGGGGGCGTTGTGGGCGAAGTGGCCAGTCCGAAACCCCGGATGGGTCCCAGAGGATCCGAACGGTCCGGGGAGCCGGGGCTCGGGGTCCGGCGGGTCACCGGGTAGCGGCTGCCCGGTCTGATGGTGTAGGTGGTGCCGTAGCCTCTCTGAGCGATAGTGTGGAGTTCTCCTAAACTGCTGAAGAGTCTGAAAGAATGAGAAGAAGAGAGCAGAATGTTTTGTTTTACATTTTAGTTAGATTGGTAACAGCATCAGCTATGTTAGGATTCTCAGCTCGAGTTAAACGGCAAAAGCATTAAACTAGTGTTACTGAAGTGCGTCAAACTAACATCAGAAAAACGATGATGTTATAGTCCCGTGAAACAAAGACAGGTGATCATGTGATCAGTCAAAATGTGTTTTAATATAAAATCAAAGGTACACATTCTTGGTCTTATTGTGACTGAATTGTGTTAATATGTTTATGTATTTAATTTCTGCATCTTTATTTCATTTTCTAAACCATCTTAAGATCAATAAAAAGGGAAACCAAACTCAGTGCAACAGGCCAAAATCACTGGTGAATGATCAGATGCATACAAGTTCAGCTTAAAAAAACTAAAATCATTCCCTTGTTCCCATTGTTAATCTTTTCTTGATTGTAAGAAAAATTGTATATATTTTTTATTATTTAATATTATTTAATAGTTTAGTATTATTTAGTGTACTGTACAAGGCAAGAAACACCTGCTCTTGCTGTATCTGAACACTGTTAGGAATTAATGATCAGTCGGTAATGTTATGTCCTGTATGACTGGTGGTTTATGTGATTTTAGATATGAATAAATGTAAAATCTGCACAACACTACAGCAAAGCAATGAAACACGACTACACATGCAACAAAAATAACATAGAATATGACAGACAGCAAGACATGCAGAGCATCTCAACCTTCATATTACAGAAGACAAAGTATTATTGCTATTCATTTTTTTGTTCAGCACAATCACGGGATAAATATAGCGATTATCACCTCAGATAAAATATATTTAGCAGTATGGATGCAAGCTCTTATAATGCCCATAGAAGCAGCAGAGAAACAAAGAATTTTAAATTTCCCTGTCATGTTTCTTCATGTAATATGATGATTGAGAATATAAAAAACTACTGAAAAACATGGATGAGTGCTGGAGAGAGGCGGAGCCAAATTAGCACAAAGCAAGTCGATATGTGGGGAAGGTTCAATGATGACCAGGGCAAATAGAGGAAAAAGAGAGATGAGATGATTCATGCGCACTTACACAGGTGCCCGGCTCTTCTGGGCTTAGCCTCAGATTCAGTTCTAGACAGAGCAGCGTAACATGCAAAGAGAGAGAGAGAGGATCAAGAGAGGAGAGAGATGGAGAGAGAGAGAGAGAGAGAGAGAGAGAGAGAGAGAGAGAGAGAGAGAGAGAGAGAGAGAGAGAGAGAGAGAGAGAGAGAGAGAGAGAGAGAGAGAGAGAGAGAGAGAGAGAGAGAGAGAGAGAGAGAGAGAGAGAGAGAGAGAGAGAGAGAGAGAGAGAGAGAGAGAGAGAGAGAGAGAGAGAGAAAGAGCGGTCGGTTAGCATCAGTCCATGACAGAACAAAAAACAAACAGCACAGACTTCAACAATCTTAACAATGTCTATCGAATGCAAACCAAACACATAGCAACACAAACCAGAGTGCAGCTGACCCCAGACATCAAATACTCAAACTCAATTTTTTATGTTATCATAAAAAGCATAAAACATTTAAAAAAAATATGTCTGGGGTAAGGTGCCGTTCTGGTTGAATGCAATAACATAAACTTCAAACCAAACAAATATGCATGAGAAACAACATCATGAAATAAAACTACATGAAAGCAACAGTTTGTCCCAAGAAGCCAAAGCGATCAGCGTGTCAGCACGATCAAAAGATGAAGTGTCACACAACTACAAAATCAAGAGCTCAGTGAGAAATGCTTACGCTGTCTGAATAAAGAGCAAGAAAAAAGGTTTTAAATCGAATGACACATGAAGGTTATTTACTGGTTATGTTGGTTTTATCATTGGAATTTTTCAGGGCGTTTTGAATTTCTTACAATCCACTTTGAAATTACCATTACTGGTCTATAAAAATAGATTGCGATGTTTCAACAAAAAAGTATTTTAAGGATTAATGTGTCTCAAAGCTAACAGGGGCCTAAATTAAGAGGAAAATGTATCACATGAACATACATACTGCCACAACAATGGCACAGAGCAGCAGGAGGATGCAGAAGAAAGCTTACTAAGTTACATGTGACAGATTTTGAAAGGTGAAAGGTCAAAGTTTGAGATGGTGCATGCCCTCAGGCCATCTGTTACCTTGTAAACACCCAAAGGCAAAGTTTGCATATACAAAAATCCAGTTTTTGCCCCAGTGTCATGTACGGTCATGCGTATTTAAACAGCTGTCATAGTCTGTTTTTTTAAACATAATGGCTGTAAAATGACAACCAAGCCAGTAACACTGAGAATATCAAGATTTATCTGATTAAAGGGATTGTTCACCCAAAAATACAAATTCTTTTATTATTTCCTCACCCTCATGTCATGTCAAACCTGTATGACTTTCTTGCTTCAACAGAACACAGAAGATATTTTGCAAAACGCTGGTTACCGGCTGGTTACAACCCATTCACTTTTATAGTATGGACACAAGGTACAGTGGAAGTCAATGAGTGCCGGTAACCAGTGTTTTGCAAAATATCTTCTTTTGTGTTCCACAAAAGAAAGAACCACTTACAGGGTTTGAATGACAAAGGGAAAAAAAGTATGGCATAATGAAGTGACTTCAAGGGACAGAAATGTATGGATTTGCCAGGGTGGACCAGGAAACACAGAACCTGAGAAGTGATTCTTAAACCCAGAAGAATGTTAGCAAAAGTGACTGAATAATATGACATTAGTGAATTGTTAAAGAACAGAAAATAAAAAGAATGACATTTCATTTACCCTAGTGGCTAAAAGCTAAGGTTTACTGTCTTCCATGTCCTTCTCACATCTGTTGGGATATAAAGGACTTTAGCTGTATTTAAGGATAAAAGCAAAATGAATAAACATTGCCCCTTGTGCTGTCAAATGAAACAAACCCCAAGAGTCTGCTTATGCGTACTGGAAAGACTCATCTTCTCATCTTACTGTTAAAATGAAAAGACTTTGAAGGCACCATTTGAGCTTTAAGAAACTTCGAGGCACCTTTTTAGTCATCTTAGTTCCTGCAACAAATCTACTGAACCATCAATGGTTTCTTCATTAAACTCCATCATAAAGGCAAAATAGGTTTTTGAAAATAAGTTTTTTAAAGATTTTTTTAAGAAAATAAGTAAGAAACTCATTTAAAGGGAACCTAGAGGTTGTTTTCCCATTGTGGCATCTAAGGATCTCCAAATGGTGCCTCAAAAGTACTGACTAGTAAGACTATTATTATCACCTATAGTGTACCTCTACATGATTCAACTAGTAGATCAGCCTAAAGCAATTCTACATTACTTACCAGCGTTCGATGATTGTTGACATAACTCTGGGGCTCCAAACTTCTCAATGAAGAAAGCATGTTAAACAGTAACTCTAAAGTATGAAATGTGACATTTTTTTATGTTGGGATTAAAAATGCTTTTCTTTTCTTTAAAAGTGGTAGTTTAAGAAGCATTAGACTGACACAGGTTATAAACTTTGGCACTCTCCTGTTGTTTTCTTTATTTAGGACAAAATGTGGGTTTGTATTCTTTAAGCAAAACAGTTAAACAATTATGTGGGGTCAATGTTCTCACTGACTTTTAATTCACAAGAAACGTGCTATTTGAGTTGTTATAATCAGCTTTTGCATTCTCTTTTTTTGAGGGCCAGTGTAGCAATAGTGAAAACTTTTGCATTTGTAAGCATTTGTTCCTTACCTTGCACCGACCACAGGCGATTTCCTTCCGGGGTCAAGCGAAGCTCCGAGCGGTTCTTCCCCAAGCGAGCGCGTGTCCTTGTTGAGCTGCTGCAGCCGAGAGCTGAGCTCGCTGATCACAGTGGGCTTGCCTTCCTCTGCCCCTGCAAGCGGACGGGGTTCCACGGGGTCCCCCCACAACTTGGAGCGTCTCTGGAAGAGGTAGCGGGGTCTGGCCGGGCCCGAGGCTCCCGCAGCAGCAGCCAGCGCAGCTGCGTGCTGCTGTGAGAGCAGTTCACTATCAGATGACTGCTTGAGCAGGGGGTCCCTGAACGTCACCGGGCCCTTGCCGAGCTGGGACTTGAGCTTTGGCTTTGGAGGCACTGGTGGCTTATCAAGAATGAACGTCTGGCCATCTGCGTGCGTGGTGTAGGTGTCCGTGGGCTCGCCGCTCTCCGAGGACAGCGTGGACATGCTGGAGACGGTGGAGATGGTACTCGTGGTCTCCAGGTGGTGGTCGCTGGAGCTTCGAGTGTCTACCTCTTCCACCCCGGAGTCAGCAGCGGATTCTGGGCCCAGGTGGGACTCAGACGGCTTCCCTGAGGCTGCTTGCGGGCCGCTGCCAGCGGAGACCTGTGCCGCTGCGGCAGCCGCTGCTGGAGGTGCGAGGGACGTGGCTGCGGGGGTCGTCTGCACCAACGGGGGTACTGCCGTTCCGGGTGCCTTTGCGAGAAGGCCGTTGGCAAACTCGTCCGGCGGAGGAACTACGCCAATTTTGCGGAGCTCCTCGCGCGTCTCCTCGTCGCTGGAGGAAAGCATGGCGGGTGGTAAGGTTACTGTATAGGGTTCCACGTCCTCCTCAGAACTACCCTGAGCCAAGGTTTTATCCGAGGACGGGCTAGGTTGTGGTTGTGAGGTTGGAGTTGTGGTTGGAGGTGGGGTGGATATCGAAGAACCATCGGGGCCAGGGGACTTAGCACGCTTTATTTCAGCCAACATGGGTTTTGGGCTCTCTGACAAAGTCCCCTTTGGAGAGGGAGCACCGTCCTCTGGGCCGGGACCCACTGCCTGCCCGTTACTCGTTGCATGGACCATGATAAGCCCAGCTGTTTTCTGCTGAGATGTGTCCATGATGCTGATGATCATACTCTTCTTATCTTCAAGTTTTCTTTCATCCTTTCTTTCTGTCCTCGTTTCTAACTCTTTTCTGGTGGATATGGGACTTCCCCACTGAATCCTGCTGGTGGGGACAGAGGTGTCGTAAGTTCTTTTTGCTCCAGGGGAAAAGGGGGGCGAGGCAAAATTCCCCTCACCCTCGGAGCGCTCAGGCTCTTTGGTCTGGGTCTCCATATACAGCACCCCACCAGCAGCTTCATGTTTAGTTCTGGGCTCGGGGCTGCTGGAAGGGGACTGACTCTGAGAGGTTAATGCCCGTTCCCTTGCGGCCAGCGCAAGTGCCAGTGGAGAGTTGGGGTCCAGGGGCTTGCCTGTCAATGGGTGAATGAAGGTGGTTCCCCCGGGAGAGGGACGCAGTGCCAGGGCAGGAGGCGGCAGCTGACCGAGCTCGCGCGTTAGCATCCGTTCGTCGACAGAACGGGATGGTGTGAGTGAGGGGGCGTCTTGGGGCGGAGCTGAACTGCCCTCCATGGTGCCCACCGATAGGAAGACTGTGGATTTCCGCCTCTCCTCCAGACGACGTTCACGGTCTTTTACGGCATCAGCAATGGCGGCGGCGAAGGGTCCTTTTCCTTGCAACAATCCCTCAGCTCGACTACGTTCCTGCAACAACTGCTGCTGGTAGAATTCAGCTCTGCTGGTGTGGTGAGCAGCTAGACGTCCGGAGGGAGAGTGCTCTCTGGCATGGATGGATGCCAGCGCTAGCGAGGCTCTCTCCTGAGCATCCTCCACCTGCAGCTGCTTTACAAGTGGGCTCTTTCTCCGCTGCGGCTTGCTCGGAGGAGGCGTGAACAGGCCTACGCTGAACTGGCCCACATTGGCGTAGGGGTTATCGATGACCCGACCTTTCCGCTTGATCCTCTCGGGAGGAGTTGAAATGGCACCTGGCCTCGGGATGTCCGTAGGCTCCACGGGGAGGTGGGAGGAATCCTGGAGGATGATCATGGAGCGGGCTTTTTTCTGCCGGTCCATGTGGGAGGCGTGACGAGGGGGCTCAAACGTCTCTGCGGACATCGTCTGCGGCAGGGCGTGCAGTCTTGGCTCGGAGCCCGGTTTGAAACTGGAGCGGCTGGGGTCGTGAATGCGGCCAGGGGGAGGGGGTGGGCAGAAGGAGGGAGGAGGGCCCGTATCGTAATAGTAAAGCGATGGTGGAGGTGGGGGAGCAGTTTGGGGAGGCGGAGGTATACTATGGCTGTCTCTCAGGGTGTCTGTCATGGAGGAGCTCCGTGGAAACCTGTGCTCTTCTGCGAGGGCAGACAATCGATCCTCTTCAGTTGCTCCTGTGCAAATAGAAAAATAAAGTGGAAAATCATCCCTGCAATTCTCTTTAACAGATTCTCTTTCATGCTATTTAAAAAGCTACTATGGGTTAAAGTATGACATTGAAATACATTTAGATTTCATGATCATTTACATTTATGCATTTGACAAATGCATTTACTAAAAGTGACTTACAGTGGGACTTACAGTTTCTGGGACTTTTGCACTGCTAATGCAATACAGAATAAAAATGCAATAAAGCTATACACATTGACAGTTTAGATTTTGTTAATTATTTTAAAAAAATGTACCAAAAGACTTGGTTCTGGCCATGCTTTTTGGCAACTGCATGTGGGCTTTTTCCAGCGCTGGATGAAGAGCACCGTGAAAGGCAAGGCCTTGCCGCTCAAAAAGAGACTGCACAAAATCACAAAGACAAAAGCTATAAAAAAAACAGTAAAACTATTTCCTATGCTATTAATAAACTGTTGACTGAAATTTTGACTGCAAGTGGTGTTAACCCAGTTCCACAAATTTTGAATCTAAAATGGTTTGTGAAGACAAATTAGCCAATGTGGAAATACAGTAACCAAGGTAGCATGTAATAGACAAAAATACTGCAAAATGTAATATGAAGTGATTATTATTACTGTTTGAAACAACAATTATGATTTATTTTAAAATTCAGTTTTTATCCATCATGGCAAAGCACATCCAAAAAGCACTGAACAAAATCTAAATATTTATTGATGCATTCCTGGTGAATAAAAGTATTAAAAACTACAATACCAACAAAAACAAAATTCAAAGTGTACTGTATGTTGAAAGATTAGCATCATATTAAATGTTTGTGTGTCTTACACTGATTTCTGCTGGTGTTATTCGGCGGGTGGTTGGCCGTTGCTTTACTGTGGCGGCTCTATAATCTGATTCCACCTTCGGCCTCAGTACAGACTCCTGAGAGGCCAAAATCTCATCCAGCCGTTCTGTTAGCAAACACACACAAAATAACCAATTTAACATCACATATCATCTGATCATAAACTATACAATGTAACAATGAATGTAAATATGAAATGTAAGGTTTAATGGCACGACAGTGTCCTTCCACATCACAATGGTTGAACGTTCCTTATAAATGGCCAAAAGTGTCGTATGAAACAATAGCTCAGTTCCAGTAACAGTGCAACACCATAATTAGCATTACAATTTTTTTTTACTTTAAATATTTGATATCTGAATCTATCTAAAATAAGACACCTAATAACTTTTTTGCACTAAAATGTTGTTTTGACACACTGGGCTTTGGAACCGAGCGAAAGGAAGCAGATTTAACTCCATCATGAGCAGGGCGAGGATGGCTGCATCAATACACACTGGATGTTTTCAATGGTTTGATGGGTTTTTAAAGCCTGCATGTGTAACTCACCTCCTCTTCTCCTCCTGGCAGAGGCTGAGCATGAAATAAATGTAAAGAACACTTTTCTATTACTGTCTCACAGCAGCAAACGTCTGTCGATACGTGTTTCAGCGTGTGTTAGCTTGAGTGGAAATGTGTGTTTGTAATAAACTCCGTAAACTCGGCACAGATTGTGTGTGAGAAAGGGTAAGAGAAGAAGAAAGACAGCTGATGTTTTGAACAGTCCGAATGGCAGCGGGAGGGAGATGATACGGTTAATACATAAGGAGAGAGAGAGAGAGAGAGAGAGAGAGAGAGAGAGAGAGAGAGAGAGAGAGAGAGAGAGAGAGAGAGAGAGAGAGAGGAGAGAGAGAGAGAGAGAGAGAGAGAGAGAGAGAGAGACCCTAAGATTTTGGTGTCGATGCACTTCCTGTTTCACCAGGTTGTTTAATACGTTGACTTTCTATTTGGTAATCAGTTGAAGGTTATATAAGTGGGAGGGACATTATTTTTATAAGCAGACTATTGAATCAAAATTTGTGTAGTGCAAGATGAGTCATCAATATTTAAAAGAATACTTCATTGGCCCAGAAGACTCAACGTTTAAGAACATATTAAAGACTTCAACAATACTAGACATGGACTAAAAGATACAAAACTCAAATTAGGATTTTATGGGATCTATTATTTAGCTCATAATTCGGGGAAAAATGTGCAAACTGAATCCAAGAACAGTAGCCCTCCAATGTAATAAATAACAAATTTAACAATTTAACATATATGGGATAAAAATAACAAGCTTTTATTGAACAAAATTATCATAGTCCTCAAAAACCAACAGAGATCTACAGATGCAACTGTTTTACATTTTATTGTTGAATAAATGTTTTGGTGGTGTAAAGACAATGAATTTAGAGTTTAGAGATGCGAGTCAAGTTTATGATGCTTACAGTCATCCAACACATCAGCACGTTAAAATCTGAGAACTTTTATCTAAAATAAAGCCTAAAAGTAAGACATAAGATCTAGACCAACTAGTCAACCTCACTAATAAATAAATAAACAAAATAAATAATAAATACATTGTTGGCATTGGATTGAGTCATCATTAACGTATGTTTGTTAAAGGGCATTTTACCTAGTTCTTCGAGTTCAGCGGTCATGCTCTTTGACCTCAGGGTGAGCGTGGTGCTGGGCGCTCTCTTCGGTGGTGGAGGCGCTGTGGAAGAAAGGCAAGGAGCGGATGAGAAGATGGAGTGGCGTGACGAAGGGCCTTCACGACTGCTGCCCACCGGCAGCTGCCAGCGTTTTTTTACCATCTTCATCTGATGGACTCGATGCACCACACTGCCACAAGACAATACAACTCTCTCTATCTCTCTCTGAAGTAAAGAATCATACAGCAATCAACTTTCTTCATGTCATGTTTCTGCTCTCACAACCCTTTAAACACACTCTCCCAGGATGCGATGACTAAATCTTCCTTTCGTCTTTCAGAAACGGACATGTCGCCATCTCCGTGAGCATGCTACAACTGCTGCGTGTGAGACAAAGCAAGAGCGGAGTTCCAGGAGATCAGAGGCATCCGTGGTCTCAATAACACCCGTGAAACTCCTCACTCTTTCAGCTAACAAGCCTGCAGACCGGAGTGGAGATGGAGAGAGAGAAAACCAAGGCACTACTGCAATACTTACTTCAAACATGCATTGTAGTAACCATGGCAACTCTGGCAGGAGCAAGGTCTGGGTTTGTGCATTTAAACTGTCAGAATCTGTGTGTGTGTGTTTAAGTTTGTACGTGTGTGTTATTTTGTGTGTGGGAGGATGTAGACACAAAACTAACAACAGACACTCTCTATCCACCATTATTACTCGATCAGAAATGTGCATGAAAGTGTGTGATAGTTTGCGAGTCCAGAGTTATATAACAACCACAAAACTTTGCAGGTGGCTGCGATTATCAACCAAACAGATTTTAGGGTTACGGGCTTAAACAAGCCTGATTTCAATTTATGCATTTGGCAGATACTTTTATCCAAAGTACCCCATGACCTTTGCACTGCTAACATTTAGGACACTAATTTCCACAAAACAAGGCTGTGTGTGATTGCACCAATATGTGCAAATGTAACATACCTTGCACACCAAACACCTTAAACTTCAAACAAGCGTGTCATTAAGTCAATCTTGCTAAAGTTTTCTCCTCTGACACACACGGTCATTACAGCTGCCACACATTTTACATTTGCTCCAGCATTTCTCTAACAGGTACATTTCTTTTACTCGTGATATCAGATTCACCCTGCTGAGAGAGATCTCATCACATACAGTACAGAGCATCATCGACTGGTTCCCTAGCAACCTGTGCCTTTAAGAGCACTTGTGTCTGAGACCAACAGCCCCGCCCACTAGAAACAAACAACATGATCAGTCAGCATATTCACAAAAACACAGATAATATTTTCTGTACCATGCTACATCACATATACATTCAGGGACATCCACTGTAGAGGACATTTAGTTTATTCTTAACCAAAGATGTTGTAGGACCTTAACAGGGACATTCTGGGCTTTTCAGAAATACCAAACGCTTAAGAATTTGGCCCAAGTTTCCTTCTTTAGTTTTTAATAATGCCTGAAATGACAATTTAGAACATTTTATATGTGTCATTGATTTTAAACAATTAAGTTTTGAAAGCAGACAGTTTACAAAATGAAGTACATTTGGCTAAATAAGAGGGAATCTGGTTGATCTTGTTGTAAAACACAGGTTGGACTTGTTGACCAGCTCAACCACTTTTAGCTTTTAAAAAACACATTCACATTGGATCTTTTTTATTCATAATGCATATTTACAACTTTTGCTTTCTAAAATCTATTGCTGTAAAGCTGTGGTAAGTGATGTTTTGCTAACGATTACCCCGTTTACAGAGTTTTTAAAGATATGATTTCTCTTTAGATGATTAACACGATTAATATTTATGTACAAACATATGGTCAGATCTGATAACAAACACCTTACCCTTCTTTCTTACAGTTTCCTCAGACTCTGGCTTGCGTGTGACAGACACCACCTTCATCAAGAGATTGTTCCCGCCTTGTCGGATGAGTGACACCACCTGCTTGTGCCCCACTTTCACCACGTTTACACCATTCACCTGAGAGAGGAATCACTGAATTATTAATCCCCTCTCCTTTAGTTTAGACCACATTCATCAAACTCGATTACTTTTGGTTAAGACAAAACACACAAATCATTACTAGCAGAGCAAAATAGGGTTTTATATCAATTCTGTACCTCAATGAGGAAGTCACCAGTTCTTAGCCCCGCCCTCCAGGCCACGCCTTCAACATCCACAGACTCCAGATACTGCAGCGCAGGGAAGGCAGGTGTGGGTGTAAACTCTTCAATAGGAGTCTCCGCTACATACACACAGAAAGTCATATCTATTGATATGGTTGTTTTTAAAATTTTAAAGTTTTTAAGAGAAACTCCCCAATCCTATAAGACGAAATAGGACACTTTTTTTGGGGGGGCATTTTTCACCTTTATTTTGGACAGGAAAGTGTAGTGAGACAGGAAATGATAAGGAGGAGAGAGAGAGGGTAGCGGGACCAGGAAAGGACGCCGCGCTGGGCTATATGTCTTGGAGCACTGTCCACACAGCCACAGGCTCTGACAAAATGTGACGTATTTTAACAGAAATCATACAAATAATTCCAAAATATGCCCAAACACCCTCTTCTCACCAATGTTTAAACAGGAATTGCCCAAACAAAAAGAGAAATATTTTGAAAAACACTTCAGCACATCCCTAAGGCAAGTTGACTACAAGTTATGGCCTTTGATCAATTAAAATGTATGGAATCTAAAGTCACACAAAGTATTTGACATTAATATAGCATGTATTGTACAATATTATATCTGTATTCATTTAAACGATAAAACACATCCGGCAACACAACTTTGTACAAGTTAACTTTTGTACACAGGTTATTTTACTTGTTAAACAGGTTATTTTACAAAATAAATGTATTACTTCAAACGAAATGCTCACTTTATAGCATAGTACAAGTTCTTGAACTCTGTCTGAATGATGTTTTAATATGTAATTAAAAATAGTTTGCATACGCCTAATCGTCTCCGTGTGCATGTTTGGGGATACCTGTACCCTAGATTGGAAGTCACTGCTATACACATTTAACTGGAAAGTATTTTAATATTGAAAAAGACTTAAGAGTCTAAAATGTTATAGTTAGTTATAGTTAACTAGTACGTGTTTGCTCTTTGTCTTAGAAAAACATTGACATACTGAGTAAGAAAAACTAAAGAACATTTATGCAAAATACATATGCAAATTTAATGCACTATGTGGGTAACAGATGGCATAAGGAACTCATAACTCCTACCCAGGATGGTGCCACCCCAGAGACTGGCCATCTAACACACACGTTTACTCACACATAACACACAATCCCTACTGAATCCTAAACACAACTGTCTAATAACACTGCTGAGTCAATCAGGGTTACTGGTTCACACTGTGACATTACTATAATTACTGTTATGGAGTAACTCACTTCATCTTTATTATAATATCACTTGTTTTGTTTCTGTAAGGTAAACGACCCGTTGCACTGAAATGCATTAAGTTTGAACTTAAATGTTACTTAACTATAGCGTGAATAAGCTAAATAGATGTCTCATGCAAAACTATATTAGGTTGTGAATGCTGTCTTCTGCCGTTAGTGTGTAATGAAAACCCAAGTTGATGTAAAAGATGCCACATCTTACCTTTTGCTCCTCGCAGGACGAAACCAAATCCCTCATTCTCTTTCTTCTGTAACACAGCGTTCTTCTCCTCGATGATGTAATCGCTGGGTACAAGAGAGAACAGGATACTTAAGTCAGACTCCAGCACCATGACTGAGCAGACTCTTTAACTGCATTAAAGGATTGGCCCAAATGCTAATATCCAGCGTCTAGTAAAGAAATATGAACCCCTTCAACTCTTTCGCCTTTCTTTGTGTCTGTCCTCCAGACGCAGCTGAGACAAAAGGTCTTTTAAAACCAGAAATGTCCAAAAAAGACATAGAGGAGACAATGTTAATTTGTATCCATGTCTTACAATGGGGCGAGCGTTTACAAAAAACAGAGAGACAAAGGCGGATTTTTCCCCTGCACTAACCCCCCGAAACACACACACAGCCCATCTGTCTGGATGCATGAAGATAGCTATCATCAGCGCTAACAGCAGGGACAAATCTGTTCTACTTACTCATGAGGCACAGTTACCCGCCTGTAGACATGATCAACACATACTGTAAACAAACAGTGCAAAAAACACATTCATATAGAACAAAACTTTCCCTTTTTAATTCATTTTTGCTATAAATAACTGCAGCGTTTAACATTTACATTACCCAGATTTATTTGGCAGATGCATCTATCCAAGCAACTTAAAGGCCTTTTCCATCCACAACAGCTAAAACAACAACTGTTCGTATGTTACACTGACTTACAATAGCAATTCATTTCAGGAAATTATGAAAATATTATTATATCAATCAATTACAAAAATGCTCTCATAAACAGCTGGGTTAAGCCGACTACGTGATCACATGACCAGAGCAATGACTGCTGCCAGTAATATAAACTATTATAATAATGTTCATCTATGTTCTTTCTCCTTCATTCTCTCTCGTCCATACCCTGAGGGTCTTCATCACTGATGCATTAGGAGTGACAAGAATTGAATTAAGCAGTGGAGAATCAATTAGATCAATCACAGATGATTTGGTGTGGTTAAAGCCTCAGGTTAACAAGACTCAAACAGCATGTCCTACAGAACAGCAGTCACACTTTTGATAACATCAGTGTCGACCGGGCATTGCTTAAACACACAGCTGTCTGGAACTAACTCTGGTAGTCAGTAATTAGAATAGAACAGATTTGAATTGAAAATAAAGAAGAATAGAATAGAATATTGGAATAGAACAGAAAAGAACAGAATATCAGAATGGAATGAAATAAAATAGAACAGAGTATTATGAAATGGAATAGAATAGTTATAGAATAGGCAAAAACAATGCAAATAGCAAATAATGTTAGAGAATATTCCAAACAAATAAAATTATTACATGAACAGTTGACATAAAATACCTTTAGGCAATTGACATGTTGGATTCTAAGTCTTTATCTTTAATAATTAGTCTTTTATCTTTAAAAATAACAAATGCCTCTTTTATGACCCCAGATATACAAAAGATACAGTAAATATTTGTATTTTGAAAATAATTAGTTTGTGGTTTATGCATTACGCAACTACTTCACATTTCAAATCAGGTGTGTCACAAATACCAGTATTGACAATAGCAATGATATCAAAAACCATGATAACTGACATCATGTTAACTCTACATATATTACAATGCCATAAATAATTCAACACCAGTTTAAAATTTTGTCTTATTTGGAGTGTGAGTCATTTAAAGAGAAAACACAAAATAAACAAAATAAAAAAACAGAATTATTGAACCTGATTATTGATTTACGGATTTAATAAAGAAAAACATTTGAATAGATATTGTGATAGTATCAGTTCCAGACTTACAAAAGCCCTACCAATAAGTTTAACTAATCTAGTGCTTAATGATAATTTGATGAGATAATGAGGTGTGAAACTAAATTAATGGTCATTAGACCAAAGTCTGGGTTTCCTGTAGCGCTAAATTTGTGTCAGTGTAGTGCACACAACTCCCTTGAATCTGATGACAATGCACACAAACACATTAACACCACTTTGTGCCCTGTCATGATTTTAAGCCAGATGTACTGTAAGATGACTGACACCGACCCCTCGCATTCACACCTAATGAACACTTGCAGGAGGTGTGAAGATGTTCAGTTCAGTGAAGTTAGCTTTTTAATGGATACTTCATTATATGCTTAAGTGTTTGTAGAAGTAATTCCACATACTTGTTTTATTTTATGAGATCAACTCCACCCCTGAGATATTATTCATGTGATGTCTAATGATTGAGAGAGATTTTGCTTGTCTTGTGCGAGTCTATTTCTGTGATATAGCGGGTAATTGATTTGACTGGGTTCAATTCTTTAAACTGCTGTGCCAGACCTGTTTGCTGTTGTTGAGCAGCCTGGCAAGACAAGACAAATGGAGTAAAACATCTCAGTTTGACAGAGAGACTCCAGCCATTAATCCTCTCTCTCTCTCTCTTCGCCTCTTTCTTCACCATGTCTGGCATCTCGTCCTCCTCACCACATCCATCACACATTTTGGAAACATGTTTCATTACAGTCTGTTAGACATCTTCCACATTAATTGTGTTGATTACAATAAGCTGTAACTATGTAACAGTATGTAACACAGAATAATTACATGTAAGTAGATACAATATTATCCACAGATTAAAGTTAACGCTGTTCTGACGCATCAGTCTATGATGTCAAAAGCAGTTTAAACCTACATTAATATAAACATAAAATATGACATATTACATTTGATATTACATTTATAACATCTATTATTATGTTTTATGTACTAGAAACTGCTAATAAAAAATCAAATCAAACACAAGTCTGTGTAAATTACAGTTACATGATGTACAGTACAAATGAATTCATGATTTTATATTTGAGCAGCCACAAAGTGTGTTATCCCAGTCCAACCTCTAGATGGCAGTAGAGACTAAATTCTTAAACTACCACGATTGACAGTAACAGCACATACATTTACAGAAACCAAAATCAGACGACTCAACTCAGGGTCATCGCTACCGTATATAGCAACCCTAATTCTGACAAACCTTTGTCTAGAACAGGGGTCCCCAAACTTTTTTCTGTGAGGGCCACATTATTGTTCCTTTCTTTAATGGGGGGCCGGGCCGGTCACAGAAAATTACATGGGCCAGAGTGACTATTATTGTGGAGTTTTTATTATGATTTTAAATGTATTTATTATACTTGCTCGATCACGATGAAACGTTTATTGAATGTGCGATTCTATTGGTGGGTGAATCTAACAAATAATTAAGTTAGGCTATGTTAATATTTAGTTAATAACTAAGGGAAATTGTAATAGTTAACAACTAAGGGAAATTTTAGTTTGAAAGCCAACCTTCATAATCAAATACAGATATGATTAAAATTTTAAAATTAAATTTTCAAAGTATGTCTCTGGCATTGTTCAGAGGGCCAGTCAAAATGTGGGGGCGGGCCGTATTCGGGTCGTAGTTTGGGGACCCCTGGTCTAGAATTTGTAAAATCATACTCTTTTATCATCCAGCTACTTTAGGTCTCAACCTGGGAAGCGTTTTAAACAGCACTGAAGGAATTTCTATCTATGCTGGACTCTGATTGGCTGCTTTTATTCATTATTTGTTCAAGTAATCCATTTCATTTAATTTTTTTAAATAAAATTTTAGTTTTCTAATTAAAGAAATTAAAATGTTATCATGAATTTTATCATTTACAAATCATCATCATACAAATTTAGCATTTGCTTGAAGACCACTTTTATTCAAAGTACTACTGTACTTTGAGCAAAAAAATGATCTGCGTTATCCATCATGAGCCCATGGAAATCTGACCTGTCATTTGGAGTTGTTGGCAATGTCAATGTCAGAAATTTTGACTAGATACCCCAAAAAGTTGGGGATCCTAAATACATCTTATTTATTTTACTTTATTACAATTCTTTGTTTTTCAATTATTCAAAATTCTTAAAACTTCTTGTTTATTTCCATCCAAACTTGGATTTTCCAGAATTTCAATAGGATGTCAGACTTTTGGACCCCACAAACACACAGACACACACAGATTGCATCTATATACCTATATGAGGTAAAGTTGTCGTAGGAGCCCACAGTGTAATGTCTGAACAGCCTCTTGGTTCGATCCTCTCTCGTCTCTGAAAGAGAAACACAACGGATATTAACATCCATCACACGCTCAACTAGTGTTATCATTGTGTGTGTGTTTGCTTTGCAGTCCAGAGCCCACTATGGTACTAATATGTGTCTTGTTTGTAAATGTGGGTGTTTGTTGTGGATATGAAAATAAGCTTAATTAAATGCATGTAGGCAAGGTCAAGTGTGTGTGTGTCTTGTTAATCCAGTCAGAGGGTTCGGCTAATAGGGCCGGTGTCTCAAGCAAGACAAGATTTATGTGATTGGACTTTGGGCTGGAAATCAATGCACTGCTCCTCCACAGAAAGCCAATCTGCTGACACATACTTACACATATTTACACACACACACCTGCACAAACACACACAGAATTACAATCACAAACATTTGTCTGGCAAGCATGATCCAACATGATCCAGTGTCAGAAATCAGTTATTGAATTAAACTTCCATCCTCTCTTTTTCTTTTCTTAATAAACTCACTTAATGACCTACTTGCTCTGGTCTGATTACTAATGCATATTTTACTCTGTATCTTCTCATCCCTTAGTTCGTCCCTCTCTGTCTCACAACCCAAATATAGAGACAAGGTCCAAACTATCTGTTTAAGTCACTTTTAGAAAGCATTTGTACATAGCATTGTCCCTAAAAAGTGCTTGTTGGTTTAACCCTTACTTGAAATTAGTAATTAAAAAATGACAGATAAAACATGCACCAAAATACAAACTGATAGATGTTTAAAATGGCCTCATCATTGAGTTGTATAATCTGTCACTGTAAATGTATGGCAGATGTTACTTTGTATGCGTGTGTGTCGAACAAAAGAGTTCTTCTTTCACCATTAACATTGTTCATATACGCTAACTAAAATCAGTCTTGTATAATCACACTTCAGTATCCTCATGAATGAGGAATGGGACAGATGTGATTAAGAATTACATTACACCAACAATTGGTTACATTTCAGGAGATAGAATGATAGAATGAGAGCAACAGAGAGAGAGAGAATGAGAGAGGGGAGAGAGAGTTATTTCAAAAGATTCTGTGTTTTTTCTCTGCTGCTAAACAATTGAGAAGTTAAGGCATGCATTAGCATTTTAATGATTTAAATGCAAGCAAGAAAGGGCACGCAGAGAGAGAGAGAGAGAGAGAAAGAGAGAGAGAGAGAGAGAGAGAGAGAGAGAGAGAGAGAGAGAGAGAGAGAGGGAGAGAGAGGAGAGAGAGAGAGAGAGAGAGAGAGAGAGAGAGAGAGAGAGAGAGAGAGAGAGAGAGAGAGAGAGAAACCTGCAAACATTACAATTTAATTCAAACGTACTGAATCAAAATCTGAACTCATGAGAAAATGATCCGACCATAAAGAAACTCTTTACCCATAATGCAGTGAGCATAAATAAAGTGAGCATATGCAGGGGTGTGTGCACGTGAATTTGTGTGGATAGTTGATTGCAAGCATCCGCACCATCTGTGTCCAGAGCAAAAATAATGCAATCATTTATCATTCTCATAGAATGAAGAGAGAGATGGAAAGAGAGATTTCTGAAGGCTATGCACCATGACCATTTGTCAAATAACAAACTACACAAACACTGTAATTGAATCGATATATGATCTCTTCAGTAATGTGTTTCTGAGATGTTGATACAGATGTTCATATCATGTGAAAATCATACAGGCTGAATCAGGATATAAAGTTTCTACAGAACAGCTGAATCAATGCCTCTCCAGATGGCTAAATGAACAACAAGAGCGTTTGTTCCAAAACAACAGGCAAATAAACATAACCCTGCACACACACGTTTGCTCAGCAATTTAAATGGAGACGCAGCACAAACTTCATCAACATTTTAGCATAAAGATTGTTTACTTGTCCCTAAATGAAATTTAAATGTCCCTAAATGTTTTACAGGTGGAACACTTAGATTATTTCAGTATTCACTTTGATATTTCATAGTTGAATTCTAATCTAATCATGATAAACTATAAATTGATGGAAAAGTTTAAGACTTCAGAATAAATATTTGACAAATTGCCATAACAATAAACATAAAGAAAAACACAAATAAATAAAAATGTTAAAGGTATTTACAATAAAATTACAATAAAATAAAAAACGATTAAAATAAAAAAAATATAAATATAAATAGAATATTTAAGTATAAAATATAAAATGTAAGATTTGTAGTAATCAAAACAAATTTCAGTCTGTCATTACACAAAAGTATCAAAGAAGTATCAGAAAAGTATTTTTCAATGATCTATTTATAGTGCTTTTGTCCTTTTCTCAACATTCAGCTCAATACATGGACGTCATACCTACAACTTTGGAAAGACACAATGGTGAGTAAATGACCCAAAAAGCTATAAAAAGACTCCTGCAGTCATAGCAGAAAACCAATATCCATCCAATAGAAACGGACCAGCTCAAGACAATCCATCAACAGACAATGACTTTAATAGCACTGCAAAAATATCCAGACCAGCTGATTGACGGCTTCCAAAGGCCTTAAATTCCTCTAAGCTTTCTCATGCCGTTCAGTTGATATGATCAATGACACAAACTTGTCAAAACTAATCACAGATACCCTCCGGCTTAAGTTTAATATGTGCTAAACGCTTCTTTATAAATCATGCCGTTACTTCAAACGAGCGTGGCAGAGTTCCGGTGCCAGCAAAGGATTATGGGAACAGTCCGTATGCCACAGATGGGATGTGAATGGTCTGGACTCAAACAGATTTCAGAATGAAAGAAATCCAGCTCAAACCCAATGGCAGCATATGAGGTAATATAAGGGTTCATGAGCATCAATTATAGAACTTATCCATCTGATATCAACATCATGTGAAACGTGTTTAGTATTACCAAAAAAAATTAAAATGTCCCCATCTCACCATAAACATAAAAAAGATGATAAGAGTTGAAATAGGTTAAGAACACAGAGACCTTTAATATATTTATGCAAATAAATATTGAAAATAAATGTGCTTCATGATGCCACAGAAGAACCATTTTTGACTGTGTTGTTCCCTTCAACCCTCATTTCACAAAATTCTTTAGACTATAAAACTTGAAAGAAATGGGGCTTTTAAGAACTTTAGACAGGAAGGTTCTTTGGGGAACCAAAAATAGTTCTTCTATGACATCACTGTAAAGATGTGTCATGGTCTTGTGTGAGGAGTGTTCGTATATGTGGCATAGTTGTGTTGTTGCATTAGTGGATTTGTATGTGTGATATAGTCGTATCTCTGACCTTCTTTTGCTCTAGACATCTAGCGCTCTATGGGGAGCTTGTTCTGAGGCTGGACCTGAGCTTCAAGCCGTAGGCCTGATGACAGCAACCCAGTTTTCCTCATGTCAGTGAGTGATGGACACATTCAGCTTTCACTTAACTCACCTTACCTGCAATCTGTTTCTGTCTCTCGGAACAGACGTGTGTGTGGATTCTCTACATTGTGGGGACCAAACCACGTTTTTATCCAGCATAGTATAAAAGTTATTATGTATATGGAAAGTCCCCACAATATACAGAAACGCGTGTGTGTGTGGATATTCCCATCTCCAGAAGTAAGTCACAATGTCTACGTTTGCTTTCAGAGTCTCCTTTCTGCCAGCGGGCTTCACTATTCCTCTAACCGGCAGGCTCACGAGGTTTAGAAAGCCATGGAAAAGTGGAAAAGAACAGCCCATGCAGACCTAAACAAAACAATTTATTCCAAATATTGAATTATAATAGACTTTCATTTCTCAGTGGTGCTGGATAAAACAACACATATCTATCTCTAACTAACACACACTATACACACATTGTGCAGTAAATAGGTCAGATCAATAGGGTAGAAGTTCTTTAATTCCACGCTCGATCAGAGCGTTCAGACATAGAACAGATACTGATGTGATTTCTACTCTCTCCCCGCTTCCTCAACACAGTTATTTCATCTCTCATTCTTTATTTCCAGACGTATTTCTGTTCCTTCATGCCCTCTGGCTGCCCTGCACGAAGACGACCCAGATATTTTCGTTAAGGGGCCGGCACATTTGTCTCTCTTTTACAGTGACATTGAGAAAATGAGGATTATGAACGATGAGACGTGAGAGAGACGGCAGGCGGAAGGATGTAATCTTTCCTTTCACTGGAAACAAACAACAGTGAAGATGAGCAGTAAGTAGATTTTTAGGTAACTTACAGTATGTTTGTTAAAGATACGGGGTTGGGTTTAGTGTGTGGCTTAAAGACACAATGGTGAGAGTTTGTGATCATTAAGCACCACACAACATTAGCAAAGTGTTAAACAACTCCATGCAACCTTAATTTAGTATTCTTGAAGGAAACACACTGATGAGTTTACACATGAGGCAGAACATTCATATTGTATAAGTCACAATCATAATCATACGGGTGTATAAACAGACAATTAAGAGACTAAACGCCCCACTGGCTATTCAAGCATCCTTTGTGATGTGAGTCTCATGCCTGAATCCCTTTATTTTAGACAGCACACCAAGCCTGTTTCTTATTTTCCATTTAAATATGCTTTTTACTGAAAAGACTTTTACTGGGAAGATGGGAAAAGGAAACAACGATAATAATACAGTGATAATTTATAAACCTAAATCAACAATAGGTCTATTTGCTTAATAAATGCCACTAGAGAACCTAAAGAAACTTAAACATCCACAGAATCCTTCTGTTACACAAAACGTTCTTGACTGAACATCCCCAAAAATTGAATGGTTCTTTGGGAAACCAAAACGGTTCTTCTATAGCATCACTCTAAAGAACCTTCTATAGAACCTTTGTGCACAACTTTGGCACTGTTGCATGTTAATCTGAGCTATAAATGTTAAGTTTAATGCAATTTCTTATCATCTGTATCCCTCTATCACACTGTATATATCTGTGTAAGTGTGTAACATTGCCAAAACCAGTACTGCTATCTCATCAAATGTATTGTCATGGTAACTTTGGAGGCATGGCAACACAATAATAGACAATCGCCAAACATCAGCTCAACAGTGAGAAAGAGTGAACCTCCCCAAAACACATTATAGCAGATTATAACCCTTCATTAGATCGCACACAATCACCTTCACCGGCTCGACAGACATGCCAGAGCCTTTCAGTCTACCCTTTAACACATTGGCAACCGTGAAATAACGTCATTCAGTTGAGCTCAGGTTGTGATTTTATCAGGCAGACATGCACTCATTTGTGGTGTAGATGAAGGCATTATTCCCACTTTTGCTCATTTGAATATGACATGAACGATACCTCAATCTGTGCAATCAGCCTGGAGGACATTAAAATGGCAATCTGAGATATTTCAGATATCTGCAGATGAGCTCCTTCGTCATGGACAAATAAAAACCTCTTAGCAAGCACTTTATAGCAACTACATAAAACACCTTCTTTTGAAAATCTTTGCTTTCAAAAATTGCCACAAACATATGCATCCGTATTCACGCTATCCTGTATTTACAATGGCAACTGTCTCTAAGAGTAGCCACAGTACAATGGGATCACATCCAACCTGCAAAAAAGAAATTAATCACGTAAAAGCTAATTTAATGGAATACGTTTATGCTTTTAGCTCACAGAAATACCACAAATATCCACAAATATCTCCCTCACATTCTTCCCAACCCACCCGTCACTGTCTCTCGTCTAGTCCAAATATGTCTCATCATGTGACTGACAATCCTTTTGGCAGCCCGACTGGGTGCGACACATTTTTACTCAGTGAAAGTGGTACATGGGATGATTTATCTCACAGATTGAAACCTGAACAGAATGCATTATAAAACTCTTTTATTCATTCCTCAAGCTCTTAGCGTCTCAGTGTGAGCACTTAAGTAAAATTTTTTATGGGTTTATGGGTTACTCATGTGTCAAGATGCTCTCTCTTACTTTCTTCCTTATTCTCCTCAAGTGGCCAGACTTCCATGACACTGAAGGTCACACAAATACCATATTACCCACGCTATCACACTAGTCTATCACACTATCAACACAAAATGTTTGCTAATCTGACACTTTATAGACCAAATATAGATACTGTACATTTCATAGATTCTGCTATAGGATTTATGATGGGTCATTCATCACTCACTAAAATATAGAGTTATATAATAAATAATAATTTAGATATAAAGAGCGTATATGAGAAAAAAATACAGTGGTAGAGCGATAGCATTAGATATCTGCATATCTAATCATATTCTATTACCATAATACCTTTTCTGTAAATAGTATAACATTGCATGAGGGTATTGTAATACTATAATTTTGCCTGTATATTCTTAAATCTTCAATCTTTAACACACAAGACCTCAATTCATAATCCGTCATTTAAACTGAATGGATGTGTGCGTATGTAAGTGATGTGTAAATCTCTGTTGAGAAGATTAAATTAGATATTTACAAATTAATGGCATAACATATAAGGATTAGGACTATGCACACATAAAAGTTTAACTAGCTTTCACTAGATTGTTCTAAAGAGCTCAGGAGAAAATATAGGAATCATGCCGGGTAACTTTGGCATGACTAAAGTCAGCAAACAGTATTCTGTTAGAGAGGCCAGACTAGGCTGGACATACTGTAATAATTGTAATAAAATGGCTCAACCAGTGTTCTGCTGGTCTGACCAATGGCTGATGGACGAACTGTTAAAACTTGTTTGGAAACAATCATTTTGCACTTCTGCCTTGTGCTGCTAGTGGAGTGAAAATTACAAACTTCACCTTTAAAGAGATCCAATTAGTTAAACTTCTTTCCAATGGGGAAAGAAAGAGAGAGCGAGAGAGCGAGAGAGCGAGAGAGAGAGAGAGAGAGAGAGAGAGAGAGAGAGAGAGAGAGAGAGAGAGAGAGAGAGAGAGAGAGAGAGAGAGAGAGAGGAGAGAGAAAGTGTCTGCTAAAACTACATCAAACAATAAAGAGCCGAACACAGAGGGAGTTTCTGCACCCAAACCCATAAATGAGACTAAAAATAGCTTCCAAAGTATTTGGGTGATTCACAGAAGAATGACTCATCGACTGAGGCTGGGGCGGAGGGAGGACAGCGAAGGGAGGGATAGAGAGAGAGAGGTTTGCAGGTCTGTAGGCATTTACTGATTCCAGACATGTCTATAGATTCCCGCTTCACACTGCAGCACACCACTGATGGAAATTCCGGCGTGTTTGTGCGCGTATATAAATGCAATCTACACTAGCTGAACAGCATACCAAACAGTGTGCGTGTATTCCGTACGGTAACAGCTACATGGGACAGTAAAAGCTCCTTATGTAGAGCTGCATAGAGTAAATAAAGAAGAAATCTTTTTTATAGTACAAAGTCTAGTTAAATACATAATATATCAATAATTAAACTTATCATATGTATTAAATTTAATAAGTAAGGAGAGAGAGCTCAAAAGAATAAGAGTGATGTTACTAGAAGTCACGACACATCAGCCCGCTCTGAAAGCAATCTGAAAGAACATTAGTTAGGCTTCACAATTTGACATGTGACTGAAATCTGTTTAGTTATCAATGTTAACACACACACACACACAAATCATACTAAAAATAGTTCTATTTTTAAATCACCAACATGGGCATGTAGATGTACACACAGATGCAACATGCATTTGTGTGCATACAGTGACACACACTCATAGCACATAAAGGGATTTGTTTGGGTAAGTTAATTGTACACAGCGCTGTCTTCCTCGGTTCACTGGGGTGAAACATATTGCCTCCACTCTCAAAGAGCTTTCATCTTCTATTGCTGGATAAACGCTAACACACAAAGACGCACGCAGACACACACACTCTCATTTTCACTCTCGTGGCTCTTGATAGAGATGGACAGATGACAGGTCTGTCTTCACACACTGTTTAATTGACCGATAGCTGTTGACGAGTGTGGACTCGGACAATGACGCGTGGCATCACACACACACATTCTCACAGTCTCTTTCTCTCATATACAGAACATTATGCAATCCTATTAGAGACCTCCTGGTAAAAACAGCTTTAGTGCAGAGATACCAAAGATTAGAGTGTGCAGTTGTCACAGCACACACACAGACACACACACACACACACACACACAGGATCTGTCATACAGTGAATGAGCCTTCAGATCTACACTAGTCTGCAGTATGTGGGACTTCTAGCATGAGGGAGCTGTCCACTGAACCAAGTGCTGAAATCCGGGAGCTGTCCAACACAGCTGGTGCTGAACCAGAGCAAGGTTTCACTCTGTGCTGAGGCTTATTTAACAGTTTGGGCTGGTTAAACATGGTCTACACACACTTTTTTTTTAAAACCTACAAAACTACTGAGAAAGAAATGGGATTTTCTTTTTATAAATAATGAAAGTTTAACATATAAAAACACTATAAGTTTTAAATCTTAAATTGTCCTCACAAGTCTAAAAAGAACATATATAGAGACTAACCAGAAAAACTCCTACTTCAAAACTTAAAGAGCCTTCTGACGTAAACCAGACAAATGCATTAACACATGGCTGTACAAACACAAGTGAACTCTGTCTACTTAGTGTTGAAAAACACACTGTGCCCAGTCACTCTAATTTAATGAGAGATATTCTTACTCTTAAACACTAGATGAACTCCTACTCTTTAGAATGATATAATTGTGCTTATATAAAAGTCTGTCTAACCTTGTGGTGCTCTGCTTTGCTAATGTTAGTGAAGCATGGCTCAAGGTTATTTTTAACAGGTTCTCTGATCATTTCAGTCTAGCCTAAACAGTTTGTGCAGCGCATTCAAAAATAGATTTATGTCACAATGTAATGCCGACTTTACATAGAGGATATTCTTGAGGAAGTCTATATTGGATTTGAATCCAAGTAATTTCACTCATATCACATGTATATTGCATTTAACAGGCAGCTTTAGTTAACGCCTATGGTTTTGGTCTCAAAGACATTGACTAAAATTATATTGATTAGCAAAACCTTTAACATCTTAGACAAAAATTAATTTGAGACTTTAAAACAGCAGAATTTGATTACAGAATATCAAGAATGTGAATCTATAGCAGCCTATGCGTAAAATCATAATCAAAAGTAAAATCATACACTAAATATCTTGTATAATCTTGTAAACATGCATGATAACAATAACAAGAGCTTTTTAATTAACAGCTTAACTATGTCATCATTTATCATCTAACCAGCAGAAATAGCAGATATGCTCACTGTAAAAATGTTTTGTCAAATAACCAAAAATGTATGATATAAAGTCTAAATAACTGGTTTTAAAATATTTAACAAATTAACTTTACAATATTGGATCATGTTCTACACACACTCTTTCGGCTATAAAACCTATTTCTGCTGATGGGGAAACACCCTTGTGCTCATGCAGAAAGTCACATCGCTGGCGGCTTACAAGTGGTTTCCTGGCATCATCAGATCTTTCATTTCTAGAAAGCTCTCCAAGGAGGGAGACTACACATCACTGTGAGCTCCCCTTTAACCTCATCCTTCTGTGTGTGTTTGAATTATTGGACACGAGCCATGCTCGTCATCAAAAAGGAGTGTGGGAATTTTTCCTGTCACTTTCTCACACTCTCACAATGCATTTAAATAGGATGTTTAGTAGAGACACCAGACTGCCTGATCACAAAACAGAACCTTAAAATGTCAAACCTCTTTCAAAAGCATATATGTGATTCGAATATTTGGATAGGTGGACAGAGACAGACAGATAATGTCTGTTTGTGTACATGTCACTGCTTACCAAGTCGAGGATCATACTGTCTCATCTGGACCTCCTCCACACAATCTGCAGGAAACCAGCCGGTTCTTCCTTTTACAGTGCCCTCCCAGAACCCTCCTTCTCCTATACTTAATACTGAGAGAGAGAGAGAGAGAGAGAGAGACAGAGAGAGGGGTGATTATCTCGTTAACACAATAATTCACATTGATTATCAGACTTATTGAACCACAATTATAGAATTGAAATCTTTGAGTTCTGTATGTACCAGGAGATTGACCATAAATCTCACTTAAAACCTCACTGAAGGTAAAAAGAAAATTTTGTAATGCAAAAGTTTTCTTCAAGAAATAAAGTTTTTGTGTAAAGAGGTAAAGAGTTTGTGTTAAGATGCAGCAGTTATAATTAGCTTTATATAAAACTTCATTTAGTGTGTGTGTGTGTGATTTCAGCAGGACGCACTTAAAGATCTTTTCCTTTCAGAAAAAGCTTAAAGAGCGAGAGCTAGACATGAGGAATGTTCTCAGACTGACAGTGAATGTAGTCTGTACAGAAAATTCTGCATAACAGGAAACTCATTTGTTGGAGATACAGTACACAAACTACACTAACACAATGCATTAAACCTGGTGAGCAAAACGGACATCTGAGCACACACTTAAAAAAATACAGTAACACTCATCAAGTCCTTCAGCATTGTTGTTGCTAGGATACCACAGTTTAAAATCATTGTGTGTGTGCGCGTGTGTTTATAAGGAAAGGCTGTGATTTTGTTCTTCCCTTAAATCAATAGGCAACAATGTGAGTGTATGCACAGTGTTGTCTGCACGAGCTACACAAACACACGATGGGATTCATTCATGATCAAGCAGGTATTTAACTGGAGAAGCACTGTGTTTATTTCCCATGTGCACAGAGAACATTTGCTAAACACACTCTTTGACTGTGTGTGTTTCCCTCTCAGCGGAGTATTTGTTTCTCACGCTCTCTTGCAATCCACAATGAAAGTGCAGCCTTTACATGTACAAGGCCAATTGATAAAGAGCCCTAATACCCAATCGACCCATCGACACAAGCACACATACACACACACCCCTTTCATAGAAAACTTGACTCAAAACCAAATTATAGTCCATTATTTATCAGGAGATTTGAAATTCTGCACAGGAATAAGTGGTTTTTAGTGTTGATCTTGCAGCAGAAACCATTAGATTATTATCACCTCTGTGCTAAGTGAAGAACGCCCATACAAACGCACTCACACACACACATTTTAGACACATACAAATGGATGTCATGGCTGCTTATGTCACAATTAAGCATTTGTGCAAATGGGGTTTTTGGTTTATAAATGCAGGCGGAGAAGAGATGCACATCTCATTTGTAAAGCTTTTCATTTAAATATTATAAACCTAAACATTTGAGAGAAATCTCACTCTGTAACTCCATCTCACACACACACACACACATATACCAACACAAAGAAATCACATTTCCTTGGCAGGTGCCATTGTTATAAACTGACATGTTGGACTTTATTTTGGGTTGTTCATCAATATTTTGATGTGCCACAATGTTTACATGTCTAGGAAAGATACTTTAAAGGTGATTGTAGGTACATTTCAAATGTCAGAGAGAGGCAGAAAATTGTCATGTCTAAACTACATTGCCACAAAGAACATTACGTGCATGATGACTTCGGCAACCACCACTTCAGTCCTTTAGGTCTGCAACTGTTATACACGCACAAGTGTGTTTACAAAGCAACAAGAGTGGACCCGACGGCCCTCTCCTACACTGCCGCCTGTCCAGAATGTTGGAAACCGGCCTTCGCTCATACTGGCAAATGGCATCATGGGAAAACCGTTCGCCAAGCTCTCAGCATCCCAGACCGTCAACCGGCGAAGACAGACCGCCACATCGCGCTCTCGACAGAAGGGCCGTTGTTACTGAAGAGAAGGGTCATACAGGAGCATGTGTGTTTCATCCAAGTTGATGAGACACTATCAAAACACTCAATTTGAATCGGTTTTAAAGCTTCTTTCAGCCTACTACTGCTAATTCACTTCTCAACTCTACACAATAAAGACAAATAAAGACAGTGTAATGTGCGTGATGTTCCCTATAAATCGGATGTGAATAAATATGGTGGAGAGGGACTGGAGCTATTGTTCAAAGCACATTGTGTAAGAGAATCGTTTGTTTCAAGAGCTCATTCACAGGTAAATGATACAACTGAGCCAAATCATACATGAATGAAATGCTCAAACAAAGATGTTACAGGAGACTGAGAGGGAAAAGAGTGATAAAGAGATTTAAAGCTTACAAAACATTATTATGGTATCAGTCTTTGGAATTTGATTTTTTCACAATTTAGTCAATGGTGATTCAATGGTGTTTATGGAGTCTCAATGATTTAGCCTTATATCGAAATCATTAGATTGACTAGATCTGTTTTATTGCAAAAAATTATTTAAACCAGCAAAATTTAAATCTGCAATTTGTAACTTTTACCTCTATCATCACCTGTTTGAAACATAAACTTTACTTTATTTTAATTCACATAAAATCGTACCTGACAACTGAATTGATAAATAATATTGCAATATTGATTGTTGTGATTTGAGACAGTTTTAACACAGATTTTCATGTTCATTTTTATGTACAGTACTTGCTTAAAAAAATACATTTTTATTTGTATTATTTATTGTTTTTTTGTTTAATTTTGTTTTATTTAAATACAAAATAATTGCAAAATTAAAAAAATAAAAAAAAATAAAGATTTCACCCTTAAATGGGCACATGAACACAAATGTATCACAATTTATAAAGCACAATCAGAATGAGATTTGTTTCCACTCCACTGTGTGTGTGTGTCACAAGTATCACATTGAAGGACATGTCAAGCACTCTTCAACAGAAGCAGTGAAATGATCAGAGGTGTTTGCTGATGCACATTAAGTGTGTGTGTATGTGTACTACAGCAAGTGTGCGCTGTTCTGCTCCGTTAACCATCTTATTAACTCGATATGTAATAAAGTTTAATCTGAACCGCCGGTTGATTCGAGATACACGTCAATCACACGCTAATCAACTGGGTTCAATTCTGCTCTCTCTCCCTGTCTATAAATAGAAAGATAGCCACGGATCTAAATTTCCAGACCACTTAACTGCGCTAATCCTTTCCTTCTGGGATAGAGACAGTGTGTATCAAATCTAATCATTTGTCTCTAATGAATCCTGCTGCTGAAAAATGTTCATTAAAGCCAGCAAACGCTAAATGGCAAATGTTAAACTGCAAAAAATGACCAGTTTCGAGCGTAACAAATATGTCTAAACCCATATCTGCTTGTCTTGAAATGTTAAACAGCATGACTGGTATAAGCAAGGTCACATTAAGCGATTGGTCACAATAATTGCATTACAGTGTCCATGTTAGAGGCTAATTGCATAACTAAGTACTACGTGAAAGTAATAAATAACATACACTAAGTAATTATGTTGTGAAATAGCTTGTGATTACACGTACTTACTGCTGTTGTAATTATATTATTGTGCAATATGTGCAAATTGAACTGTGTGTCTGAAGTATAATTTATTTGTGCAGCACTAACAGAAAGACTTCATGTCATATGCAAAAAGTGGGGATGCAAAATGAAATGGTAAGGCACTTTGTTGTTGTCTGACACTGTTTTACATAATTGGCTAAAATTGACAATAAAAGACGACGACGAAATGCCAAACCCAGACAAAGCCGACAGAACGTAAACAAGCACCGGAAAAAGTGGAGCGTTCTCATGAATTAATGTAATTACAGGCCTGGAGAAAAACGAGGTAGGCTGCAACATTTCTACACTTTTTATTCATGGGATTACTAACAAGATGTTGCTGTGGTAAATGTGCAAAAGCAAATGAGGAGTTCAATATCTACAATGTGTCAATGCAAAGTGTCGCAATAATGGCTACATGTGAAGTAAATTCACAGAACAAATCCAAAATGTTAAAAATATGAAAGTAAACATGATGGTAAAACGCAGCGAACACAGCATCTGGCGTCATGCAGTCCCCCAACTCCCATTACGACTGTATGTGTGTGTGCTGGAGTGTGCTTTGACCTACGTTGCGAGCATTTATCAAAAAGCCATTTCCTAACGGAAACACTTAACGAAAGCAATAAGCTGAAAACACGAGTCTGTAAAAAGCTCAGCGAATCTCTGAGACGCTGCAATATCCAGAGACTTGAAAATGAAAGGAATCTCTTATCGAGGCATTTCTGTCATTGATCATCATCCTCATTAACTTCATCTTCACCTGTGTGATGTTTTCTGAAAGCTGGACATTTTAATACAGCTAAACTCTCTCTCTCTCTCTCTCTCTCTTCAGCTTTAGTTGGTGTAATAGCATCTGATCAGCAGGTGAATGGACGACACTCACACACCTGCTGGGAAAACATGAGAATGATTAGACATGTCTGATAGCAGAAAGCTTTAGGCTGACTGTTCGGTAATCAAAGGAAAATGCCTGAAGAGAAACTGAGATGCTCTCAGTTTCAATTTCATTCAAGAGACCTTTATAGTTTTTTAACAGATTTTGGGCAATTCCAGCATTATGGATGTGACATTCTCAGTCAAAAATGTATATTAAACATTCAGTCACAAAATATATTTATTGAACCATCTGTCTATATTTTACTAAACAAAAGTCTACAAATCAAAAAATATCAGTCTCTACACAAGGCAATATACTTTGTAGGATTTCTGTGAATTAAATGCAAAAACCAGAAGCAATAATACCCAACAAATGAAGAAGAGATGACTATTCAAAGAACATAAAATAGTCTTAAGACTATAAAAATAATTTAAAACATTAAAAAAATGCTTTAAAAACTTTGAGAGAGACCTCACATGAGTATTTAAACCACAAAATATTTACATCTAAACTATCACTATGATAAAACCTTATGGTAAGGTTTACATTTGCATAGAATTGTCCATGTACTTAAATATTTATTATTTATATTTAGTTTTAATAGTTTTATAGTAAATAAAAAAAATAATTAAGTTATTCAGAACTAAGTTAAATTAATATATTTTACCCTCTACACTTACAATACAATACATAAAATAAAAAAAAAATACTTGGTCTCATGTCCTCACATGTCCTTCTTCTGCGGTTTTTATCACTAAATTAAACTAAAAAGATATTGCTAGAATATATACATTTTTATATTAAGGGCTTTCTGTCTGAAATGCAACTCTGTCAAGGCTGTTGAACACTAAATAAGTCTCTCAATCTTTTGGCCTCATTTGGTTTTTAATGCAATGGTGGGCGTTTTCCAACACGACCCAAGGACACTTGGAGAAGAAGGAAGTTGCTGAATTAATAGCTTACCCACAGATAATTGGATTGGGTTTGTCAATATTGGTGCTGACACTTGTTGCCGTTTATTTCCGTTTTTTCTTTGTAATGTAGCTGGTGGTACATTTGACTGCAATTTACAGGATTATTGATTGGTTATGTCAATATAATCTCTCAGGAGTTTGACTGTACCAACTGTAATGTAGCAGTATGCAGAATTCAGCCTCAAACACGGAGTAAAGCGGTGTATGTAATGAGCCAATTTACATACAATCAAAATTAAATCATGGATAAATCAGGATGTGAGCTAGACTTCAAGAGAGAGAGAGAGACTGTGTGAGGAGTGAGAGAAAGAGAGAAAGAGAGAGTAGTTACCATTGCAGGGGGCGGACTGCTGACTCTGATGGTACTGTACATGTGTGATGCATTCCAACAAGCTTTGTGCTTTATTTAATACCAACAACACTCCACCACTGCTGGGCTTTTATAAAATTATTCTGCTGATACATCAGCCCACATTCCACACACTGTCTGATCTCTTAGTATGACATCTCAGTGATCTTAGAGGGAAATATGGAACACTTTAGTTCAATGGTGGGATAAAAAAAAGTTTGAAATGAGATGGGATGGGAGGAAGCAGAAAAAGAGAGGCCAGGAGATGAAGTGAGGTTTGTTTAAAAAGAATAGAAAGAATGTAAGTAGGCCCAGAAACAAGTGTCATGGAGACAGAGAGAACAAGCCGAGATGAGAGCAGAGTCATGACTCCCACAGAGAAGCAGTGCAGAGGTGCAGCTCTCTGCTCATTGATATGCTGAACCCTCAATGAGAGAGAGAGAGAGAGAGAGAGAGAGAGAGAGAGAGAGAGAGAGAGAGAGAGAGAGAGAGAGAGAGAGAGAGAGAGAGAGAGAGAGAGAGAGAGAGAGAGAGAGAGAGAGAGAGAGAGAGAGAGAGAGAGAGAGAGAGAGAGAGAGAGAGAGAGAGAGAGAGAGAGAGAGAGAGAGAGAGAGAGAGAGAGAGAGAGCTGTCTGTGAATGATGTGAATGATAGCATAAATACTGTACGGTCACTATAATTGAAACACTGATCTCTTTCTCTTCTCTTCTCTTCTTCTTCTCTTCTCTCTTCTCTTCTCTTCTCTATCTTTCTTCAAGCATTCACCTTACTCACTGAACCCCAGAGGTGTAGCCTGAAATTGCCTGGCTTGGAAGTTTGATGACTTCAACCTGAGAGTCTCACTGCATACCCAAACTTTACATCACCACCTTAATCTAATCTCCACACAAACAATACTTGTGATCTTACAGTGATCTCGCTCTTTATCCTCGTACACAAACTCAGTGACAGAAAGAGGGAGAGGGAGAGAGAGAGAGAGAGAGAGAGAGAGAGAGAGAGAGAGAGAGAGAGAGAGAGAGAGAGAGAGAGAGAGAGAGAGAGAGAGAGAGAGAGAGAGAGAGAGAGAGAGAGAGAGAGAGAGAGAGAGAGAGAGAGAGAGAGAGAGAGAGAGAGAGAGAGAGAGAGAGAGAGAGAGAGAGAGAGAGAGAGAGAGAGAGAGAGAGAGAGAGAGAGAGAGCTGTCTGCCTGCATCAAGCCTGAACTTCTGATGTTCTGGTAATAATTATGAGTCTCCTTGTGGTGTCTCTAAGCACTCTCCCTTGTTCCACAGCCTGTATCTCCTCCAGATTCACTGTTCACAATCACGCTTAGACGCTGGGTAAACGTCCACAGAGAGAGACAAAGAGAGACGAACACAAGCTGCATATCAAAAGAAACAGAGCTGGAGTTTGTCAGAGCTGGAGGGAGGCAGTATAACACATGGAAGGTGAGAGACAAAAATGAGGAGCAGCTAGGAGAGTTCTTTTGTGAAACAGTCTCTAATGGACATGCAGGGAGACAGAGAACAATGCTGTTCATAAACGCTGTCTTCCTCAAGATGAAGCAGGAAGCCCGGGAGCACAGCTACACAGCTACCCTAGACAACAGTGTATCTCCAGACCAACCTGATACTCATTTACAACAATATATTCTTGACAACTGTTTTCTTTTGTTTCGTTTTCAACAATGTTTGTGCTGTAGACATAACCTCAAAATGTGTGTTTGGGGATTATGAGGTCATATAAGTGCTGGTGTGGTTTTGTGCATTATGAGGTCATATTGAAGTGCTGGAGTGGGCATTTGGGCATTATGAGGTCATAGTAAAGTCTTGGTGTGGGCTTGGGCATTACGAGGTCATAGTAAAGTCTTGGTGTGGGCATTATGAGGTCATAGTAAAGTCTTGGTGTGTGCTTGGGCATTACGAGGTCATAGTAAAGTCTTGGTGTGGGCTTGGGCATTATGAGGTCATAGTAAAGTCTTGGTGTGGGCTTGGGCATTACGAGGTCATAGTAAAGTCTTGATGTGTGTTTGTGCATTATGAGGTCATAGTGAAGTGCTGGTGCTTGTTTGGCAACAATGTAGAAATTTTGTAAAAATGCTACAGTAAAAACACGGTAATTGGTTAACAGTAAAATAACCTTCACATAAACATTAAATAACTGTAAAAGATTTACAAAGACATTACATGTACTTTTACTGTAATAATGTAAAATATGTTTTCTAAACGTAAAAAATATTATAATAATTATATAATATAATATCATTTTAATATAAGATTTTACATTGAAATCATCAAGTAAAATGACATTAACATTACATTTTTGTAAGGTAATGATGTACTTTAAGCTAAAATACACAGTAAAATAAACAAACTTTGCTATAATGAATAAAATCCTCCCACCATATATTTTACAGGTTCAACCTGAAAGTTGTTTACATGTTTTCTGGCATCCACAGCTGCTGATATTTTTACTTTGTATTATGAGATCAGGTTTATCAAGTCATATTCATTTATAAAATCATTCTATAAAAACACACATTCATTGTGTGTCTATGTACTGCTCATACAGTAGTAGTATATATCAGAATAAATACTGTAGTGGTGTTTTTCTGGCTCTGAGGACGCAATGATTATTTGGCTTGTATAAAATCTGCCCTTCATCTGGCCTGCAGGCACACTACATGCATCCAGAGAGTCTGCCTCTCCCCCACCAAACTGCTAATGAACTAACACAGCTAGAAACAAATTAACCATGCTTTTGTTTATCTCCCTCTCTTCCCCCCTCCTAACTTTATCTATTTCTCTCTAATACTTTTGGCGAATGTCATTCTGCATCTCGTCTGTTACTGGACAGCTTTCTTCATCGATGACTCAGGCCCTGTGTGTTTCTCTATGGTGAGGCTTATCAAAGCATTTCTGAACTGGGCTTGGTCCACTCTTTGTTCTAATCACAGTAGGACCTGCCACCTGTCCATGGGCTCGCTCTTTTCCAATATAAGCCATATGGACACACACCGGGGACACAGAGTTTACTATTCTCAGCCTCTCATACACGCGCGCACACACACACACACAGGCTAGGCATCAGCTCTATGTTTACAAATCAACCTCGCTGGTTGGCCAACCACTGACTCATCTTCTGGTTTGGAAAGAATGAGATCAGCATGCTGTGCGGGGCAATGCTGGACCCTGATGGACATGTTCCTGACATGGTTTATAATCTGTTGTTGTCTGCAATGATCACCACACTGTGAAACTAAATAACAAGCATGTAAATCCCATTGGTGATAATTACACTTTACTGTAAAACCATATACTGTACAATACAGTTCAAACGTTGTCAGAAATGTTTTTCATGATCTTGAAAACTTTTAATCTGAAGTCTGAATGTTTTAAATTAGTCATGTGGAGAAAAATATAATTATTTCTTTCAATACAAAATCTTATTTTTTTAAATGGTTTGGAAATGGATGACTTCTTCCAAATATTAAGAAAAGCAGATAGATTAGGTGGAAACTCCTTCAATGCTGTTTAAAAAGAATCTTGGCATGATTCTATCTTAGCATGAGCTATCTATCTATCTATCTATCTATCTATCTATCTATCTATCTATCTATCTATCTATCTATCTATCTATCTATCTATCTATATATATATATTTTTTCCTCTCTGACAGCCAGCAGACAGGTACAAAATCCCACAGAAGAACTCTCAGTCCATCACCCCTCGTACCCCGTATTCTCCCGTTAGTGATTTTGTTAACACTGCGTAACTGCTTAATAAATTTAATCAAAGGCACAGATGAGGAAAGTTCACCTTGGGGGGGGGGGTGATAAGAGACAAAAGACAGACAGAATTATCTGCCAGACTGACAACTTGTCAGGGCGACTTCCATTGCCGTAACAAGCACTGATGTGTCTTTGGAGGTGAGCGTGTCCAAATAACGTTTAAGGTCTTTTTGATTTAGGTTTCAGAGGCAACTAAAAGTGAAGTGAATAAACACTAGAACGGTTTAAGGAGGATTTCTATCACTATAATGATTCTTCATCTTCTGGAGGAGGAAGTGTGCAGTCAGCAGCAGGCAGTGACAGAGAAAGCCCCTCTCTGCCCCATCACGCACACAGTCTATCGATTAGTCCCCGGCTATCAGAACATCAATCATGGACTCTTGATCAATGGCTTTTTGTTCGTGTGCACGGACTGCCCTTGAAAACAATGAGGCTTCACTTGAAGCTGTGCTGCTCGGGTGCTCACAACACTTAGAAACCCAACCGCAACCTCATTCTTATGGTCTGCTTCAATACTTAAACATTTGTGTTCATAAATAACTGACTAAAGACCAAGATCATGCTGTCTGTAGTGTGGAAATTCTTTCTGTATATAAAGGTAATGTGGAAAGAGTGACATTTCCCAGAATGTTGTTCAAATAAAGTTTTTGGACATTAAGACCATACTTACAATAATACAATACAATAATACAATAATTATTTGTGATCTTGTCTGTGAAATCCAGGCTAAAATCTAATTATGAGATTATGAGCATCAAAGTAGTCAGAGCCATGTTTGTTTATTGCTGTAAATGATTATATGGTAAAGTTTAATATACAGTACTCAAATGTTCATTTATAATTCTATGACATGGTCTTACTCAGTCAATATTAAACAATGTTATATTTTTACAGAATATTATTTACATTATGTTAGATGATTTTATGTAAATCGAAGTAAATCACAAAAAATAATTTTAGCTGGGTTTTCAACAGACAGGGTCATGTATGACTTCTTTTTTAGTGGAAGACAAAAGGAGATATTTTGGAAAATAGTGATGCTACACTTTCCTTAGAGTGAAAGTAAAAGCAAAATTCTTATTTTTAAAAGAATGACCAAATACAAACACACCAAATACAACAAACATAGCTTTCACTTTCTTTAATTTATTCTGTAAAATAGATTTCAATTGTTTTATTATTTTGTTAATTAATATTATTCCATCCTTTAGAATTAACATGCTAGTATAATATCTTTAAGACTTTTAAAAATAAAGGTGCTACAAACACGATACAATAGCAGAACCATTCTCTCAAAGTTCTTAACAGAATCATTGTTTTTTAGTTTATAGTCTCAAGAATCATTATCACAAAGAATCTTTTGTGTGACAGAAAAATTCACTGGATGTTAAATGTTTTTTATAGAAAGACTAAGAAGATTCTTCTATAGCATCGTAAAGCACCTTTATTTTTAGGAGTATGCATGCAGATGCTCTCTGTTATGATTGGGTAACTCCTCTAGTGCAAAACACGTACAGTAACACCCGCCAGACAAAGTTGCTGAATACTACAAATTATAAATAGTTTTTGTAGCTTAGTTTCTATAAATATTCTGGGTGGACTGGGGATAAAATCAAGCACTGTGAACTTATCTGAGGTACGTCTACATAATACAACAGATGTGAAGACAACCCTGTTCTCTTCATGAGTCAACTTTACTAAAGATAAACCCTCCAGTGAGAACACAACCTGTGAGTATATGTATGAGTTTAAAGAGATGGACAGAGCACATGTACAACAAGCTGCAAGCGGAAGGTTAGCCAAAGTGTGTGTGTGTGTCTGGCCAGGTGGTATGGATGGTAGGGGGTTGAAGTTCAGGGCAAGGTAAAGGTGAGAGAAAAGAAATGCAGGTGGTCAATCGTGACACAAAATTCAAAATGCAACGAGTGGCGCATTAACCTTGGGATCAAAGATATCACACACGAACAAGCACAAGCTGATTCAAGCAAAACGATGACTCATAATTAAGCGCTACACGGGTACACACACACACGCAAGACTCATTTAAATGGTCTTGCATATTAAACAGATTATTTAAAACTGATTTTACGAGGTAACTATCATGCAGGCGTAGCATAATGTCAGATTCACATTGCAGCTAATTCTGACCAAGAACAACCCACAACAAACAACCACAGCTAGAAAACATTAATTCACTTTTACCGACTGATCAGATTAAATCTTGCAGTTTTATAAAAGTTATAATAGTCTTACTGTGTTTCAAAGATGCTCTTGCTAAGAAATCAACAAATAGAAAATAAAATCCTGACATTATGGCACATAAGCGTTTCATTTTGCTTGTGTTTGCATATCTGCTTATCTCTAATTGAATTGACTTAGAAGGCTAAAGATGTCTTTCAAGATGTCAGAAGGACATGCAAGAAAACACAAACAATCTTACTATAGCAGGTAAGAGTTCAGACTTGAATGCACCTCAGTGGCTGACTCCAAACACTGTATCAGTGGCTCTCAAAAACTAAAACACACTGTCACCGTCCCTCAAGAGGGACACCTATGCTCTTTCCCTATTATCTTTAATATTTCATTGTCGAATTTTATTCTAATCATGACAAACTACAAACTGATGGAAAGGTATAAGACTCGAGATGAAATATTTGACACATTTTCCTAACAATAAACATAAACAAAAATAATAACTTAAAAAAATGTTAACGTTACTATAACTTATAAAAATACCTAACATCAAATTTTAACTTAAAAATGTTAAAAAATATATCTAAAAAAAAAAAAATGTAGTTTGGCAGTGCATTTTTTATGTGTATACTCAATTTCTGCTGTGACACTTGTCAGGTTTTCATTCTTCACTTGGTAGAAGCAAGTCAAAATAAGCAGATATCCACATGGACTGATTGCCCTCAAAAAGCATTACCCAAACTTAACAAGCTTAAAGGGATAGTTCACCCAAAAATAAAAATAATGTCATATTTTTTACCCTTATGTCATTCAAACACTGTATATGATTTTTTCTTTTGTGGAACACAAAAGAAGATATTCTGCAAAACGCTGGTTACCGGCACCCATTCACTTCCATTGTACCTTGTGTTCATACTATGAAAGTGAATGGGTGCCGGTAACCAGCGTTTTACAAAATATCTTCTTCTGTGTTCTGCTGAAGCAAGAAAGTCATAGAGGTTTGACATGACATGAGGGTGAGGAAATAATAAAATCATTTTTATATTTATGTGAACTATCCCTTTAAGTCATGACACTCTTTGGATATTATTGGAGCTACATAGTCAATGAGATGACGTTAATACATTTTGCTGATTGATTTAGAGGATATTTTGGTACTGCAAGACAGATAGTTTTCAATGTATGAGAGTGCAGGAGTTGAGACGCAGTATATATACACACTATAAAGCAACATATGTTTCACTCTGTCGCCCTAATAAAGTTTGTGAGTGATTCAGCAGAAAGACATCGAGCCTGTGATACACACAGACATGAGTCAGCACACAGCGATGTGATGAGATGAGCTCTTTACAGCTGCCATCTAACAATATCATCCTACACCAAAACCACCATTCATTATACTGACACACAGAGACACACTGTGCTCTATATATCAACTCTGAAATCACACACACACATACACAACATTCATCTAAAACTGTCATTTAATTTGAGTTTGACTGACGTTCTCTTGCAACACGCTGTCTCTGTATGTTTCCCTGACCTTGTGTGACACAAGTTATGGCATAAAATCTGGGTTACTCTAATGTATAAATATACCATAAACATCCTTATTTACGCAGATTACATTTCAACTCAACAGATGGTGTAATCGTTTGCTGGCTGATTTCAGATGCGGAACTGGGTCGTATTTTCTGTATTTGAAATAACATTTTATACATTTGGTACACTGAGAGCAATTAAACTGTGTTAAAGAAATAGTTTACCCAAAAATTTATTTCTTTCATAATTTACTCCATCTTTTTTATATTATATAAAGTTATAATATTATATATTATAACTTTATATTAAAACACCATTGTGTTATATTCTTATATAGGACTTAAAATGTTAAAGCTCCAAAAAGCACATACATGTCTATTAAAGTAATCCAAATTATTTCTGAAACTAAACAATATGTTTGTGAGAAAATTTTGTATTGTATTTGACCTTATTTAGCAAAATCAGACCCAACAAACCAATAAAGAGCACTAAATTCTCGTATGACACATAAGGAACATCAAATGTCATTGGTTCTTGCTTTTCTCGTGTCTAGCTGTGATGTGATATTTCGTCCCGAGAACTCTATCACAACCCTATTGTAGTATTTCAGAAGACATTTACTATTTATTGTTTGGATTACTTTGATGATTTATTTATGTACTAAATTTTATAGACCAACTATGTGCTCGAGAAGGAAATAATCAGGCCCGTCGCGACAAGGCAAGCAAACCAAGCAATTGCTTGGGGCCCCAAGACAACGACAGGTTCAGAATAAAATGCAACGACAAACTGTGTGAGCGCCCCTTTGATAGTCAATGCAGTAAAGTGCAATGACACTGTTATCGGGATCCCCCTCAAGGGGGCTCTTCTCAGTAGTCGCTGACAGCAGGCACCCATACTGTGTGGGTGAACTTAAACTGTATGGCTATGCTGTGGTTGCTGTAGACTTTGTGCGCGCATGCGTGGGGGAGGGGTATTGGGGGGCCTCCATGTCCATTTTGCTTGGGGCCCCCAAATTCCTTCAAACGGCCCTGGAAGTAATTATAATTCAAAAACAATTATTCAATTCAATAAAATAATAATTCAATAATAATAATTTAATTGCTGTTAATGTACTTTTGACATGTCAAATATGAGAATAGAAGAGAATAATTCAAATAATAATAATAATTTAATTGTTGTAAGTGTTCTTTTGCCATGCCAATAATGGTTTTTGAATTAATGAAAAATAAGAATTGACAGAGAAAAAAAATAGAATAGAATAAAATAGAATAGAGAAAAATAATAATTATTCAATTTAATAATATAAAAATTCAATAATAATTATTATAATTGTTGTAAATATACTTTTGTCACTGACAGAGAAAAAAGAATAGAATTGAATAGAATAGAATAGACATGAGAATGAGTAAATTATGAGGGACGTTTCATTTTTGGGTAAACTGTTTCTTTAAACAAGCAGAGCATCAGTGCATTGTGGGTATTTATATATGGGTCACTGTGTCTACAGTACAAAGTCTGGCAGAGTTGGACGGAGCATATTATCATATCACTGTGAGTTTGACTCCGACAGTGAAATGTCACATTATTTGGCAGGTGCACATAGTGAACCACAGACACCTGTTGCTAAGAAACAGACAGATGTGCTCTTGTTCCCTGAATAACTACAGCTGTCGTCCACATAGTTATGTACCGTTGAAACCATGAAAAGAGTGAAGAGAAAGCGTTGGGTCTTCCTGCCCGCAGGGCATCCAGACAAGTGGCTGCTTACAAATGATCACTTTAAGCACAGCAACACGAACATCTCCACAAACACTAGCGGCTAGTGGGCACTTCAAATACCAATTCTATTAAGAGTCTTTGAAAGGTAATAGGGCTCCGTCGGGGGAAACCGGCCACATGCTAATACCGTCTCAAAACCGGTGGAAAAACACAATTAAAGTTAATTGATTTCTTTAACTTCTAAAGAATTACGGTTTACTGTCGGCCAATGGGAAATCTTTAATGAGGTGGATAAACATACGGGGAAGGTTAAGATATCTAATCAAACACAAGCATAAAAGACGGCCATTTAGGATTGCCAACTATACAGTACAGTGGCTCATAATATGCATACAGTCATGTTTGTTATACAATTACTTTTAATAAAATGTTTATTTACATGCTAGATAATTTTGGGAAACATTTGTAAAAATCGGAAAGTGTGCAATTTATTTCTTTTTGACTTAAACGGGTACAAAAAAGTTTTTTTTACTATTACTGTAATGATACAAGTCATTTATTCATCTCTAAAGCTGACTCTCTTGCTTGTTATTGTTGTAGAAGGATGATCTGAAACCAGTTCCGTAAAAGTTATCTTCATATTAAGACTTGATTTGGCTTTAGATTTAATATTGTTTGGTTTCAGACACACCCAACGTCAACAAAACATCCCCTGTAAAAATGCCATTTTAAAGGCACTGAGCGAGTTTCACACCTTTTCAAACATACTGGACCCTGAAACTATTCATTCACATTAGTCTTTGATTGGGCAAACCATGTGACAGAGTTGACTATCCCAGCATGTCCAATGTTTCCCAGCATGCTCTAGTCTCGTACACCTCTACTTATTAATCTTTTAGACAGGCATGAAAATGAAAATGCTGGAAATAACAGCCAGATTAGACATTCACAAACATGATTAATAGCTGTGGGACACCCCCAATGCTCGTGGAATATTAATGACATCATGTGCGTGACAGCCACATCTCTGAGATGCTGTAAGACTATAGCACGCATCAATGATCGCTAATGTTAAACAACAATACCCATAAGACCGGCAACTGTGTTTAAAAGCTCCTGATTCATGACAAATTAATTCCAGTCAGTGATAATATTCTGAATGAGCTAAGTCAGATAAAACTTAAAATTATTGATTATATTTTGATTATTAACTGGATAAACTTTAAAGATGAGTTTATAAGTAACTAACTACAGGTGGAAATTGTATTTAACATCAGTGAAAGTCTTTATAGGAACAGGATGAACAGGAGAGACATCTTAAAACTCATTAGTGACACAAATTGAAGTTACAATGTGCTTCTCCATCGACAGCTACTGCTACAGCTATGAAAGAGGTGCATGGGTAAAAAAATCATCATTATCTTCATCATTGACAAAACCATCAATCTCCTCAATGTCATTTTCTGCATAATACTGTATAAACTAAAATGCTGGTGATGAGAAATAAGAAAAAAGAAAGAAAAATGAGTATAACAACATGGAAACACAGGAGTGTTTAGTATGACCAATGTATACTGTAACTTTATATTATTTTATAGTAATGGTAAATATGTGACAAGGTTATATTTTTACAGAATGATTTAATGTAGAAAACAATAAATCACAAACAAATGACTTTAGCTGGGTTATCACAGGCAGGGTCACATATCAATATATAGTTTTTATTGTAAATTAAATATGAATTTGACATTTTCCCTCTTTTTAGTACTTGATTACCTACAACTGATCAGTCAATTTGAACTATGATATATAATATGAGAAGTTCTACATAAGTTCAAAATAAACAGGAAAATAATGATTAAAAATTCTAAATAAAATAATTATTAAAATGTAATTTTTATAATAATATCATATAATATCATATCATATCATATCATATCATATCATATCATATCATATCATATCATATCATATCATATCATATCATAATAATTATTATTATTATTGTAAAACATCTAGTTGAAACCACATTTGTACTATTGCACAGAAAACCATCATACCAGCCAAACCTATTGACAAGGTATTTTTTCTTATTTTTTATATATCATTTATATTTTTTAACTACAGTTTTAAGTTAGAAAAGCTTTCTACAGTAAGCAACAGAACTGGATCTACAGGGAATCTCCTCTACGGGTGGTCTTTCACTGGTTCTGTCCATAAGGACCAATACAGTGACAGATCTCTAAACTAATCAATTTACCTTTCTCCTCAGTCTCTTTCATTAACTCTAGCAGAGAGAAACACATACACACAAATCAGAAAATCCTCAGCAGAACACAACACATGTACAATATGCATAAACTGGTGTTGCTTATCAGATTTTATGATGTTATAAGTTTCAGTTTAGTAAAATAATTACTCCAAACGTTACAGTCATTTACAGATTAATCATATTGTATAACAGAGAATTCTGTGTCTAGCCTAAAAACGCTAGTTTAGTAGTAAATCTCAACCCTGGAAAAGGGATTGATATCCAGCTCTCATCCGTTCATCATCTGTGACCTCAAAGCAAGGCTGAAATAAGCTCCAATGAGCCTTAAACAAAAGTGAAGATGCATTTCATCTCTGTACAGTTATCAAGTCACAAGTGACTTCATTCAGTCCTCAAGGTCTTGTTTTTTGTGGCACCAAACAGGATTTTGTCAGGAAGTCTCCGAAGGTAAACTAAAGTCAAAAATGCAATTAGGACGAAATTCCACAGCTCAAATCTAATCTTTCCTGTCTCACTGTGTGTATATAGCGGTCCAGTGACGGTCGTGTCCTAGCGGCTCTGATATTAATGAATGCTGAAGAGACAGACATTATGAATATATTAGTGAGGCGCTAAAGCGTTGAGCTTAAGAGTTGCAAAGGGACTTTGAGAACAGGAAGTGCACAGAAAATGTTTTTTTGACATATGGTGGCGTTACGTCAAAGGTTCAGCATATGGTTTGGTCCTGGCAGTTTCTAAGATGGCAGAGGTACATGCCGTCATGGTGCTCACAAGCTTATAATGGCACTTCTCTCTCCACCGGCACGAGCACCCTGGCACTTCTCAGGCAATAATGCACCTGCTGCCCAGCACACGAACACTAATGTGACTTCAATCTGTTTCTGGAAGGCTAAATGGAAGTAGGACTACAAACTATACAACTATAAAGAAAAATCACAATCTATTTAATGTCAAAGTTGTCTTGGCCTAGGTAGCAAAGAGTTGTAATAGTAGAATAATAAGGAATTAGTGAATTAGTTTACTAAAAAAATAATTAATATCTCACAAGGCAGCAAAAATTATAAATGGAGAAGTGACAGGGAAACATCATTTAGTCTTGTGTGTCACTTCTTCAGAAAAGATCTTTGTGTCAAAAAACTGTTTTACAATAAACTACTTCTCAGATATATCAAGATTATACCAGATTTTCCAAATAAATTCTGGGATTTTAATATAATACATTTCTTATACAATTGATCATGTGAGCTGTACTGCCCACATTTATTTTATAGCTCTGTACTCCTAGTGCATGTAAAGAAAAGTGTCATTAAAACCAATAGATATGTCACTAGGTCCAGCTGGCAGAATTACAACACCTAATGTGATTCAATCATTAAATGTGATAGTTATATAGTGATCCAGCTGTGAAGAGAGAGAGGAAGGGATCACACTAACATTGCAGTGGCTACAGTGTGTGAACAAGGTTGGCATGCAGGTTAAGCAAAGTGGAGAGAAATAGTTATATAAGGTAAAAACACCTTAACAGTGCTGTGAATGACACATACACACGCTCACACGCGCGCACACACACGCACACACACACTGGGAGGGCAGTGGAATGGATGCAGAGTTCTTTACCTTCCACTGCGTTTGAGTGGTGGTCTGGATTGAAGCATGAATGGAGACAAGAACAGAAAGACACATAAGCCATGAACCCGAGCCATAAGAGCAAACACATACATACGCACACACCCACATTTACACGTGTATACACATACACAATCCTTCCAAAAAATCTATCTTTGATGCTTACGTCACATGACTATTATAGATATAAAAGCATAAAACACAATCTAGCAAAAATCTAATGTTCACTTCTGTAAATGTGGTCCTTCAACATGTTATTTGCATGTTCCTCTCATCTACTCATGAGATCATCTACCCACCATCATGTCACTTTAAACTCAAAGCTGCACAAAGAAACTGTCGACTATAGTTGCAATTTTACATTTCAGATCTACTGTGTCTATCTGACTGCGATTTGAACCCAGACAACCTTGCAATACACCTGTACAGAACTCCTACAAAGTAGCTAAGAAATATTATTTTTGGACTGGTACTGGTGCTTTTTTAAAAATAGAAGCATGACGTCTCATGTACACTGCATGAACATCTTATTGCCCTCGATCAGTCTTGTCCTCAACATCCTCACTGGACCAAGATTTCCGAGCTGGGGCATGTTAACATGTCCTGAGACATACCACTGCAGATCGGATGTTACAGAAGAAAATCCATGTGCATCATGTAAACACAGATCAACTGCAATTCACATTCCATATTTTTTCCATATTTGGCTTACTTTGAAAAGTGCTTGTGTAGTTATATATTATGTACTTTGTGTAGATGTAGATTGGTGCACAATGTGTATAATATTATTCATACAAAACAATCTGATATCAGTCATCTATGTCTGCATGCGCCGAGGCTAATGAAAGACTGATCTGACAGGTTAATTTGTCTGCTGATATCTGATCATTTTGGGATCGTCAGGATAAGCAGATAATCTCGACTGATTGGGTAATTAACAGAACGGCTAGGTTCCTCGGTGTCAGAACTGAAGTAAAGAAATCCAAACAGTTTTATCGATGAATAATAAACATTTTTCACCTACTTTAAGACTAAGTATGATGTATGATGCCATAAACGCATACTTAAAAAAGCATGTGACATGAGAGACACATAGCTAAGCACAAAGCACCCTATGTGATGAAAATCCCGCCGTCACAGAGCAAAGTTGGACAAACTCCACCCTTCTCCAATAACCTGTGAAATAACAGATGATTGACAGCTAAAGTGATGACATGGTAAACGGTGAAGTACTCACCTTTGACCCTCTCTCCACGGTTCAGCTGGATCTCTCCCTCCCCTTGCGGCGTGTACGGTTTGACCACGATGAAGGTGCGTCCCGGCACGGCGCTGTAGAGTTTCCGTTTGGGGCCCCGGGCTCCTGAGAGTGCACGCGAGGGCCCCGTCGGAGGAGGGCTGGGGTCTCGCTGGACCGTCCCTGGGCTGTAAACAAAAACATAGGTTACCGTGGTGATGCCCGGCAACTGGTAGCCAAATCCGGTGGTCACCGACATGGTCCCGTGAGAAGGCGATGTGTGCGTGCGGCTCTCCTTCTCGATATTCCCGAACCGGCCGGGTCTGTCAGGTGCGAGCGGCTTACTCCTCTCGTCCTACCCCTCTCTCCTCTGCTCCTCTCTCCACCTCTCCTCTGAGCTCCCCACCCTCCCCCTGCTCCCGTTAACGGCTGCCTGTCGCGAACGGCGCCGAGCGCTCGGGCTGCACTCGCCACGAGTGGGGCATGTTCGCTGCCCGCGGCTCTCACGCACACACACACACGGACGCTGTGACGCGGCTGCGCTCTTTCCCCGTCGATGGGCTCGCACGTTCCCGCCCTCTCTCTGAACATTCTATCCGTGCGCGGACAGTCGCCGACAACGACGTGCGGGCGCCAGGGGTCCGGATTGATTAGTGTGTGGGAGGGGGTGGAGCACGACTCACCTCACCCCCCCTAAAACAGCCCCACACCCATAAACGCACACACATTGCCGTAATCCGGCCCCTCCCTCCGTGCCGCCCTCCAATCAACGGCTCCCTCCCACTCTCTCTCTCTCTCTCTCTCTCTCTCTCTCCAAGTCCCTCTCTCTCTCTCTCTCTCTCTCTTCTTCTTTCTCTCTCCTCTCTCTCTCTCTCTCTCTCTCTCTCTCTCTCTCTCTCTCTCTCTCTCTCTCTCTCGTCTCTCTCTCTCTCTCTCTCTCTCTCTCTCTCTCTCTCTCTCTCTGTGAGACAGCTTCTGAATGTTAATGCAGCTGCAGGCAGAGTGCTCTCTCATTCATCTCAAGCTTTGCCATTCACACACTTCTTCCCCACACACTCACGTCCTCCAAAACAGTAATATCCCACAGAGCTCGTACTCGCGTTTCCCATTTTCAGTCTGGTGGGTAACAAAATGAGAATACACACATACACAGAGGATTAACATTTAATAAGCCACACGAGTTTGTGTGTTATAAAGCTGTATAAGTTCTGTCTAAACTGACATTCTGCTCAAACAATAGAGACTCATTCACTAAACAACAAAAACAATCTTAGGGAATAATCTAAAGGGATAGTTCACCTAAAAATGAAAGCTCATTTATTCACTCTCATGTCATTTTAAACCTGAATGACTTTCTTTCTTCTGCAGAACACAAAAGATATTTTGAAAAATGTTGATAACCAAACATTGATGCCCACTGACTTCCAAAACCATGTAGACATTTCTCAAACTATCTTCTTTTGTGTTTTAAACAAGAAAGAGTCATATACAGGTTTTAAATGACATGAAGATGCTTAATTAAAGACAGATTTTTTAAAAACTTTTAAAACAGCATTGCATTGGGAATATTTAAATAACAGTTAGTGCTAAAAACTAACCATTTGATTGTTGGAAAAGACAAGACATTTTCCACAGAAAGAGGGTATAAAACTAAATACAATTGTGCAAGCACTCATAACTAAATACGACTATCAGCAGGTGCAATTCATTTCTGGTAAATTCATCCTGCAGTTTTTCGAGTCTAAAAAGACAAAATGAGCAAGAAAATGAGTCAGTTCAAACACACATTTTCTCCAGCTCTCCTCTTATCCATCCCGCGCTCTAAACACGCAGCTCAGTGATGGCTTTCCAATTATTGTAGCTGTAAAGACCCTGACTGCAGAATGTAAATGCAGAGAAACGAGAAAGCGAGACGGATTTCAGACATGAAAGACCATAAAGAAAACAGAGAGTGAAATGAAAGATGCCATAAGCGAGAAAGTATCAGATAAAAAGAAATGATGGACAGAGATTGTGAGGAGAGAGAGAGAGAGAGAGAAGGGTGGGAGACGGTTGTCACGGTTTCCTCTGACTCAGTATTGATCATTCAGAGCCACCACAAGCCCGTAATAAACAGCAGAGAAAGTCATGGCCCGGCTCTGCAGTAATACCGTATTTCACACACATCAATCATCATAAAAACAGATGTATGTAGCCTCTGACAAGTGTTCGTTTTATTTAGCACATTTGTAAGACGATAGATTTGAAGCGCCAGAAGAACGGCACTCCAGCGAGTGTGGATGACATTAACGCCACGCTTTGCTCTGGCTGATCTGAGTACTGTGTTTATCTCTTTACACGTGTGAGTGACTTCCAGATACTTTGTAATGTTGCAGGATGCATTTTTAAAAAACAAAATGAATAAAAAATATGAAAAACGAAATTCTGTAATGCCAAAAATATTTTTATATGGATGGATGAACAAACATGTCAATGACACTCACAAATGCCTGAACTGAACATGATACGCTGATGCAGAGGCGAGTGATGATGTGCTGAGCTGTTTATCTTTGGCTTGTTGTGGCTCTAATAGATCAATACTGAGTCAGAGGAAATAGTGACAATTTGGACAAATGCATTTAAACACACAAACACACAAAAATCCTACACACATTACTGTAGGACAGCTATAGACTGTGCGTGATTTAAAAAGTAATTTTTTAATCATACAGTACATTAGGTAACTTTTTTTATAAACAGCATGTGCATTGAATCTTCTATTTACAAAAACAGTATTGCTTTAAATGAATCTTGTTTTAAGAGCCTAACTTGGAAACAAACTCATCTTACCCTATTAATACACACACACACACACACAGTGAACAGACATGAACCCCTAAATGTCACACATTGACACGCACACAAAACCCCTAAAAACACTCACACATACAGTAGACACACACGCACGCACACTGTTGACATACATGACCCTTTAAAACCTCACACAGTGACACACACACCACCTCCAATCGACCAGACTAAAGCCGCTGTGGCGTACGGTGTCTTGTTGAAGGATGTAACAGAGTGATATATTGGCTTTGTACCTCTCTCCTGAGCATCCTCTGGGTTTCCTCCTCGGACACCAACTATACTTCAGTAACCCTGGCAACGGCCATCATAGAGAGATTAATTGAAAGCAACTGTCTTGATTCACCAGGTGCCAGTGTCAACAATGAATCAGAGGTCTCCTTTTCTCTCTAACAGCAGCAATAAAAAAATGACTGATGGCTTGATCCAAAGTCATAGACTAGCAGGCATGAGAAGAAACTTTCACAACAACTCAGACAATTCACAAGGACACATTCTGTATGTGTGATACGTCAACTTCATCATCTGCTAAAACACGATCAGCAGTAAAACACATGCCACAACTGGCTAAAATCTTTATAGAAACACTTTTACAAAGTTCATATTTTACAATTATGGGTCCAAAATCACAATTGTAAGCCTAATGATTGATAAATTGAGTTGTCTGGTATGATTTCATTGGAAATGCTGACATATCATTTGACTTGAACCCATGTAAATGTAAATACATAAAGAAACCGGCAACAGAAATAGAAAAGTATATCTCGGTTAAATCTTGAAAATGTTAAAATATGAGTTCCAGCCTACTCACTAGTCGCTCCGTTTTTGATTTTGAATTTGATTGTGCATTTGGTGCTTGGCAAAAACCACTTTTGGACTTGATTGTCAGTTTGGTGTTTATATAACTATGATGTTCAGTGCATGGCCATGACATACACAGTTCAAATCAGCAGAAACGCTCTGTCTAGCTACTAATATTTTAGAGTAAAAAATATAAATCCATCAGGACAGGTTTATAAGCAGCAGAGACTGCAGACAGGAGTAATTCAGGTGAGATGTTTTGCATTGCTGGAGGAGAATTTATTTTTATATTCGTGTGACAGTTTACTGGAGCATACAGTACTACTAAGGTCATAATAAAGAAATGACGCTGTCACTGCCACTAAAACTGCTCCAATGTGACTTTTCTCAATTTTTAGCTCAGCTTTGACATCAGAAGTATTGCAGCTGCATCAGACAAAACGTTTCTTATGAAGTGTCAGCTGAGGAAAGCTTCTGTCTGCACTTGACAACATCAATGACACTGAAAAAGTTCATTTGGAGAAAAAATAACCCCTGGAAATCCCATGATGTGTGTTATCTAGAGAGGCAAAAATGATGTTTCGATCCATCACGGAATGGACTCCTTATGCTCTGTAATGACAAAATATAGCAATGGAATCATCCAAACGGATATTTGCATAAGTGCACTATGGTAAAATGGTCTCTGTGGACAGACTAAGATGAAAGAATAAAATGAGTTACACTATATCTCTCTCATCATCTCTTTCTCTCTCTCTCTTTTGCATCTTCTAGGGGTTAATTGAGTGTAATAGAGTTAGTGTGAAGCTTCTACATCAACAGAGCAGAAATGAGTGTCTATGTGTATGTGTGTTCATTCAATCCTCCCAGCAATTTCTGAGACACTGCAATCAACTAAAATGACTTCTTTCTTTCTGTCTTTTTCTTCTCTTCAAAAAATTCTGCAATGAGAAAGACAATTGGTTCCAATTGAGCTATCAGAACAGAAACTTTATTACCGAATCTCATGAAACCGTTAAGAACATGTCCAGGTCATAATGCAAAATAAAAAAAAGTAAAGAAAGACATTCTATTGAACAAACACATCACAACAACTGCTATGTAATTGTTTTTATTTTATGATTAAAATAATATTGCAATGCAAAAAACTTAATATTCATTGAAAAAACATTGCATTACTTTTAACTATTATTTAGTTTAGTTATTTTATACAAAAAAATGTCTATTTATGGATTATATTTATTTATTATTTTTATTATATTAGTTTTGACCGTATTACAATTCAAAGCTATTTAAAATTAAATCAGCAAAATCCTTTTTTGCATTACAGAAATGAGAATTACACAAGAAAATGTAAAGAATTTAGCTTTGTACATACAGGTACTTGGAAGGAAAATGTGACCCAGACACATTTTAGGGATTCACCCTTCAAGAAAGATAAAGCCAAGATTGAATTTGGACTAACCATGAATGTTGCTAATAAAGAGACAAAATGAAGTCAGTGGAAGCAAATGATATTGACCACATCTGCCCACGGCCAATAGGAAATCAGCAACTTAACCGGTTCAATCCCAGCAATCCATTCTATTGGTGAGTGTCAAGGTAGTGTCAGGTATAAATGTCTTGAGGGTGGAGGGAGAGAGAGAGAGAGAGAGAGAGAGAGAGAGAGAGAGAGAGAGAGAGAGAGAGAGAGAGAGAGAGAGAGAGAGAGAGAGAGAGAGAGAGAGAGAGAGAGAGAGAGAGAGAGAGAGAGAGAGAGAGAGAGAGAGAGAGAGAGAGAGAGAGAGAGAGAGAGAGAGAGAGAGAGAGAGAGAGAGAGAGAGAGAGAGAGAGAGAGAGAGAGAGAGAGAGAGAGAGAGAGAGAGAGGAGAGAGAGAGAGAGAGAGAGAGAGAGAGAGAGAGAGAGAGAGAGAGAGAGAGAGAGAGAGAGAGAGAGAGAGAGAGAGAGAGAGAGAGAGAGAGAGAGAGAGAGAGAGAGAGAGAGAGAGAGAGAGGGAGAGACAGAGAGAGAGAGAGACATCTCATTTACCTGCCCTGCACAAACAAAATGGATTCCCTTTTTCATCAATAAATCACTCAATCCCCTCCGAACACACATTTCTCTCCATCAGATCTCATAAATCAGGAAAGTAATGAAACAGTAGAAATGATGAGGTAGGGTCTAAATGTTGGTCTCTTGGGTTGTAGTAAGACGTTAATGATGAGTGATGAGCTTTCTGGAGCCTTCAGTCATGTCAGTCTACTTTAACACATTTATAATGATATTTTCTCTGATCATTTTCACAGGATGGTAGACTCAACACTTCATTCTGTCTGTACATAACTCAATTTTAACATTGCAAGACACTTACAGCACTTTAACAAGGTATCTTTCACCTTGCAAGAATGAAAAGGCTAAAGAGAGAGAGAATCAATCAGGATGCAGGATGCAATTTAAAACTGAAAATTTGATTTAAAACGATCAAATTCCTATAAAATTTGCTAAACAAGCAGCAGAATCAGCAACAGCAGCTGTGATCTGTATCAGACACTGTTAGTCATTAACACTCATGTTTGCCCTCTCACACTGGTTTCTGTTCTGCTGTTGCCCTTTTAGAACCGGTGACCTGTGCTCTCTAAATCCACCCGAGAACGTTTGGAACAACGTGTCACGGCCTCACATCTGACCCTGAACAGGAAGTGGGCGGTTAGTGCTGACCACACAACTATGACACTAATTACACACTCTCCTGGTCACCACGGTAACCTCAGGGAGTGACAGGTGGAGAAAGAGAGCGAGAGAGAACTTTTATAGATGAACTGACCTCAAGGACAGAAGATCTGGCTTACTTCCTGTTTGTGTCAAAGTTCTCCATATTTATAACAAACACACAGCTTTATGCATAAAGCACACACACACACACAAACACAGATGTCTGTGATTCTGATTAATAGGGGACCAGGATGTCAGGAAATACTGACAGATGGACAACTAGGACAGAACACAGTACATTCCCCTCAGGACCACCACAAAGAGAAAGTAAGAGAGTGGAAAAAAGCCTGAAGTGTTTTGGAAGCTAAAGAACACTATACCTGCTGGTAAAATTACCTACAGTCCTGTTTTCAAAGTGCACTACTAATAAAAGAGTAAATGTAATCTGTTCAGAAAGTAGCCATACTTTTTCATACCCATCAAGTATGTTTTATAACCAGGGAAGCTGCACTACAAGCATACTCAAGACACACAGCATTTCTTAAAAGTAGGCAAAATAATGATGCTACTTTATAAGACGATGGTTCTTAAATTGTTTCGCTTCATGACCCTCATTTTCTACAATACAGCACCAAAGATAACCAATACTTATGACAGCCTGGGATATTTTTCTTTGCTTTATGCTTGATGACAACACAAAAGATGGGATTTCAGTCACAACCCTTCAGTAAAGAACCACTGTACAGTAATAAATACAAAATTCTCCCATAATTTCCACATCTTTGTGCTATCCCCAATGTATATGACTTGCTTTTAAAGTTAAACGGACATATTTTTTTAGTTTACTTTATAACATTAAATCCTAATGGTTTGTGAATAGGTGTCATATGTATGTTTTATCAAATGAGATTCAAAGTCTATATGATGCTATTTTTTAATCAAGTGCTCCTTTACATTTTAGTTTCACCAAATAGGCTGAAAATATTATTTCTTTTTTATTACAAATGTTTGACTTATTAGCCCACTGGACTCATTTGAAATACTTTAATGATGGATGAATGTGCTTTTTTGGAGCTTTAGCATTTTGAGTATCATATAAGAAGTATACAAAAAATATTAAATTATTTTTGTTCAACTGAAGTTAGGTCAAAGTCATATACATCCGACAGAATGTATGGGTGAACTATTCCCTTAAATAAAAGTGTTCCTATTTCACTCAATATTTCTTAATGATAATGTCAAAATCAGTTTGAATCAACTGTGCTATTTCTATTTTGTATAGTAGGTATGAGGCAGTATATTTCAGATTAGGGGTTTTACACGCACTGCTTTAAAAGAAAGCCGATTCATTACCAGTTTCTTCTGTGTCAGAATTGAGCTGATTACTCCTGTAACACAACACACCCACAAACCTCTTCTGCGATTTAATACAACATTTACATCAGATACAACACTAAGAGATTCAATCTTATATCAAACTACACAAATGTTGTCTGCTTTGTGGTTATTTTAAAGAAACACACAATTATAAAGTGCCCTGTCTAGCTATCTCCTGAAACCTGTCAATCTCCCCGTAAATACACAATGTGAGATTGAGAGCAATATTGCGATGAAATTCAATAATGTTTATTTGAGATCCAGGCAGAACAGTCGATTTCTATATTCTGGGCTCTTTGACTCTGGGGGAAAGGAGAACTCCTCATCTAAATATATATTAAACATTAGAATATTGTGATTGAAAAGCAGCAAACATTGTTTAAATGTTACGTTATGAGGATGAGATGGATTATAGTCATTGTTTGACTTCCGCTGTGAGGGACAATATGTGTTAGATATGTTACAAGTTTTAATCAATCATTGATCATTTGGCAGATCCATTAATGGAGAAATGAATTATCACTAGGCCCAGAAGCAATCTGCCAACTTCCTTCACTTTTTTCTTAAACCTGTAAAATAGAAACAGGGATCTAAGATGCTCACCTGAGTCGTCCGCGGCTGTGGGAGTGGGTGAGGGACGTGTGCCGGCGTACCACGTGCGGGCCGGACTCCCCTCCAACCCGCTGGAGGGAGGGCGAGCGAGAGTGCGAGGAGAGAGAGCTGGCCGTGCTATGCAAGCTGCCGTCGGCCGCCCCCTCGATCCCGGTGTGTGCGAGGGGCGGCAGACTCCTCAGAGACGGCACGGGGGAGTGGGCGTGGCCGATGTCGCCCACGTTGTTGAGATTGTTGTCAGAGGCGGAGCGAGGCAGCAGGCGTGATGATGTCAGAGTCTCGCCTCCGGTCACGCGCCGGCGATTTGTGTAGGAGGGCGTTTCCCTGAAAGGCACTGGAAAAAGAAAAGCAGGTGTCAACAAAAGGGCACATTGAACAAGAGGTTCAGACGTGACAAAGTGTCAGGTAGAATTAGCATAATTTGTAAATGAAGGGTACAGAAATCTCATTGGGCATTCAGAGGGGAAAACAAAAGAGGGACTTGAATTACAAAGCATCTCATTTATAATTCACTAGCAAAACACACTCCTCCTGACCGCAGAAACACCGGACGTTTGCTTCTGTACATTGCCATTAAAGTTCTCTGGTAAATTGGATGAATTTTTTCTAATCTACTTTAAGCAGGTGCTTAAACTGCAAGGTTTGGTTCCTTCATTTTGTAATTTGCAATGCACATACTTGCCCAAATAAACATTCAGAAGTAAACACGCATATGGATGTACTGCAATTTGAAAAAGCAGTGGCCAAAAGTGATGTACGGATCACAATATGGTTTGTATATAGGTTAATAGGTTAATACAACTTTAGACAAGTACACAACAACTTTCTGGCTTATAAATGACCCGAGAGCCCACTTTTCAACACTAGATGGCAATATTTCACCTCTCCTGAATGCAGATGCAACTCTTCTTTAACATTTTCAAAGCTTTAATGCAGTTAAAATATGCATATCAGGGTCAAAAGAGTTGATGTGACTCAATAATAAGCATATTTAATGAGAGCGTGGCAGGCAGATTTAAAGAGCGCTGTCATTTTGACATATGGTGATGTGTCAGTCTCATAGCCGATTCTCTCTAATCTCAAATGTAAATTATGTATTGATTAAACCGCTGTACTGAACATCCACCTGTCATCCTATCAGATACGAACAGCCAATCAGAACAGAGAGTGAAAACAGGAACAAGCTACTCGATACATCCTTCAGGCTCTGTTTAACAGATTAGTCATTTGTTTTAAAGAGGAGACCTTAGTTTCCTTCAATGTTTGCAATTTTAAAGTCAACATCGCTCATATTTTCTACTCTATTCGAATCTCTTTTTTGGAGGTTAAAATGTTTCAACAGTTTCATCCTGAGAGAAGCAAAATTAAATAAACAGCACTTATGAGCCGTTTGTTTGGGCAGTGTAAATACTGGGATCTGTAGACCGGCTGTCTGCTCGCTTAAATCTCCTGCTCTTCTTCTCATCTATTTAAAGTGAAAAAGCCAACTGTCCAGTCCCATACGGGCTCATTCATATCCTCTTTTTCCACCTCTCAGTGACTGATGGGGTGAAAATGAGAACTGAGAGAGAGAAATGGACACACAAATACTGATTTAAGAACGAATGACAAAACATCTCGTCTTATACGGTGTGCTGTAATGCTTGTTCTGTGTGTTTCATCCTTCATCGAGGTCACGCCAGAGCCTGCGGCTACACAACCATTGGCTGAAATCAAACTCCCAACACCTGCTGAGCCTCTGGGATTAACCCCCATCCGTCGCCATGACGATGGTACTCCGCGCTAATGGGTACGATCCATTACAGCGGCCCGACAACTGACTGCTATTGCCCACCAGAACAGCATGTGGAATGAGATGGCCGTACCATCGACGTAAGCGAGAGGAGTGATGAGTGACTCTCATTCGCCCGATGACTCGCACGCGGACGCATAAATGACCAGCCTAATTTCTGGTGGCCGTTGTGCTCTGCTGTAGTTGTGGATCATTTCAGTCAGAGCCACTTACCAACATCTGATGCTTTGTGAGTCTTAATAATTTCTGCCAGGTCAAAATTTCCAGCTATTATAGCCACCTGCAGAGAGAAAGAAAAAGTTATTTGCTTGCCACACATTCCTAGAAAAACACAGAACCAGAGTCATAAATATAATACTGTACTGCCTATGGGCTTATGTAAGAAAAATACAGTATTACAGTACAGTATATGATACAGTATTCTTTGAAGTACCATATACTGTAAATATCATAGTATTTAAATATATCAAACAAACAGTACCTAAAAATATTCATAACATTCTCACTGTGTATAATTATGAGAACTAATGAATTTGTCCTCACTGAAAGCTGAATCGCAGCAGATGTCTAATGGTTTCCATGTTGGTTTATGCAGCTGCACCAAATTTTATTTCTCCTCCCTAAGTACAAATAAATTAACTTTGATCTGTGTAGTAAATCTGTTTCAACTGTACCGTCACACTCACAGCTTCAATCTGCTTAAAGGGGAAGACGGAAATCTCTAAAGCTGTCATGATTACTTACCAAAAACATTTAAGAATCAGGAATAAGATCTGACAATCATTGTATTATGAGTTTTGCTTCTTTAGCTCAAAAGACACTAAATATCTTTTTTTACTGGTTCAGCTAATGTGTACCAAAAGCTGATTGGTCCATTCCTCCCCTTATGATCTCACTGTGCCAATATGCTATATGCATGTCTGCATAAAAATAAAAAGCATTTTTTTGCTGCCAAAGTTGTGAAGACTGAAGTGTTCAACTTGCTGTGTTGTCCAGTTTAGAGCATTTTTTCAAGTCCAATATGTATCTGTATCTGTGCTAAGGGCAGGATTTGTTTGTAGGTGAAATAATTGGGAAAGCTTCAGACTATTTAAACAAGCGCTAAATCCCAATCTGCTGTATTATACAATACTCAAGATTAGTGTTTACCAAATTACAGAATGTTGAAATGAGCATGTCAAAGGTACCAGACGATGGTGTGTATTACAAAATATCTGAATCACAAGGAAAGACGTATATGCAAATTGTAATGCGGCTACAGAGATGAGATCAGAGCCACATAGTAAATTAAAGACATGCACAATTGCATTGTTTGCAGTCTAAAACTGTGTTCTTTGCTACCAGCAAAACAAAGTTTGATTGTGAGGGCTGTGAAAGTGAGCGTGACTTAAATAAGACTCAGCTTCATTGATTCTTCCGCAGTGTTGATGTAAAGGAAAGTCAGAGGTCTTGTGCTCTTACCTGGAAGGCAGTTTGGCTGTTGTAGTTCTTTATCTCTTTATTCGCCCCTCTGAACAGCAACACTCTTGCACAGCTATCCTAGAGAAAGAAAGCATTTGTGAATTTGCTAGAATTTGCTCTAGTTTTGCAATGGGATGGGTGTGTTTGTGTGTGTGTGTCACAACAATAGGAATGACACAACTGGTGTTCCGATGGGACCAATTAGCTCAGAAGCTCATGTGTAGGTCTGAAATTAAACTGAAAACAGAAAAACTAAAAGAATGAGAGAGAGAGAGAGAAAGAGAGAGAGAGAGAGAGAGAGAGAGAGAGAGAGAGAGAGAGAGAGAGAGAGAGAGAGAGAGAGAGAGAGAGAGAGAGAGAGAGAGAGAGAGAGAGAGAGAGAGAGAGAGAGAGAGAGAGAGAGAGAGAGAGAGAGAGAGAGAGAGAGAGAGAGTGAGAGAGACAGAGAGAGGAGAGCAAGAGAGAGAGAGAGAGAGAGAGAGAGAGAGAGAGAGAGAGAGAGAGAGAGAGAGAGAGAGAGAGAGAGAGAGAGAGAGAGAGAGAGAGAGAGAGAGAGAGAGAGAGAGAGACTCTCTTAGAAGGTCTCTCTCTCTCTCTCCTCAGACAGATCTGACAGCCCAGCCACACACACACAAACTTGTACTGTAAGCTTTATAACCCCGGCATGACTCAGGTTCATACCGGCAGGACTGCTGTCCTACTTTTCTCACAGTGGTGTGTAATGAAACATCACAGCGTCTCTTGGCCCACTAACACCTTTAGTAAAACAAGTGTGCTAACATTAATTACACCTCTTTTCTTCTCTCTCTCTCTCTCCCTCACACACACGCACATGAGCGATATTAGCATTGTCTATGCTGGAAATATTCAAATAACAATATTTTTCTACAGATATTCACTTAGTAAAGATTCTTTACTTCAGGTCAAAAAATATTCATATATATTTTTTACCAAATATCAACAAAATTACATCAGTGTGCATTCAACCTAAACTTTACATATATAAACATAAACTTTTCTTTTAGATGTAATACATTTATTCTTAAAGTCAATAAGTGTAGCATTTAATTTTTTAACAATTAAAAATATCCTAATATATCTTTTATAGAAATATAAAAAATTAATATTTGATTAATATGAGATATAATATATATTAGTCCAAGAATTATACAGTTATTATAGCAATAAAAAGCACAAATAAATCATAGTCAAAAACCAGTGTCCAGATCCTGTAAATAAAAGCTACTAATCTGCATTTTTAATCAGATAAATTAATAAACCAGGAAGCAAAATTAGCTGCAACTGAGTTATATGTATACTGCATTATGGGATGTTACACCACATGCTCTGGTTGGAAACAGTACAGTAGTAGATCACCTGCGTGGATGGACAGAGGAACTACATACTTTGCACAGTAATACTGAACAAATAATATGAGAATTGTGACAGGATGTTATTCTAAATAATTCCACTACTGTATGTCATACAGTAGACAGAGTTTTGCTCTGTGTGTGTTTAATGTTATGATTCTGGCAAAAATCAAGCCTCAAGATTTATGATTCAGTTCCACATCAAACTCTTTCTCTCTTCTATCCGCTCATCCACGCTATTGATCTGTTTAAAAAACACAAACTTTCAGTAACATACGCTGATGCCACGCCACACGTCACACCCCATAATGTCCCAGATTCTGTTCTTGACAACAAAGTAACATGTGACATCTAGTGGTGAAACTAGACATAGAACAGACTTGTGACTATCGATGTAAAATCCAGTTCACTTTGGAGTTGAATCTTTCTGGAAACTAGCCACTTAAGATATAAACCGTCTGACTGAGTAAATCCACCGACCACAGCTCTGTTTTATGTGCCGGGTAAATCAACAATACCACAATATCACATCAGCACGCATTAAAGATCATTTAATAATGACTGCACAAACACCACCAAAGACAACTGCAGACACAGACAGCAAAAACCAAACTCACAAATCTCATCAGCTGGCTCATTATCTGTTCCTGTGAAGCCACCATCATGTTCGCATCAGGCAGTCTTTTCTTTCTCTTTCACCTTCTCCTCATCGTTTTGTCACTACTTCACACCTTATCACACACGCTCTCTCCTTCCATCACAGCTCAGATGGTTTTCTATCCCTTAATGTGTCTCTCTTCAGACGCACATCTCCTCAGCGAGTCTCTTTCTGGGAATCGATCCACTCTAACATCTCCTGTGAGCCACGCTAAACGTCCACAGAGAGTCCTTAAAGCTTACAATCACAGCTGAACACACACACACACACACACATTTACCAAACATTTCAAAAGGATTTGTTTTAAAGAAAAGTAACAAAATAAAACCTAAAATATAAGGTCTATAGTTAAATTTAAGCAACTTTCTTGTACAAAAGGTCAGATTTTAATGTGTTGTCTTTCCAAGATGCTCTTCTAAACCTTCGCAAATCATTTTGGGATAATATGGTTTTGCATTAACCTGTCAAGTTTATGCATTAGTTTATACTTTTAGCTCTATTCTGTGGGAATAGAGTTCCAATACTCTATGCAAGTTATCAAGAACTTGTACATAAACTTGACATGGAATAACCAATTACAGTATATACTAACATTATCCTTAAAATACAATATTTTGTAAAAATGACATTTAGGTGAATAAAGATTTTCTTAGTCTTGTTGTAATCCTTTTTTCTGTTTGAAATCATCCAAATGATCAAAAGCACACAAAGTCTTTTGCGTCTTGTGTTTTACTGTGTTTGGTTTTCTCTCTGTGTCAGCAGATATTTATATTTTGTTTTTGAAAGTTTCTTTCAAAATCCACTTGACTTAAAACCAGAGTGTGCACATGTTTAAATGGACATAATGATCTTGTTTCCTCATGTTTATGTTGTTATGTTGATATTGATTTGTTTGTAAGTGACTTGAGTCAGACTGGATTCTACATCAGTCGAGGGTCAACTACAGTTTAATCCTGTTTACTGACCCGAATGAAGATTTACAGAGATCACTACTGTAAAATTACTAAAATCCATCTGTCTGTCTGTCATCCATGCTTCCATCCATCAACTCTTTCATCAATTCAAAGAGAGAGCGATAGAGAGAGATAAAGAGAGAGTGAGCGACAGAGAGAAAGTGAAACGAGACGCGCTTTCAGTTTCCCAAAAAGTCTTTCTGATCTTCCTTTTCATAATTTGGTGCGTGTGTTGTGCGAGTGCCATTAATACTTAATAAAAGCAGAATTAAAATGCATGAGCTCACATTCAGGCACCCACACACACCTGAGGATTACATCACCTTCTCTGTGTGTGTGAGTCTGTATGAACTATCTAACCTTGATGTTTTGTTTTACACTCATTAACTCATACACAATAACTGTACATGTTAGCATCTGCTGTTGCTATGTACTGTATGCACATGAATGTTGAAAATGGTGCAGATATGACAATATGATTGTTTGTGTGTTACCTGGTTGTAGAGAGCACACACGTGCAGAGCAGTGTTTCCAGAAGCGTTCTGAGCGCTCATATCTGCTCCATAGAACAGCAGGTGCTCCAGATGCTGCACATGTCCATGACGACAAGCCTGATCACACACAAAACTTTGCATTAGTGTGGTTAGCTTCATCTTTCATTCATGTCCACTTGTAATCTAGAGGCCAAAAATCACATTAATGAACAGCTACTGCCACACACACACCTTGCTCACACATTCTGATGCTCTCGGTTTGTGAAATGAGAAAGAGCTGAATTGTTTGTCTTTGTTTAGGTGTTATCAATGTCACTTTTCTTTCCACCATAATTCAAAATATGTCCGCTCTGCATACTAATGAGTGCACGATGGAGAAAAAGGGTTTAAGGCCGTCTGTCTGAATGAGAGAGAGAACAAGGTCTACACAAACTCTCACTGTAGACCAGGTGAATGTGTGCAGTTTCATCTATACATTGCATAATAGTCTTAAAAGTAAAAGTAAAAAACTGCCTTATAATTTGGCAGGGTTTAGGTATCTTATAAAACAGCATTGTGTCGCTAAAACAGGGTTTGTGTGTATGTTGTATAAGCTCTACCTACAGTGTATTTGAACAGGTGGATTGTTACACTTTAAATGAGAGAGAGAGAGAGAGAGAGAGAGAGAGAGAGAGAGAGAGAGAGGACAGAATGTGCTCAAATTCTCATTAAGACCAACACATACACATTCTTTAATGAAACACACAAACCAGACAGATGTGCAAGAATGATTAAATATAAGAAAAACAGTCACACAGATTCAGTATTTGTTCATGTTGCCATAGGTTCTCTTTAGACAGAGGTTAGGGCAGACAGATGGATGAGAATATTAAAGAAAAGGGGAAAAAATAGGAGAAGAAAATAAATATTATGTTGGGAGAAGTGCCACAGCCACACACACACACACACTCTTTCTCTTTCTCTCTCTCACACACACACACACACACTCTTTCTCTCTCACACACACTCTCTTTCTCTCTCTCTCACACTCACACACACACACACTTATCTCTCTCTCTCTCTCTCTCTCTCTCTCTCTCTCTCTCTCTCTCTCTCTCTCTCTCTCTCTCGCGCACACACACACACACACACACACACACACACACACACACATCTCTCTCTCTCTCTCTCTCTCTCTCTCTCTCTCTCACACTCACACTCACACATACACACACACTCTCTCTCTCTCTCTCTCTCTCTCTCTCTCTCTCTCTCTCACACACACACGCGCACACACACACTCTCTCTTTCTCTTTGTGTGTGTGCGTGTTACGTCAGGTATAGGTGATAAAGTTTAATAGCTTGTCCATCACATTTTTCACCCTGATCTCATTTCCAGAATGCACACAAACACACACTCTAATCTGACCAATCAGCAGTGTCGCCCCTCAGGGCATCCACGCCTCCATCCATCCGTCCATCATGTTCCAGATGTCACAGTCTCTCTCAGCTGCTTCTCATAAACAGATAACGTAATCTCTTTCCTCTCTGTCTCTCTTAAAGCAAGAGTCAAAAGAAACTAGATTTGCATTTCAAGAAGAGAATTTCATGCTTGCGGGGTAGCGAAGGAATATTTTTAAAGTTTCTGGTAAAATGACTTCTGAGAAAATGTGGAAAGCCTGAGGAATGTGACAGACAATAAGGGACCTTTATAACATTAACGTTCAGATTTGAATGTTAAAAGGAATGCTTAAAAAGAATCATGTTTGCTAACCAATTAATGATTTTTATTAAGATTAAGTGCTGTTAAAGCATCATCAGCTCTTGATCATGAGTGACAGTAACCGCTGATGTGGGACAGTGAGTTGCAAAGGCTGTGAAAGGTAGTGAAACATGTCTCTCCTCCTCTGACAGTTGAATATTGTATTACAGTAATAACACAAACTACATCAAATTACTGTCAGTGTAAATAAAACTTAAAAAGTCTACGCTTGAATACTTTCTACACAGCACTCGCTCTTTAAGCACTAAAAAACAATCAAACATTGCAGTCTAACCCTGCAGTCCAAATCACATACTATTCATCCTAAACAGTATTTGAAGTAGTCCTAAATATACCATGTTAAAACAACTACACGGATCGTATACTATGTCACCTAAAAAAATTTACATGCTACACTAAATAAAAATGTTTAAATATATTGTAAACATAAATTAAGAAAAGCTTAATGCAAGAAGTTGTATTTTAATATGTATGACTGTAAAAACCACAACATTTTCGTTACAGGTTAGTATGTTCTAATACTTGTATGATCTTGCATTGTACTAAACTGTATGAAATTTTCCCATAACAGAAAGAAACCATTCTTTAAGCGCATAGTATAAGTAGATGAAGTGTGTTTTGCCAATGTTATAAAATTCCTCACTTCTCTGTCATTCTCTTTCTCTCTTTCACCCTTTTCAAGCTGCTGAAAAGGTCAGATGTCACCAATGCAAATGTCATGCAGGAGCTGCTAACTGAGAGAAATAAATGTGTGTGTGTGTGTGTCCTCCAGAACACGGTTCGAGATGGAGAAAAAGGCTCTGGGACAATATACAGCTGTCCACCGGGTCAGAGCTATGTTTCTGTCCACTACGTCAACACTTTTTTTGTGTTTATCAAAAGAGTAATTTTCTCTGAAGTCCACTAATAATGTTAGTCAAGGTTTCCGGCTGTTTTTCTGCCTTTCTTTGACCCTTTCCTTTCTATTTAACAGGCTGTTGTTGCTTCTGTACCTTTAAACTCAATATGAAATCAAAACAGCTACAGTATCTGACCCATTTTCTTTCATAATACTCGTTCCTTATTGTGCATAATTTATCAGTGCATGCTATTCCAAAGAAAAAACATCTTCACAATCTTTCATTAAAATGTAATATCTGACTTTACCTCAGAAACAACTTTGCTCAGAAACAAACTCACATTCAGGGCTGCATCTGATCTGGTACTCTACAGAAACACCATTTTTATTTAAAATCAAGAAATGTTTTGTCTTGTGTCATGAAATGATTGGCTATGTGCAGACTGACATACGTGAAGATCTCGATCTAATTGTTTTTCTTTGTAACTGAACTCATCTCTTTCATTGCTAGCACGTGTTATTGTGTGCATGTTACCTGATGTATTTCCTGCCAGCCGTTCTCATCCATGCAGCCCACCTGAGCGTGATCATGTAGCAGGAGCTCACAGCAGTACGGGTCGCCCCCCACCATAGAGCTGTGATACAGAGGAGTAAGACCACGACTGTCTTTATAGTCTGGAGAGGCACCCAGATCCAGCAGCGTCTGCACAAACACAAACACAAACACGCCAACCAATGTTTAATAAATGCATTAATATTGTACTTCATTCCTAGCAATAATCTCAAACATCTACTTAATATAAACTAATTTAAAATGAATATGAATCATCTTATAACGTACCTAATTTCTATTTACACATTTGGCAGATGCGTTTATCCGAAGCGACTTAAAGTGCATTCAATCCATAAATGTGTTTTATCACTTTGTGTTTTATCAGGGATCAAACCATGACCTTTCTGTTGCTAGCACAGTGCTCGAACAATTGAGCTAGCGATTGTGCTAATGTAAAACAGTATGAAACACTATGTGTATATATAAAACAAGACAAATTCAACAAACTAAAACTGGAAAATACATCTTAAGTTCCAGTGGGGTAAGATTTTTATACATTTTGTCTACATAAATATAAAAAATATATCCTATACAGATCTATGGTTTAAAGAGTTACATTTTAAGCAATTTTGCTTATCAGATTATCCTTCCATTGTGACCAATAAACCACTGCTTTATCAAATAATAGTCATACGCTTCACATATGGACATCAGGTGTGTAACATACAGTCCTCAATACAAACACTAAGATCATTACAAAAGCTTTCATACAGCTCTCTGTCAATGCTTTTCATCTCTGTGACTCACGTCTGACACAAACGCACGTGTACACGCACCGAAGGACAGCTTGCATCATCACACAAACACCTCTGATGTCTCTTTCAAGTACGTATGAAAACCCAATGTTCCCTTCCATTGTGGACACAATAAGCGTGTGTAGTTGTCTGTGTGTGTTACTCACAATAAGAGCCGTGTGGTTCTTGGTGCGGACGGCTTTGTGAAGCGCTGTGATGCCATCTCGAGTCCTGAAGTCCAGGTGAGCTCCTCCACTCTTCAGAACCTTGATGAGCTCCGCACAACCTTCTAGCTGCGCCGACATCGTCAACGGACATTCTGCCACGCACAGACGAAACACAATCCTGTTCACTATTTTATCTGATGCTTTTGTGTCTTTCAAGCCGCTTTTATTTGTACAGCGCATTTACAAAACACATACGGTTTCATAGCAGCTTTACAGAAAATCATGTCGTATTGTCTTAAATCTCTCAGTACAGTAAACAAGCCAAAAGCATCAATGGAAAGGAAAATAAATCCTTAGATCCATTTTGATTCTGAGGAGTACTTTCACAATACAAAGATCATCAACAATCATCATTTATTCAGTCTCATGTTGTTGTAAACCTGTACGATTTCTTACTTCTGTGAATAACAATTGTGTGGCTTATACTGTATAAAATCTACTGCATTAAAGTGATTATAAAATGATTAAGTAAATATCAGAAAGTCACTATATGCCATCTCAGCAAAGTAACAGAGTGAACTCAAATCAAAAGTTTTTTTGTGTCGAATCATTCAGTCTCTTTGTCTTTCATTCCTACAAAGGTCAAGCATATGTGAAGTGTTGTGTAATTGTTCAGCTCTGGACAGCCCTACACCAAATGTGAGATGCTCAACAACCCACAGGTCACCGTTTCTCCGTTTCTCTCTTTAACATTTACACATGTGTATACAAAACACATACTCCTCCATTCCTGTCCATTAACGTGGCCAGAGGTCAGTCTTAACCCGTTTCAAATAAACACATGAATAATTCTGAATAAGTATGAGATCATTTGCATAGAAGGTGATCTTGTCTTGCCAGCATGCACTGGGAGAGGTCAGATCTGATAGCGGCATACCTTTAAAAAAGACTTTAATAACAGCCGGCAACATACAACGCTCTTTCTAAGCTTTTTTGGCAACAAAACATTATTACTGAGCATACATAAATAAGGTTCAAATAAATGTCCACCATTCATGAAAATTAAATTCTAAATAATTGCAATCACAAATCTTATTCTGCTTTGCAAATTTCTTTATCTTTGTAAAGCTAAAATGCTACTATTTATTTTTGTATTTATTTATTTTATACTATTTATTTCAGCTACTATATAGCTAAAAATATGTAGCAAAAATAATTTTCCAAAACAAAAAAATGTAACTTAGAAGAGGTTATGTCTGCTATGTCCTTTTACACAATTACGTACCTCCAGACTCCGGGTCATGAAAGTTTGGGTCAAGCCCTTTCTCCAGGAACTTTGATACCTTCTCAATGTTCCTTTGCTGAACATATTCCATAAACTTCTTCAAGTTAGCCTGAGGGATTGAAACAGACAAACAGAAAATGAGAGAAAGTGAGAGTGAGAGAGAGAGAGAGAGAGCGAGAGAGAGAGAGAGAGAGAGAGAGAGAGAGAGAGAGAGAGAGAGAGAGAGAGAGAGAGAGAGCGAGAGAGAGAGAGAGAGAGAGAGAGAGAGAGAGAGAGAGCGAGAGAGAGAGAGAGAGAGAGAGAGAGAGAGAGAGAGAGAGAGAGAGAGAGAGAGAGACAAACATGGAATATAAGTTGAATAATGCAAAAGAAAGATAAAAGCAAATACAGGCAAGTTTTCCCAAGTGTAAGAAACAGAGATGGAATGAAGCTTCACAGCATCACAGAGTAAGGACCCAAAAGCCGTAATAAACACAACACCAAATCTGTTGATACAGCAGTCTTGATCTATAATCCATCATTTAATAACATAAAACAAAATGCACTGAAGAACATTTTTGCAAGGATGATTCTGTTTCAACAAGGAAATCAAAGAAGATTCACACAGCCAGTCTCTTAAAACAGATATCTTCAGATTTCTCTTCTGTATCTTCTGATCTTACAAATCACAAACCAAAACCACTAGTATTTATAAAACAACAATCAATGTAACGCTTGTAAATTGCCAAGTAAATAAATAAGTAGATATTACATTTGATTTGATTTAAGTTGAAATTTTCGCATGTTAGATGAACAAGACTATCTAGTGATAGACATGAAAGTTGCATGACTACGTAGAAAAGTTGATGCTTGAATGAACAGTGAATAGTGGAAATTATACAAAAAGGTTTACCAAATTAATTGACCAATCAGAATGAAGTATTCCAAAGAACTAAGTAATAACGTTGGAGTTTAAAACAGTTGGCCACAAATTTTTCATCAAAGTCCCAGACCATCTAAAACTTGGTCTTTCCAGATGATCAAACATGGAGTAAAACCTACAGCATCAGCTAAAACCCATCAGTCATCTTTCAGCAGGTTGACCAAAGCAAAACACACACACACAAGATTGATCCACGGTAAATAATTAATAAAACAAATAGTAAAAAAGTAAAATAAAATGTTTAACTTAAACCCCATAATTTTGGCCTATATATATATATATATATCAACTAGCATCTTAAAGCTGCGAAAGGTAACTTTTTTAGGTAAAAACAAACAAAAATCATTCTTTGAGAAAGCACATAAATTAACGTTTAAAACAACTGCACAGATTTACAATGGTAAGCTTATAATAATAATTTATAAGTTTATATTATATTTATAAGTTTATATTTAGTTTGATTTAGTGAGAATTGTCAGTCTAACATCATTTGACTTTAACCTACATAAAAAAAGTACAAAAAGTAACCCCCAATTTTACATGTATGTTTCAGAGAAGATGATATAGAAGCAAAAGTTTCAGATTAATAAAAGCTTTGTATGAATAGGCTAGTTTGGGTTAAGATGTATACAGATCTTATTGGCCTTTACATAAGACAAGTTCTTAAGGGTATATTCAAAAACCAAAGCCAAACAAACAACATTAAAGACACAGTGCAAAAGTTTTAGTATTTTAAATGTGACACGCCTTAAACACAAAGCTTGTGATGGATCTTTACATGCAGATACATGACATGGGTGCATATCAATAATGATAACAATCTCACAATCACCCTCATTGATTCTGCAACATTATCATAACTGTATCAAACCATCTCTGAGATCCTGCAGCATGTTACATAATACCCTCGCAAGATCGAGGCTGGCCAGAGACACGCGTACGCACACACACACATGCACACACACCTGTCCCCTGCCAAAATCAAGTAAAAGGTGTTGGTTTCTCACCATGTGTGGCATGAGCCGTTCTCCCGCGTCTTCATCTACTCTCATCTGCTTCAAGTCATCTCACCACACTGACTCCAGCCCGACACGCTACCATCTGAACCGTCTCGCACACACACGCACTCGCACATGCTCACCGCAACTCCTCCTTTTCATGCAGTGAAGGACAGAAACTCTCTCTCTCTATCAGTTCTCTCTCACGCTCGGCCACTCAAACTGTTGTTATGGAGATGGATACAAAAGAACTGTTGGATAGAGAGTGTTGAGTTGTGTGTGGCGAGCGTAAAACCTTTAGTGATAATTTGATGCGGGTAATCTCATTGGATGGTAAAGAATAAATCATGATACAATAACACAGATCTGTGTCTCTTACTAACCATCTGTTTTATAAACTGGATATAATCTACTAACTGTACTACAGAACATCCTGTATACTGAAACATGCATGTCTGCCAGTATTGCACAACTGGGTTGGGATTTTCATTTTTTGTTCCCAATTTGCACGGGCAAACACTAGTCACAATGTTGCTGGAAGACTTTCATAATCCGATCAGACAAGTTTCTGTAGAACTGGAAAACAAAGTTTCGCTCATCTGTATAAAATATTTTGGGAAATTTGATGATGTTTTGTATGACAGGTTAGAATTTGGTCTTCTTTATGTCTCAATCCTGTCTCATCCTCCATCTTTGTTATTCTCATTTTCATCAAGAAAACGGACCGACACGCAGACAAAAGCTTTGAATAAAACTGTTAATAAAACTGTCTGACAAATGCAACTGTAAATATAATTGTAAATTAATGTAAATATAGACGAGTAATTCTCTAGTCATTCCTAGTAAAATCTCTGCAGATCTCTTATGAGGTCAGTGTGGACAGCTGATAAATTACTTCTGACATATATGGGCTATTTACTGTTCAGAGAAAGAGGATCCAAAACAAACACATCCTGTAACAGCTATGATGGACACTGAAATGATGAAATACATCTGTCTAAAATGATGTAAAACATGAACGGCTCTTAAGTAGGGAAGCATTTTACAAGCAAACAGCAGCCAAACTGTAAAATCAATAAACCTTTGAAGACAACAATAGAAACTGGACTTGATACTGGTTCTTCTGGATAAATAGAAGCTCAGATGATCTCCAGATGTAAGGATTACCAGCCATGGCATCATCTTAATACAGCAGACCACATGCTGGTATTCAGAGAGAGAGAACGCGGCACGAACCCTCCGGAAAAAGTCACAGAACATTGAGATGTACAGAGAACACAAGACTGGGACTAATATGACTTAAGTGAGACTTCAAAGATTCAAAGGAGAAAAAGAGCAAAATTCTCACACAGCTACAGATATGAATTGATTGAGAAACTAAAAATATGATATTAAACCAAGACTTAATCTACATGTTCTATAAGTGTGTGACTGAGCAACAGTGTCATGTTTTAACCGGTTTAACATTGTTTATTCATAGAAACCACAGCAGGTTATAATTACTTTTAAACTAGTCTATGACAGTATATGATGATAGGGTTTCTGTAGCTCAACTGGTAGAGCAGCGCAAAGATTATGGGTTTGATCGCCAGAAAACATTTAATAAAAAATAATTTTAGCATTATTGTTTTCTAAAAAAAGTTAAAGAATATTCTCTGAAAACATAACACTGATATCGTTAATATGGACTGAGTAAGACCATATCCTAGAATAAATCAATGTTCAGGAAGCATTCTGTATTTTTGTGCAAAAAAAACTATCATGTATCAAAAATAAAATAAAATAAAATAAAATAAAATAAACACATATTAGTAATGAATAATATTATAAACATAAACTTCCATCAGTTTTATGGCTATGACTACTTTCAATAAGATTTTGAGTCCTTGGTCTGAATATTACAGATGAGGTCATCAAATGCAACTGATGCCATGACATAACCAGTTTGAGTACCACAAAGATCTACTTTTTTTAAAAACCATTAATGGACATGTGCTTTGAAGAACCCTAGAGGTCTTCACATTTAAAAAACAAATCTATAGCATAGTTTTAAAAATGTAAAACCTCCTTAATGCCCAAAGCATCAAAACCAAAAGTTTAACTGTGGTATTTCTAGTAAGTCCATAGTAAAATATTAAGCAGATCTCATGTGTCTAATAGATTATTTAGCAGGATTATACAACATTTCTACCAAAATACCATACTGGAGGGAGCTGGAGTACAGTTCATCTGTAAGAAAAGCTAAAAGCTGTGTAGTGTAAAGTATATAGACGGTGTGTTTAGTTAGTCAGTCTACACTGGTTACAGCCATTATTTTGAACCGTCAGCACGTCATTTCAGATGACATATGGAATATTAACAGTGACAAGACCTCGCAATACAGCCCATTCTACTACAAGCCCACATCACTGTCAAAACATAAATATTAACACTGTTCTTAATGTGCTAAAGTCTGTCAGAGAAAGTTGAGATGATTCACTTTCCTACTACATTACTCTGATATGATACAGTATAATTATAGTAAACAGACGAATGGATAGACATGAAACACCTTAAACATCAACTGTGTAAACTGTAAAACAAGCATTTTGCACAATAACACAGCCAGGGAAACTAAATGAGATCGTCTTGATATCCATAAGGCACTTGTACAGTAATTGCATGTTGTACAGTATAAAGAGATTATGCAAGACAGCTACAAATGAAAGAATCCATAGAACTTAAACAGGTTTAGTCAAGATGAGACGAGATGTTGATGCCAAAAGCAAAGAAAACCAAACAGCAGAAGATATTTAATAAAAGGAAATTAAACCCGATGGGCTTCCAAGAAAGTATTCAAACATCTTCTCAAAAAGAGTGCCGTGTGTGTCAGAAAAATACAAATGAAATTTGTGGGTCAATTTGATATTGATCAAGCTGGAACATAGAAATTGAAGATTAAAATGTAATGTGTAATGTTACGGTGTTAATAAAAAAACTTAAGACCAAAATAACCAAAGAAGAATCACTTCTTTTAGTGTTTTGAGTCCAAGAAAAGTCAGAAAAAGTGACTCTGTGTTTATAAATTTCTACATGGAGTAAAATTGCACACCATGAAGGAAAAATAGCCGAAAAAACAAGCAATAGTCACTGACTAACAACATTTGCCACCTAATGAACCTTACACATTCTGCCTGACATTGCCTTTTTTTTAACTTCCAATCAATATCTGGAAACTTTAAATCGCCTTTAAACAGAAACTGTACAAAATATGACAACAGCCACAAAGTATTATGGGTATTCATTTAAACGCGTACACAAAGAAACAACCTCAAATGTGTATGTATCATTCATATTAATAGCAACCAGTAAAACTCAACACTATGAATTCATGTCATGTTGTAGTGTACAGCTGTATTTCTCTTCCCCCAGAGTCAGCTGTGTGTGTGTGTTACTGAATCTGGGTTAGGCCAATGTCAGTGCCCGCAGGGCGATAATTGCCACACCACTAAACTAAGTGACCCGAACAGCACAGAATCTGGCCAGAGAAGTCAGATTCACATCTCTCCTCCACCATACTGCTATCACAGAGAAAACACAGTTTAATGCAAGAGGTTTATTGTATATTATTTCATACTCACAGAAAATGTATAGTATAATACAATGCAAGTTGCTTTGGATAACATCGTCTGCCAAATGCATAAATGTAAATGATTTAAAACCTGACCATTTTGAGGTTTAAATGCATTTACATATAAAATATGCAGGAACATGACAGAGATATGCATGTTTGAGAGAGAAACAGAGAGAGTAAAGTATTAAAAAAGTGACAGGAATAGTAAAAGTAAAAAATAAATGATAGAGACGGCGAGAAGTGGGGAAGAGAAATGATAGAAATTTACAGGAAAACACCAATATATTTCAAGTGAGATATGGTGCTGAAGGAAATTAATTAACAGAGATGAAAAACTGTATAATGGTATTCCTATCTTCTCATAAAGCACAAGCCTTCAGACAAAATGACAAATGTTTCTGATGGCCGTGTATTTCTTGAAAAGAATACTTGATAATATATTAATAATATACTGTACACCCCATGTAAGTAGGATACTATATTTTTGTGTTTTTTCATAATTACATGTCTTCACTTTGTTTGTTTAAGATGGATGTTCGAGCACAGGAAACACCTATATTGATAAACAGGTTTACTGTAAGCTGCATTGGATAAAAGCTTCTGCCAAATGTAAATTGTAAATGCATTCTAAGAATCAGTTATAAGTGCAATTACCATAAACATGTTACTGTTTGATTATACACACAAACACACTCAAAACACACCTTTGTGCAGGTACATAATGAAAACACGGCTAATTACATGCATGACAATGGCATTAGTCATGACAATTATGCTAAAGCAGCCATTGACCTTGAAGACCGAAATGCTAATGTGCCAAAAACACAAACATAATGTCCCTAATGGTGGTTTTCCAGCAATCTCCTTTGATGAATGTTTAGCGTGATAGGAGCAGTAATGAGCATACATGTATGTATTGCTTTATTGTGTTTTGTGTATTTCTTTGGGGTGTTGACTAAATGTTCCAATTACACGGCCAGATTCATAAATAACAAACAACATATTAACAGCTTATGGACATATATGATGCATCGTTAATATTAAGAAGCATGTGTGTGTGTTACACATGTGTGAATAGACATTTTTGATTCATGACCATAATTTAGCTCTTCTTAATTTCAACGGCTGAGTTGTGTTGCCAGGGTTACCCACAGACAACACATCACTCACTATAACAACACATGTTCCATTCACTGACACACACACACAGTAAACTCAAAACTAAATATTTCTGCTCATTAGAGGTGGGCGGTATAACCAAACTCATGAAATCATGAAATGAGCATTTTAATCAGGGTTGCAAGTATATATCATAATATTCTGTGGTCATCTTTGCTGGAAATTCAATTCAAAAAGTTATTCAATGGCTATTTTTAGATAAAAGTCACAAATCAAAGGTACTCAGCAAAACACTATAAAGGATACCAAAAGATGGTAAGTCCATGATACGTCTTTATAAGGTTAAACTTATAAAAACTAATATTATAATATGTGTAGCTAAATTCTGAATTCTTATTGGATGAGACACTTTTTCAAAAAACAATTTACAATATCAATTAAAATTCTGTTAAAACAAAAACAACAAAACTTCACTTAACTTTGTCCCGCTCTTTAATTTAACAATTTATCTATGTTTCTTTACAATCACTCGCTAATATAAACATTATGTTCTGCATGCTTACATCTGAGCAAATACATACCCCAGTATTAATGATAAAAGAAAATCTCAACTCCTAGACACATTTATAAATCATACCTTCATGCCACCGAGCCCCACCATCTCTATAACGGTCTTTAATCTAAAACTGTCTAATATTCATAAGTCTATTGTTGCTCCTATTAATTTACATGTACCATCTAGGGTGAACTAGCTGATTGCTCTGCAGCGAATGTCATGAATTCATATTTTAACAGAAAATACAGTTTATATTAAAAAAGAAACAACTTAATGAAACAATAAAAAATATATATTTATAAATATGATAAATACTTTGTATAGGCTGATCAGTTACTGTCCAACTATATAAACACAATGTTGTAATTATATTAAAGGAAGAGATCACAATCACGCTACTCTTTGTCTTGTGTAAAATCTCACATCATGTCTTTTCTTCCAGTGAACACAAACAAACATATTCTGAATATATAAATATTTCCACACATTGAATAACATTTGACCAAAGCAGCAAAAAACAACAAAAGTGAAAGTTTTTGTTAGATGGAAGAAAGTAACATATACTGTAATAATTATGATGTAAGATTTCTAACTAAATCTGGTACTGTAGTAACAGTATTAGCAGAATGGATTCTGTACTATTATGATCCGTTTCCTCTCCTGATATCCAGCTTGAGTTTTGTGTTTGTATGTTAAGAACAATGTTTATCTAGATTCAGCTGAAAGAAAAACCAAGAACAACATAAAGTGACACAGTCTGACCTCAATGGCTGTGCAGCGGGAGTGTTTTTCTTTATCTGTTCTCATCATAATGTTCCAGATGTACATTGCTCATCCCCAGCACACAGCATACTGCTGATAAAACCTGCTGACCAACCAACTGACCACTGTGATAAACACAATCCAAATGACAATACCCACACACGACTACCTGTTGACAAAGCCCTGTACAATGACTACACTACCCATAATGCCCCTGACCGAGCCAAATAATGTACATACTACAAACCCATCAGTCGATCTTTAAATATAAGAGAGTAAAGGGTGATGTGATAAACAGGTGTACAATGACTATAGTGGCATATAGTGTATAACAGCAGTTAAATGAAAACAGGATCTGTTTATTCTCTTTTCTCTGGCACTGATGTGATTTATTAATATGAAGCTTTTCCCTGCAGTCATAAAGCCAAACTCACTCACTTACTCAACATACTGCTGACTTCAGCATTCAATACAAACATAAACACATGAATATTATTGTACGTGTGTGTGTGGAGGTTGTGTGCGTTTGTGTGTGTGTGTGTACAGGAGCGTGAGGAATGCCTTCCATCATCAGATCACAGACAAACAGAAAGAGAACAGCTTAGGTCAGCAATGCCATACCTCTGACAGCCCAAAATACAACCGACACCACCCACAATATTCACAAACCCACACACACCTTCTGAAATATACTTCAGCACTTAAAATATAGATCTAGCAAAGTCAATGATATTCTCTAAACTTTCTATAATATCTTCACATTCCTTCAAAATCTTTTATTTATCCACTTTTGTTACCCAACATCACTAATTTCTTACATTTGTTATTATAAATTTAAATTTTTTCATGTTTTATATCCATCTACTCTTAATGTACAACCACACAATGTAGCTTATAATCTTTATTATACCATTAAAAGCAGACTATAACAACCCATATCCCATAATATTTTCAATATAAAAATGCCTATAAATCTTCCCACAAATTTTTCATAATATCCTTTTACTTTGCACAATATACTATATATAATAACCCTTGGGACAATATGAATTTTTGAAGCAGATCATAATACTTCAAATACACATCAAAAAATGTTAATGGGTAATTTCAGCGTTATGGATGTAACATTTTCAGTCAAAAATTCAAATATAATTTTTCAAAGAATGTATTTATTGGCAATATATTGAACCATCTGTCTTTATATTTTACTAAACATAAAACATAAACAACTTTACTAAACATTACACATAAACAAATGCTTTAAAAAGAGACCTCACATGAGTATTTAAAGCACCAAATATTAACATCTGAGCTATCAGTATGATGAAATCTTTAATAAAAGCTTTATTTTTCACAGTATGGTTGTTGTTTGCATGGAATTGCCCTAAAGTGCCCAAAAAGCACCCAACTCCTCCCATGATGCATTTCACTCATAACATATCTCATTGTGTCTAATGACAGCCAGCAGCACACATGCTGTTAATGTGACATGTAAATGTGATATGTACGTGTTATAATGCGGGAGGATTGACACGCTGGAGACGAGGTGTCAGTTCTCTACTCCACAGTGAGCTGGTGTTGAGTTACGGCCAGAGCGTTTCACTTCATGCCTGACAGATGCCTTTTTGAGAGATCCATTTATCTTAATGGAACTTCAGGAGTGACTCGCCTCAGAAGCGAAAAAATTGTGACAAACTAACAATCTGTCTTAGTGTCTCTCTCTCTCTCTCTCTCTCTCTCTCTCTCTCTACAGGTGAGTGAGAGAGCAGTTTATTGATAAACTATGGTCCATTAACTTCTGACTTGAGAGAGTTTGAGAGAGAGACAAAGACAGAAAGAGCACTTGAGATGGTCCTCTCATGTACTGGTTTGAGACAATTTAATATGTATTCTTTTGCTAAATTAAACACAGACTTCTTAAACAAATATAAGATAAAATTACAGTATCGTCGTATCAAGTAGAGGAAACACATGATGTAGACATCATATTTAAAGGAACAGCTACCTCAAAATAAAACTTATGTCATCATAATATACAAACACTAAATAATATCCAGCCCAAGATCTCCTTATGCCTTTCTTCTGGTTTGGATCAATTTTAATTTCTGAAAAACTGAAATACTGTCTACACTAACACCATTTTTCATTTCCATTCGGTCAGCAGATGCTTACAGTATATCACAGTTTTTCACAGACTACACTATAGGATCCTAAACACTTGCAACCTCTTTTATTTACTGAATAAATGTTGTGCTACATAAACTACTATCTACTATCTGACACGCATTTATCTTCAGTGGCCACAGAAAACAAGATTCACCTCCTGAGATCTGGAAAGTGTACAATATGTTTTTACACTACACTAATGTACCGCACATTTATTAATGCATGAACAACTGCTGTAGCATCTCCCTGCAGTTACCCTCAACACAGCCCACATGACCTTATTACACTAAACCCTTACACAAGAACATCAATGTTGCTGGAGATACATATGAGAGAAACATAAAGGTAAAGGAAAGGAAAAAGTCTTTTATGTTTTGCATGGTCATTTAGTTCGGGGAGCAGCATGCACGCTCTTTACAAATCCATCAAAGTGTAGTATGTACTTCCTTCCTTGTGTTTTGCGGTTATATAGAACAACTTTGGCAATGTAAATCACATTAAATAAATAGAAAAGTAAAGAGGAATGGATGCTGTGCCCACTGGCTCATACACAAAACAGGACACTGTACTAAAACATTACACAATCAGTATTCTGGATGCACAATTGTGTTGATCTAAAACTATAAATAAATCATAGTTCAATATGATCATTTTATTTTATAACAAGAAGGACATGCTGTGGGATGTACAGTAATTTATTACCTCAGTGAACTTGCACAAGATCATTATTGTACACTACACACATTCAACTGGATCATGTGTGTGTCTGTGTGTGTGTTACGTTCAGCTGATGTGACTGTATTGTACTTCACTGTGGTGTAATTAAGTTGTGTAATGGTCAGCCTAAGGGTCGGTCCTATAAAAGAGTTCCGGGACTGATCCAAAAATGACAAAAACATAATAAAAGTGGTAAAGATATCATTTTAAATCCAAAAGATTGCTTTATGTGAGGATCAGACCAACATGTTGGTAATCATTCTTTAAAAGGGATAGTTTACCCCAAAACACAAAATAAGATATTTTGAGAAATGTCTTGTGTCCACAATGTTGATCAATAGGCACCAATTTTGTTTGGTTACCAAAATATCTTCTTTTATGTAAAAACAAACTATCTGTGTAAGTAATTAAACCCTATGCCATACTGGCATGTGAAAATGTATATTTCTGACAGAATAAAATGGAACACCAGACTAAACGAATGATCACACAAACAACAAAAAACAGAAATGACATGCGTGGCTGTTAAAGAACCAGTACAAGAATTGTTTTCTAAACTATCTCAGAACTTGATAAACCTCTTCTAAAGCATCATGGGAACTTAAGAAAATCTATAAGCACTGCATAAAACTGCACAGATAAGCTTATGAAGATGAGAAGTGTGCATTCACCTCATGCACCCAAACTCCACACTACTGATAACCTGACTGATCTGTCATCCTGTTTGGGCCACTCAGAACCCTCATTAAACCTCCCATCAGTCACCTCACAGGATCAAGAGATTACACATCACAGCCTGCGCATCACCGTCAGGACTGCAGATCAGCTCGCTGTTAAATCCACATCACACCTCTGGGTATTAAATGAAGCAACAAACAGCAGCACAAATGGCAGAGAACAATAATTCAACAATGAGGGAGGTTCAATGCTGGAGGACCAATATGAGTTTCAGGCCAATTGTCAGCTGTCTTTTCATGCTAGGGTTGTATTGTCACAACATTTTGGGTTTTAATACATTTGGACAATTCCATGCAGATGTCAACGTTACCATGAAAAATAAAGTTTTGTGAGGTCTCTCTCAAAGTTTTTTGTTAAAATCATGATGATTTTTCATAGTCAGGTAAAGTGTTACTTTCAGAATTGTCACATTCATAACAGTCCATATTCCTCCTAAATATACAGATGAAAATTAAAAGAACTATTTTAGGCTCTTTGAAGAGTCTCCATCTCTTCTCCATTTGTTAGGTATTATTGCTTCTGATTTGTGTATTTTAATTTACAGAAATCCTACCTAGGCACATTGACTTTTTGGTCACATTCATAACACATGTATATTTCCCTCCTATTAAATAAAAATACGTGTATAGACTGATATTTTATGATGTCTGGACTCGATCATCAGGGGTTTATGCAAATATAAACAGATGGTTTAATATATTAGTAAAAAAAAATATTCTGTGAGAATTTATATTTTAAGTTTTGACCAAAATTGATGGATCAAAATTCAGGGATTTTCGTAAAAGCATCAGTTTACAAATTAAAAATCAGATTCACCTGAACTACTTTTGATCAAAATTGTGTCTGCAAATATATAGGCCACTTGAAATTGCAACAGAAAAAATCCTGTCTCTCGCTCCCTGCAATGAACTGTCTCGCACATTAAACAGGAAGTTACTCTGCCATTGCCGCCACATGCACAAACTGACAGAATGAGATGCAACCGAAACACACGCTCACTCAACAGTGATGGATTAGATCCGGCACAGACCGAGCGCGACAGAGACATACACACAGAAAGATGTCAGGAAAGCAGAACGGGATACCTTACTGTTGATTTTGGACTTCTTGGCGTCCTTGCGTGGCTTTCTGCTCCTCTGCTCTCTACCGTCTCTCCGTCCGAGCGCTCCCCCCATCTCCTCTCATCACACACTTCTCATCTTCCACATGCCCTCTCACCCTATAACCCTCTCTCTCTCTCTCTCTCTCTCTCTCTCTCTCCTCACGTCTCGCCAGAGTTCCGCCCGCTCACACTCTCTCTGGCACACACACTAACGCGTCCGGTGTGCGTGAAGGGGTGATTCTGTTGGATGCAGCGATGAAGAAGGGAGGGGAGGAGAAAAATGAAAAGACGTGTGCTGTGGTGGTAATGTTGAGGTGGGGTGGGGGAGCCGGTCAGAAAAAAGCTCAGGAGTATTCATTCATAGTGATACGCCCCGGCTGAGAGAAACATTGTGTGTGTGTGTGTGTGTGTGTCTCACAGTGATGAAACAGCTCCACTCTCTGACAATAGAAGCACACACATGCACTATGCAGTCGACTGCAGCATGCTCATTGACCAGAACAGATGCGACTGCGACTATGTGAAGCTCCACCTCCAGTGTGATGTGATTGGTTGGAGGTAAACCTGAGCGGCATGCTGCCCTCTCTCACATACTATTTGAGTCTAAGGTGAAACGTGACTGGTTGATTAAATGATTGTATATAAAGACAACATAATAAGAAATACTGGTTGGACAGCAGTGATAAACCAGTATCAGTGTTTAAAACAATTATAAAATGAAAATAGTAAACTACTACCGAACCTCTACTTTGTTAAAGAATTTGTTAGCTACAACACAAGCAATATAAACTAAAGAAGTGACAAACTACATTGAAGCTCCTTAAACGGATAGTTCACACAATAATAAAACTGTTGCCATTATTTATTCAACCTCATGTTATTAAAAACCTGTATAGGACACTTTCATCTTTGGAACACAAAAGAAGATATTCTGAGAAATGTTTTGGTGGTTTTCTGAAGACAAAGTGGGTCAGTGTTGATGATTTCCACCATTCTTTAAAACATCTTCTTTGATGTTCTACAGAAGAAAGTCATACGATTTGGAATGATATGAAATAAATGAAATACTATTTTTTTGTGAACTCTTTAAGGAGACAAAATCTCAAAAATGTATAAATACCCAAACATACAGTAACTATTCTTCTGAAAACTAAGAAACAATGTCAGCAATGACATTTGACGAACAAGCACACACAAAGTCTTGTTATTATAGACCACTGCGGTACAGTCTATAGCAATATAATGTATAAATATAAGGTCAGGCATTTGCTGCAGTCTGCTTTACTCGCTTAAGATACACACACATTGCATTAAAGCAGGCAAAAAGCCCAAACACATTCACAAAAAGACTTTGAACTATTACTGTAAATACTGTAAGAGATATCATCTGTGTCTATAGGTGTGATTGCATGTTGTCCCATGAAAAAAATTTCTTATAAATCATACAAAATGATGTTTATTTGAAAATGTAAAATGCAGAAAGGTTTGTGGGAGGGTTAGGGGTAAGGTGAGGGTTACAGAATATATGGAAAGTTGTCATTAAACATGGAAACCTAACGTGTGTGTGTTTGTGTGTGTAATGAATGGTTGAGTCATGGGGTTTCCACACTGAAGGTGACTGGTGAATGTGGCAGCAAAAGGAGAGATGACTGTACTGTAGATCAGGGACGGGCGAGTAAAGACTGATGTGTGGAGAGAGAGTGAGTGCAGAAGGGATTGCATGCAGGGATTTACTTCTAACTGTGCAAACACACTCACACAGACACACACTGAGACACACACTCTCTGGCCCGGTAGACTTTGTAGCCTGAACACGTTTCTCCAGACAAGCAGCTCCAAGCCTTTACTAGCTCACAGTGAATCACAATCTTCAGCATTGAACAAACACACACACACACACACACTGCTGGACGTGTCTGAGAGGAACACTGCTTAATGTCACTGAGAGAAGCAATGACATTAAGAAGATATTAACACTCACACACTCAAATTAAAGAGAGAAAAGTAATGAGTTTTAGTAGATCAATAAATAAATGAGAGTACATAAGGGAATAAATTAATGAAATGATGAATGGAAAGTAAATATTTAAATGAATGGATAAATAAATGTGTATTAGTAAATTATAGAATAAATTAGTTTATATATCATGAATGAATAAATGTGTGAGAGAATGAATGGGCGTTAATAAATAAATAAATGAACAGTAATACATAATAGAATGAATGGAAGAATAAGAAAATAATAATTTAACGGATAAATGAGATTATACAACTGAATGAATTAATGAATGAATGAACAAACGAGTGAGAGAGAGAATGGATTTAGTTTGCAAACAAACAAATAAATGTGATACTGCCTGTGAAAACCCAACTAAAGTGAACATATAACCGTAATATCTTTAATATTAAATGGGTAATGCCATGTCAAAGATTAAAATTATAGTGATGCTTGTTATCTCATTATTTGATTTTGTGACTTTAGCCTGGTTTTCACAGACAGGGTCACAGATAAATCAGTTCTAGAGTATATGTTTATGTATATGTATATTCTTACTGTAAAAATGTTTATGCTTATATAGGAGGTATCCTTGAATTTAATGCTAACACACTAGTCAATAACACAATTTATGAACAGTCCAGCAAAAAAATGAAATTGAAAAAAGAAAAAACAAAACATTACAAAGAGTATGTCTCTCTCTCTCTCTCTCTCTCTCTCTCTCTCTCTCTCTCTCTCTCTCTCTCTCTCTCTCTCTCTCAGTCTCTCAGTCTCTCAGTCTCTCTCTCTCTCTCTCTCTCTCTCTCTCTCTCTCTCTCTCTCTCTCTCTCTCTCTCTCTCTCTCTCGGAACACTCTTTTCAGGAACTTGTTTGCACACAGATGAGCTGCAGTGTGTCTGCCAGTGCTGTAATGTCACTCTATGTAACGTAATAATATCTTCACATTAACATTGCATACTCCAGAATTGAGGATCTTGTTTTCTCTGCTATAAAAAGACATCTTTCTGCTGTTTTTTCTGTCATATGACCACATCCCCACACACACGCAGACAGCACACAGTAAGTGTGTGAAAGTTGCATTAGGTTTTATCTGTGATCCGTAAAACCATCAGTGAATAAGTGAAAATAGGCTAATACCGGACCTACCGCACACATCACTGCACACGGCCGTGCCACAGACTGACAGTGATCCGCCGTGTCCGTAATGCATGTGCAATCGTGAACATGTGCTTACAGTACGTGTGCATCCAGCAAATTAAAAACAATATCAGTTTATCTGTTAAGTGGATTACAGCCCTCATCCCAGCTTTCCCACCACCCCACCGTGCAAGCGAGAGATGGCGCAGTCCAGCAGTTAAACCCTGCACACGTTCAAACATCCCACATTTCTTCAGTAACCATATCACAATGACAAAAAACAGCATTATAACATGTTGCTCCAATCCATCTGAAACAGAAATGAGCACAGCTGTGTTACAGAACGACCGTCCCGCTTCAAACATTGGAAATGTCAGTCTAATGCCACACAATTCTGCCAAAAACTGCCAAGTGTCTAGACATCATACATTTAAATTAATGTAATATTTATAAAATATCATCAATAAAATCAATGTTTACATTAGGAATAATATTACTTACAATATTAGTAACGTTTCACAATCAGGTCTTCATTCAGTTAATGCATTAGCTAACATAAACTAACAATAAGCATTTATTGATCTTTGTTAATGTTGGTTTATACAAATCTGTGTTTACTGTTACTGTAGCTATAAAGATGTTAACAGTTATAACTTTACAGTAATTATAATAGTAAATGTTAAAATTAACATATATTAATATATATTAACTAAGGTAGTTAACAAATGTTATCAAATGCAAACTTACTGCAAAGTGTTACTGTAAAATTACCTATTAATATTACATGGGGGCTCTGGAATACTTGATTCTGATTGGTCAGTCATAGCCCTTGGAAGTAAATGTTATTCCCTGATAATATCCGCTCAAAACTATATCTCAAAAAGAAATTACTTAAAATAAACATGATATAAATATGCCAACTTAATAATATATATGAGATTACAAATGATTAAACCAAATTGTGTGTTCGTCTTGTTTTGTATTGTTACAAATCAGCTTATAAAATGTTTTAAATCAATATTTCATATTCAATAAATTACTCATGTGGCAATAATTTACTCATGTCTGCTTCACATTAGAGTCCTCGTCAGGGTTTATTCGGCAATAACAACAGCTGTACATTATCCCATACATAATATTGATGAGCCTGACACAGCAACACTCACTCAAATAATAGTGTGAGGACTCTCTGTTTGTCTAAACAATTGAAAACAAGGGCAGTGTTTGGAAAAATATCATTACGAACAAAAATAGCAACTCCACTTAGCTGTCAATTTCATCAAAAAGTCTGCAAAAACAGCAGTGAACAATCACTTACATTTGACGTAAAAGTAAAATTTTCATTTTGGGGTCAACTACCTTTAATAAGTGCCGGTGTGGATTATTCATCAATTATGAATTTTCATTTTATCCACTGCAGTATTACAGTCACGCAGGGTACCGCTGTCAGATGCGTGGTATTATCTGTATCGTCTACAGAAAGCCTTTGGAATAATTGAATGAAATTGAGAATTTAAACTGACATGACTATACTGAAATTGGTATGAAGCCAACATTGATTTTCATTTATTGCACTAATGGTTCGTTTTGATTTAGGCCGTAACTGTGATTCTTTCGGAGAGATGAGAGGAGATCTCGTTCAGGGAGGCCAGATGGGCTAAAAGCGGCGGCATTACGGTGATGAGAGTGGAGTTGACTGGGTTAGCTGGTAATTGCAACGTTTTGCGTGCGTTTATGAGAAGTGTTGTTGATCTGTGAAGAGCGGGGAGGTCACGGTGGCATAAATATTTCTGCAGCCTCGCGTTCCACGTGATTACTGTCATCATTATCATCATAATAATCATTCCAAACAGCTCACTAACACCTTCATATCTACAGCAAGAAACCCATGGTGAGAGACTAGACGCCGTCTATCTCTAGGAGGCGATCAAGAAATGGACTGCAATCTTGAGCCATGCTATATCTCCAATAAAATTTAAATCACATTTAATTTGTACATGTACATTGTACATCGCTGATAAAAGTAACAGGCGTTACATGACAAACACATCCATGTGCTGCTTTGTGAATATTTACACATAAATACTGAGACAATGAGAGACTCGAACAGCCATTAACCTGAAAGAAAAACAACATTGTCCAAGATTGTCTCTAAAGACAACACCACTGCCCAGATGCATTATGGGTAGAGGAAGAGGTTAACGCTTCATACTTACCTTAGTGTGAAGTTTTGACAGCTGTTTTTCATCCAGATGAGTCTGTGTGTACACTCGCCTCTTATAGCGAAACTGCATAAACAAAAAGCACAACATACATTAGCTGATAAGCATGATGTCAGGCTTCGTGTTAAAGATGGGAATCTCTTTTATCCTAAACGTTAGGGGGTAAAACAGCTGCACATCAACATTACATTTGCAGTCAGGACCAGTACCTTTTAAACCTGCTGAGATTCAATAAATCACTTCATTTAGTCAAAGCATGCTGAAGAAAACAAGCAAAGGTAACGCTGCATCTATCTTCAGTTACCGAGGCTTCCGATGCACCTGAAAACTGGATCACAATTAAAGAGTAAAATTGCATTTACATTTATGCATTTAGCAGACGCTTTTATCCAAAGTGATCTGAAGTGCATTTAAGCTATACATTTTATCAGTATGTGCGTTCACTGGGTACGAATACAGTTCTTTATCAAGCGAGTTACCCTTACAGCATAAAAACAATCACTATTACACAACTATTTGTAAGATGTTTTTGTAAAGAACAGATCATTATTTCTTGTTTTGTATAAACAGCATGACTGATTGTGAGTCAACAAATGTGTTTGCGTCTGTTTTTTTCCTAATTGGTTGTAAACCTTATTGTTTAGTCATTTAGCCGAAAGCTTTTATCTAAACGGATGTACAGTACAGTAATTAAACAGGAAGTCTTTGTTGACATCGATGAAACACTTGATATAAACCTTTAAAAACAACATTCTTTAAAACAACATTTATGCATTTTCCAGACACTTTTATCCAAAGAGATACATGTTTAGCTGTGTGTGTTCCCAGGAGTAAACCCATGACCTACATCCCTCCTAAAAAAAATCACAACTTAAAGAAAAACTTTTAAATTATAAAACCAAACATCATCCACAAAGCCACATGGTCACGAGGAGCCCTGGAGATGTCCGGAGAGCTCCTACCCTCCTATTAAACCCTTTAAATCTCTTCTTTATCACATGCTGCAAGTAAACATTGTATTTACCCCCGTCTGTCCATCTCTCAATCCACGGGTTTATCTCACATTGCCATGCAGGCTTTGTTCACTGGGGGAGCTGGATTTATCAGGCCAGCGTGTGGCAGATCTATAGACCTGATGGTGCTGAGAATGGATCTTTGCTGTATGAAGCATGTGACCACGTAGCCAAAAGCGATGAGAGCATCTGCTCACGTGTAGTGGGGACATGATGAATCGCACATGTTGTCGTGCCTCTTTCTTATTCTGTCAAGCCACTGCACATAAAATTACATTTAAAAAAACAAACGTATTTTTTATACTTTTATACTATTTACTTTATGTACACAAAAACTTTGTGTGTATTTTTGTGTGTAAACTCTTATGTTTCATTAAGTGGCAGGTGGACTTTTGGTTTTCATTATGTGTGTTCAGTAGTCCCGCCCACACTGAAATGTCATTGGTCAACAATTCTCATCCTCATAATCGTTTAGTAAACATCAAATTTAATCTTATATTGTGATACTATGATATTAATTTACATCATCTGGTAAGTATACAGTGTTATGCTACTTATAGAGCAAATGATGAAATTAACAATGCAACAAGAAAATAAACAATAGTTACAACACTTCGTATGTTATTGATATATGACGGGAAGGTTATGTTAAGGTAAAAACACAGCAGATATAAACTTATAGATCTAGATTTGTATATGTGAGTGATGGCAAACTGATTGAGACATTAATTCATGCAATGATTTCTCTGTCGTTTATCTGCTCAGAAAAGAAATATGCTTTATCCATTTCTCAGATGTTTCTGTCTCTCGTCATAATTGAAATAATAAATCAGTTGAATTGATAATCCTGATATTTATGACCAAACAGACTGATGGAATGGAATATAATAAGAGATATACTTCGGCAAAAAAAAGATCTGGAACACACGCTGATAGGAAACTGGGCTTTTATTTTATTGGTGTGTGCTGTATATTGATTGCCAAGATTATTATGGGATGTTATCTAGCTATCTGTCAAACATAGCCACAAAAGAAATCATTTAGTGTATAACGATCAATATTTCTCTCTTATTCAATGCTGTGAATGTGTGTATGTGTCAAACCTAACCACAGGTATCTAACAGTAATACAGTATGTCACATTCTCTAAACCAATCATAGTTGAGAAAAAAATGAATGTGGAAAAGAAAACAGATTATGGAAACTACAATCAACTACAAGGCCAACTCTGACCCACAAGCACAAAAGTGATTTGATTTAAAGCAAAAAAGCACAGACCTTTTGACTTGAGAGTAAATAAACTATGCATCCCATGAAGCTTTGCAAAACTGCATTTACAAAACTGTAAAATGTGTTTGAAATCGGCACACAATATTAAATTAACACGTCATAGAGCTGCGTGAAGTCAAACACACCTCTCTGCAGAAGTCTTGTATTCTGCAGTTTTGTAAAGATGTATCAAGAAATTGGAGGTTTCCTGCTGGGGTTTTTGCTTTAGTAATAAATTTAGTATGTTTTACTGTATTCATTAGACATTTAGAAACTAAACTTGATTGTTGTACACGTATCGCACTGATGCTTATGGCTTTAACAGAAGCAGACATCACTGCTTAATGAATGGCTTTGATCCTGATGGCAGGTCTGTCTTAACCATACAGAGAAAATTACTCTGAAAAATTATAATACAAGGTGGACTACTGGACCAATATAAGAATATCAGGACAACAAACAGAAAGAACTGGTGCATGAATACTCCTCACCTCCAGGTATGGTACAGGAGAGACGGCAGGGAGTGGATATTCTTTTAGCGTACGCTGCTCATCCAAAAACTTTCCGGCTTTGCCGTTGTACGCAGGCTGGAAGAGTCCATAGTTCAGTACATCCTTCAGGCTCTGGTTTAGTGTGCACAGGATTCGTTGTTTAGACAACCAGATGGGTGATTCAACATTAAACTTCATGCATTTCTGCGGAGAAAACACACACATACAGACCAGGTCTCATTGTGAACTTTTCATTGGTGCACATTTCTGAAAAAAGTTTGTCTGAATGTTACTCTCTCTACCTATAATACTATATTCATACCACTTATCACAATCAAATGAATAATTTAATACAATACACAATTTCACTTAAATTACAGATGTGAAATGTGACAACGAAAATATGGTATTGTGAAAACTATAGATAGTATAGTAAAGTAGATACTATAGTAAAAAATCATTAAGACAGAGTGTTGATTATGTTCACAAAAACTCACTTTCCTTCTTCCTTTTTCCTTTTGCTGTTTTAACTTTCTTTTGCCACTTTGAGAAGCTTTATGCCCCAGAAACAACAATGAAGAAATCCAAGTGTTGTCTCAATGAAAGCCTCTCACCCGTGTCTTTGTCCTCTATACCATTACTAAAAACACACAGACCCTCATCCTGCCCACTGATTACTACAGCCATACAACCAGCAGATCAGCAGGAGAGAGAGAGAGAGAGAGAGAGAGAGAGAGAGAGAGAGAGAGAGAGAGAGAGAGAGAGAGAGAGAGAGAGAGAGAGAGAGAGATAGAGATAGAGAGATAGAGATAGAGATAGAGAGATAGAGATAGAGAGAGATAGAGATAGAGATAGAGATAGAGATAGAGATAGAGAGAGAGAGAGAGAGAGAGAGAGAGAGAGAGAGAGAGAGAGAGAGAGAGATTCAGTTCTTTTGTTTGGTTCTGCTCTTAGAAAATACAACATCAAATGCTGCTTTGAACTCTGTCTGCTGCATTTATTTTACCAGAGAGAATTAAGAAGACAAAGATGAGGAGAAGAGGGGACATCAGTCACACACACATCTCTAAAACTTGTTATTGTTTGCAGAAATCCCCTAAAGTCAAAACCCAAAATGAAACTTAAAATCACAAACTTCAAAAACCATCATGGGCGATTCCAGCATTATGGATGGACACTTTCAGTCAAAACCTGAAATATATATTCCCACAGAATGTATTTATTACCAATAAATTGAACCATCAGATTATATTTTTATATCCTGTTGATAGAGTCCAGACATAAAATATGAGTCTATGTACGAGTCATCTGTGGAAATATACATGGGTACATACGTGACAAAAAAAGAACACGTTTTAAAAAAACAAACCAGAAGCATTAATACCCAACAAATGAAGAAGAGATGACTCTACAAAGAACAAAAAATAGTTATTTTATTATTCATGTGTCTATTTATAAGGAATATGAACCGTTACGAATGTGAGAATTCTAAAAACAGCACTTGACTATGACTATGATCCGACTATGACAAATCATGCTTTAAACATAAAAAAATGCTTTGAGAGAGACATCAAATATTGACATCTCAGCTCTCACTATGATAAACCTTTTTTTCATGGTAATGTTTACATTTGTATGGAATTGCTCATGTGCATCAGATGGATGACTTTAATATTATTTTCATGTTTTTTTATTTTAGTGTTAAGATGGATATTCTTCAAAAATGTACGCATTATTTTCCACTGAAGAAAGTCTTGGACTTGGAACAACATAAATGCAAGTAAATAAAGACAGAGCTTTTCTTTCAACCTGTGTTCTGTTTGGTGCTGTTGGGGAAAACCCTCCGCCACCGTTGTTCCATTTGATTTCCAATCTTAAATTTCATCACTCGTTTCTCCGTTTATCTTCCCGAACACTGACAGGCGTCTGGAACACATTCAACTCTATTTGAACAGCAGTATAACCAGCCGCTGCCAGGCGACAACCTCCATTTCAAGATACAAATGGAAGTGACAAGCCAGTTCAATACAATAATACAATAATCACACGCCGCACTTATATTGCGCTTTGTCACGGGAACTTTAACACACCACAGATTAAATGCATATAATCGTCAACAAAAATCAAGGTCAAAACTCGATTTCTATTTTATTTTTGTATGCATTCCTAATTGTAAAACCCAATTGAATCACAGATAACATATACACACAAATGTCACATAAATCGTGAGCGTGACCATAACTGACCCTGAGCTAATACAGCTGAAAACAAGAAAAAAAGTAAAGGAATGTGATGTGGATTGACTTTTAGAAGTGTCACTATAAATCATAAATCTGGTTTAGGGAAAGCAGAGTGGTTGAAAGGCAAGTTGCATGTCAACAGAACCAGAATTTAATTCCCACAATGCCTTTCGAAAGAGTCTGAACCTCATACGCCTCACAAACACTGCTTTAGAAACAACTAAACAGCTCGACTTTTCCTCCATCTATAATTTTAATAAAAATAAACACAATTTTGACATTATAATTTGACAATATGATTAACATTCATAAACATTCATGTTTAAATTCTCCTAAAGATCATTCTCAACTCAATTTTATTTGTTACAAAGCTTCTGTCCATATTGGCAGTTCAGTTCCCACAATGCATCTGGGCTAATGCGGTTCTGTGAACTGACGGTCTAATGCTGACAGTATTAGCCTCAGGAAATTCATAACAAGCCTCTATTGGCTTTAGTTCGGGACACAAAGATTTCTAACAATGCATTGATTGAGCTGCACGCATACAGCAGAAAACAATGACTCTGGATTTGGTTTGTTCTCAGCAAAGCTTCACAAAAACATGAAGTAGAGACACTGTACAAGACACAGCTAGAGAATAAGATGAGTCCAACTTTGACACACACACATGTAGGTAAACATACACAGCACAATTATGTCACACACAAAGTCCATTTGATAACACGAGTGATGCTCCAATTGATCTGATGCAGATCGGTATCATCCAATAATCGCATTTGTAACTTGACTGGAACACATCACATTTCATGAACAGATCACAATTTGATAACATAAAACATATGAGGATGTACGTGATGACGTCAAGCTTTAGTGTCGCAGTCATGCAGTCGGCATGGGCGAATATAATATAACCAAGGAAATATTCTGTATAACTTTGAAAAAATGTTAACAGTGACATCAGTAATATAAAGCTAATCATGATGACAAGAAATCAATGGTCGTATTGGCTGTCCTTGACATACAGTAGGTATATACACAACAAAAAATTGCAAAAAACCTGTGATACAGTATGAACTACCGTATATTAAGTATGCATTATTATCACCATCACAGCTATTGCCATCAAAAATGCAGAACATTCAGAACATTTACTTCTCATTTCCATCTTAATTCACCACACTCTCTATTCATAAATAATGATTCAGCGTATCTGCCAAATAGTCCAACCATAACAAAATCTCATCATCACAGTTATGAGTATTTCAAACCATCATCTGCCATCTAGTGATTTACTATGAGTGATTAATACTCCAAGAGTCCTGTAACACACAACAGACTCTAAACAGCTAAAAGCTCTTGTGACTTGTAAGCACAAATGGACCCTGACCAGCTAAAAACATCAGTCATTTCATTCATATTTAACACAAGGAGAGAGAGAGAGATAGAGAGATAGAGATAGAGATAGAGAGATAGAGAGATAGAGAGATAGAGAGAGAGAGAGAGAGAGAGAGAGAGAGAGAGAGAGAGAGAGAGAGAGAGAGAGAGAGAGAGAGAGAGAGAGAGAGAGAGAGAGAGAGAGAGAGAGAGAGAGAGAGAGAGAGAGAGAGAGAGAATAGAGTTATTGAGTTCTGTGTGTGTTTGTGAAACAGCTGAATGGACATCAATGAAAGCATTAAAATGAGAGGGGGGGGAGAGAACGAGAGACTGCAGTGAGGAACATAAGTATAATACTATCTTTAAATACTAAACTAAGACATGAATACTAATATTAATATTAAAATATTACTAAATATTTTTTGTTTTAGGGTGTGTATTTTAGTTACCTTCAATAATAATAATATATCATTCCCCAATAATAATACATTTCCATTTCTTATTATTATAATGTGAAAAAACACTGTTTATATTGTGAAATATTACATTGCAGTGTATTATGCTGATTTAAAGAAAATTGCATTTTTGGTGTAATACATTAAAAATTACTGTCTTTTTAAAAATCACCAACGAATAACTAACAAACTCAAAAGTAAAATGTCTGCATGCAAGTAATAAGATTTTTTGCATTACAGTAATGAAAAGAGGGAGGAGGGGATTTATAAGCACCCACAATTTAAAAAAAAAGGTGAAATAACACCCTAAACGTGTTTTCCTTAAGCTAACACATTACATCCCTTTTACACAGACTGATAAACGGGTGATCTGCTCTAGTCATCCGAGTTTGTGAGCTGACAGGTGGTGAAATAAGCGAGCAGGCTTTGTTCTTTCCAGAAACCACATGCAGGGTCTCCAGGGTTCCCCATCTAATGAGAAAGACTTGAAAAAGTCAGAAGAAGTCTCTCCTCTCGGCACTGCAGGGTCATGTTGATTGGATACTTTGCTATGAAAAAGTCTTACTCAGCGATGCTCTGAATAAGGACCCGCTGTAGCGGCGTGAGGAGCATTCACACAAACATTCAAAAGAGAGTAATTGAGCTCGCGGTGAGTTTGAGAGGGTGTTATTTCTTTATAAGCCCTCTGAGCAAAAGCTTAAAACATCCACCAGTGAGGGACGCCACAATCTCCACAGGAGTGTGTTAATGCGTGCATTAGTGTGCGGGTTCCTGTACCACAAACATTCATAATAGTATTAATTATTGAGCTACTGTAGATACTGTACTGTGAAAGCACACAGATGCTGTTTTTTCTGACCTAAAAGATCATACCATTAGAAATGAATGATCCTTTTTAAATGTTCCTTCTTCTCTTTTTGCCCAAATATGCATTTTAGATGTAAAGATAGCAGACGTCCGAAGACATTTAATTTACTTGCTATTAAGTGTCTTAAAATCATTATCAAATCTATCAGTGTTCAAAGGGATAGTTCACCCAAAAATAATATTAATTCTTTCAAAAGAAGATATCTGGAAAAACTTTGGTGATCAAACAACACTAACTGTGTCCAGATGAAATGGACATCTCCTTCATTGTTTTCATTGATCAAAGACAGGAAGATATTTAGCAACTATGCAAAAACTAAAGCAAAAGATGCACATTAGGTGTGTTATACAGATGCTTTAGCTGTGTTTTAATCATTCCTGTTCTTTGATCATAATTGTAGCTGTGTTGTACAAGCTTGTTGCAATTTAAACCAACTAAACGAGCAGATTCCTAAAGGCATCGTCAGTAAGTTACATAAACACAAATCACAGAAATAAAAAATGCACATCAAACCGTAGAGTCAACATTCACAATTACAACACAAATAGATCAATATTGATCAACTTCTGCCATGATTCCTGTTACTTGAAATCTGGGATCAAATCAAATCTGTAAACTCCTTACAGAACTGTGATGTCGTTCATCTGGTAAATATAATCATTTCCACATGACTTCCACAAGACAGCATAGCAGATCGATGGCAGGACCCTGCTTTTGTCTGAGCAAAAGTGTTTTCTTCAAAGAGTCGTGAAAAAGAAAACAAATAATGGATTGAGCAAAACCAAAAACATATAGATCCTGACCCTATATTTGTTCATAGTCAGTCTAAACACAATGAAAAAAAAATCATCACCAGAGAAGAAAAACAAGCACAGCTGATCATCTTATATGAAAGTCTTCTCTATGTGCAATCTTTAAGAGACATATTAAACCAGAACAATCTCGCTCCAAACGTGTACAGAAAGACAAACTGCTGAAACATCTTGAGAAAGACACAAGAATGGCCCTTAAAATGACAAAACTCCTACAGGACATTAAATGAGACTGTAAGATGATGGAAGTGGATGGTCTGGTACTGAAAATAGAGGTCATGACACACATCTAATTGACAGAAGGAACAAACAACACGAACAGTGACTGAAAAGTCAAGTTATAAATAAACAACAATAATTTCATTTATCAATAAATGAGTAGATTTAGTAATGACACCAGGCACAATAAACAATTCCCCATCAAGAAAAATAGTTCATTAACTTTCAATAACATAAGGGTACGACTGCCAAACAACTAATAATTACTGGTTCAATAAAACTGAATTAATTCACCTGATGACTGCTTAGCAAATTTGCAATGACTGAGTACAAGAGAGAAATATTATATTATATTATCTTTTTCCTTCTAATGTTTTATTCCTTGTCATTAAAAACAAACCGTGATGATATGATATACAAATCAGAAGAGCTCTAAATCCTGACGTTCTCTTTGTCTACCTGTTCTATTCTGTTTAAACAAGGTTCAGATATCACAGCCGGTTAATGGCTGAAACCATTCCTGCTAAAAATGTTATTGTGAGATGACTGGCTGATCATTTTATCTGCCTTACAAAGACTTAACGCTCAGCTAGAGCAGAATGTGATAAATCACCTAAACAAAATCTACTGTATATTGTAAGCATTGTGTCCGATGGTATTGTGTCTGCTGAAACATTTTCTCAGATACACAAACTGAACAAAACTGTAAAGTAAATCACCATATAAAAATCGACCTGGTTATAACTGTCAGAACATTAAGCATGTTAAACCTTTTCCTGTAAACCCTCTGAATGCACACAACAAGTGGGAAAGGAAAGCAGATCAGACTTTCTAGATGTCAGCTTTACCTGATATTGACAAGCTGTGAAAAATCTCTGCAGAGAAGAGAAGTGAGAAGTGTCTGCGAAGCGATCGATAGTGTGTTAACTTATTTATGTGACATGACAAATGCAGCTGTGAGTCACAGGTCACTCTGTTCATTCATGCTGGAGGAAAAAGTTTGACTGTGTGACTTTCTTGCAAACACACACACGTACACAAACACGCACACGTACACAAACACGCACACGTACACAAACACGCACACAAACACAGCCAGAAGATAGAAAGAGAAATTCTCTCTCTCTCTCTCTCTCTCTCTCTCTCTCTCTCTCGTCAGTGTAGACAGACACTTGCACAGAACTGAAATGGCAGCTTTACAAACCACTGAGCTGTAAAACCAAACTGCACCTTAATGGTCCAGCTATTTTGCCCAAATAAATCTTACTATGACAATTCTTATGACATTTAATAGCTATTTAAAGCATATAAATGTCAGCATTTAGAGCAAGAAGTTAATACACATGGACAATATACTGTATGTGACCCTGTCTGGGAAAACCCCAATTAAAGTCATTTTTGATGATTTACTGTTTTCTACATCTACAAACTCATCTAATATAAAGATAAGATTCATTCTGTTTGCTTTGGTAAGCAAACTTCTGGTATTTTTGGTTTAAAACAATAAACTTTACAGACAGAGTCACATATACAGTACAAATTTGCATGTCTATTAACATCACAGTGCAAATGGTGAAAAAAAGATTGTGGACCAGATCTGAAGCCAATAATAAAATCTGTCTTTGCTAAAACACCTGTACCTTGGGAGTAATTTAATTTAAGGTCAGATTCCTCATCAGTGCAATTGCACTTGGATAATAAACTTTCAGCTTTACTCTCTTTTTATCACGCATGAGCAGTATCTGTTATCAGATTAAACACCTGGGAGAACAGCTCACAGAGAGACCTGCATGTCATTCAATTAGCTTTTGTGCATGTTTGAACACACGCAAACACGCAGCAGGACATGCTGAAGATAAAAGTTTTTCTAATTAAGAGACGATGATGCATGAAAACACGCTGTGGTTGTATCTCAGTCGGCTGAGTTTCACACAGACACCAGAGACCCATAAAATACATTACATGTGTCAATTACACACTTCTGTACTGTCCTTCCTTCATCATTAAACTTACTTTCATACTTCCACACTGACCCTTGAGTATTAAACTTTTCCCACAGCCCTTGTGCTATGAACATGATATTTTTCACCTGGCAGATTCTTAAATGTACTAAGTTTCCATAAATGTACACTGAAAAGGAAACCAAGTCATATCTAGAGATCAGAATATCATAGACACTTGGATGGGACACATATGACCGATAATAAATCATCCAGGAAACCTTTTGTGTCAAAGTCAAAATCTGAGTTGGGCAAAAACTAAAAAACTGCATAAAACCACATAAAATACAAAACTGTTAACAATTGTGAGCCTTTATTTAAACGCCAAGAAATGCTGATGGGATCATAAATAATCAGCGATCCGATGAATAGATTTATGGCATTATTTTAACACGTTGATTGTATTTAATGAACCTTTTTGTCAAAAACTCATAATGGTAAAACTCTAAATGACTTTTATGATGACTGTTAGTGTCACAAAGCCCATGGGTGTTGACATATGCGTTTCAATAAGTGCTGCAGAAATGAAGTCCTGGCGGTGAGGTCTGATGACGGGGCTCAGCTGGCCATGTGAGAAAGACCAACACAACACAGAGGAAAAGATCTGATTTCTGTGTCCGTCTGTCAGGCATGCTGTGCTGCTACAGGCCATTTGGGAACAAAAAGCAAACAAACAAGAGGGAAAAGTCGATGGTGAGGGAGGAAGCGTGACGGACAGGAACAGACGGTGGGATGAAGAGAAAAAACTGAGTAATGTAGAAAGACGGAAGGCATATTTTACCAAAGTTCTGCTTCTGTGCTTTACCTATCTGAGGAAAACTTCTCAATGCTGTCACAGTTAAGACTGACAAATTTAAAGACCTGATACTTTTACTCAAATACATAATATAAATACAAATAAAAATGAAATTCAAATAATAAATTTTTTTGTTGTACATGCAACTTTTAGTAAAATAGACAACATTTAAGGTTTACCTGAAAAACTGAATCTGTCAATTAAATCAAACTGAACATTAACATAAAATTAAAAAAGAAATTAAGAAAGCTATCATGCCACACCCACAAAATAGATGTGCAATACTGAAAATACACTTGCTGATAGGTTGTCTGAATTACTGGTCAACAAATCTGTTTTGAAACATTATGTAATTAGATGTAATTGCAATGCTTGTGAAATGTCCAAACACATAATGTTTCTGAATGGTTGATCTACCAGTATGAACTAGTACAAATCGTCTAATTGATAAAGCACAACGACCAAAACAGCAGAATTAAAGACAAAAATAGCATAAGCAAAACTATGATGATCCATCCCTAATGCAAGCTCAATTTCACATGCTGTTAAAATCTAAAACACTGGTGAACACAAAATGCAGTGTAAGTTCATAGCCAGCCAAATGTTCTTAATGTTCATAAATCAGGTGTGTGTGTGTGTGTGTGTGTGTGTGTGTGTGTGAGAGAGAGAGAGAGAGAGAGAGAGAGAGAGAGAGAGAGAGAGAGAGAGAGAGAGAGAGAGAGAGAGAGAGAGAGAGAGAGAGAGAGAGAGAGAGAGAGAGAGAGAGAGAGAGAGAGAGAGAGAGAGAGAGAGAGAGAGAGAGAGATTCAGTTCTTAGCAAATACTATACATTATCAAATGCTGCTTTACTAAAACTTAAAAATGCAATTAGTTTAGAAAGAATATCTGCTGATAATCACAGTCACAGTTACCACAAATATACACACACATAGTAAATATTCAATGTTAAATAATCTAAAACGATTAAGTATTTTTAAGTATTAAGCATTTAAGTATTTTAGTACACAAAGAATTGTGCATATTAAACGTTTTCATTGTGATAACATCAATGCATTCTAGGTTTATTGCATTCACAACAAATATATGTGATGCTGCCTTAGATATTTAAAAAGCGGCACAAAAAGAGAACAGTGACTGAAAGAAAATCTGATGGATACATTTAATGAAAGAGCTGCTTTGTTCCATCTCAACTGCAGTCTCTCTTTTCTTTACTGTCAAATTCAAAAGCATCTGTCTAACAATCTCACTGTTAATGTCACTCAAGACCCTCCCTCTTCCTCCCTCTTCCTCCCTCTTCCTCTTCCTCTCCCTCTCCCTCTCCCTCTCCCTCTCCCTCTCCCTCTCCCTCTCCCTCTCCCTCTCCCTCTCCCTCTCCCTCTCTCTCTCTCTCTCCTCTCTCTCTCATTTGTAACTTCAAGTTACAAATAACCCAAAACACTTTTAAAACCTGGCCTGCTCCAGTCACAAGACCCATAAAATAAGTATGAGTCACATTTGATAAAAGCCTCGGCTAAACAACACTTCATAAAAGAGCTTCATTCTGTTGTAAAATCTCTAAGAGTGGCTGTTAGATATGAGTGCAAGCTTCTTATCTACAGACTGGTGTTGAGTCAGAAGTCTGGCCTTCAGAAACCTGCTGGTGGTCCAGATGCTTCTTGATAAAGACCACCAGCCAACAATTAATCCTTCACAACATACAACAGAAAAGATACACACACAGGAATGTACAGGACCTAACTATCGTGACTTTACCTCTCTATAGGCTCTAAGGCAGTGTGTAGAGAGCAGTAAATGACGGCTGGATAAATGACAAAAGTGCTGTATTCATCCTTTCATCTACTGGGTAAAATTACATCAACATGGACACACACATAAAAACACCATTTACAAAAAACATACATCAGCTTGTAAACTACACAGAGACTTCTCTATAGTTCATGAAATTAAAATAAACCTTCTTTCTCTAATTGTAATAACTTGCTCCACCTCCAAAACAAATTTTCAACACCATCTTATTTTAACTCCATTCTCTTCTCTGAAGGGCATTTTCATAAAAGATACAATTGTTCTGTATAAGAATTTTTCCTGATTTGGTTTTGTTTTTATATAAAAAAAAAAACTTGAGCAATTTTACCGTGTTTTTTATTTTTACTACTCATTTTACTACTAATCTAATATCCACATCACTCCCCACCAATCCCAGTTTAAGTTTATAAGTTTCCAACATTCAAAACCAGCAAATTGTAAAATCTTGTACAATACTGTACAGTATATGCAATATACTACATGATTACCATATACAGTACATGGCATTTACATTATAATGATGGTCTAAGGTTTTGATTAATATCCAAGCTAATGTTATCCGTTAATGTTATTTATGACTCTAACATACATAATAGTCTAAGGTTCTTCAAAACATACCATGACTTTACAAACTAAAAGATTAAGATGAGCAAAAGTTGCCCTAACAAATACCCTGAGGATCTCTCATGAACTGCAGTGATGTTTGAGAGAATATTAGCTCAGAATCAACTATATCAATTCTGCATTAAAGTGTGTGTGCATGTTTGGATGTAAATTGCCCAGGGCACTAAAGCTCCCTTTGGCACTTAAACAGTGAAAATAATCTGGAAAACACAAACACAGGACCTCTAATACAAGAGAGAGAGAAAGAGAGAGAGAGATATGGCCACATAAACGCAAGAATATTGCAAAGAAAAACAATCAAACAAAAAATAAGGAAACAAGAGGCTCTGTGTATAATAATAACCAGTTCAGAGGAACAAAAAACATTTTTAAGAATAAACAAACGTGAGGGTAGTTGAAATGTCTTTGTTTTATCTGACACAAACAGACACTGCAGCCGCAACCTGGAACCAGTTACACATGATGTTATAAAAATCTTCTGTCTGATGTCTGTCTGTTTATTAAAATTACAATCTGTAGTGTTTTGCTTCTTTATTACCCTCCCTCTTAGAAACATAAAATTGCAGGTTACTTTACATATCTTTACACGCATTGAAGTCAAAGGATGCAAAACTTACGTTTCCCACAAAATCACATCCATAATAAATCATTATTATAAGCTTACCATTGTGAATTAGTGTAAGGTAAGCTGAAGGCAGGTAATATTATACTTGTAAGGTAATATCCTTGCTCAATAAATATTTTTTGTTCATTATCAACCAAAAAAGTTATAGATTGCAGCTTTAGGTGATTTTTTAATACTCTGCTGCTCCATTTAACCCTTGGAGTGCCAGTAATTGATGGTGATGTAGCCTGTTGTATTTTCTTCACTTTACAGTCTTTTTAAGAGGTTATATTAATTGTACAAATCATGATTCTTCTGCATATTTTGCTTTGAAGTTCATTTGGAAAAACGTTGCAAAAATGCAATAAAATGATTAATATTAAAGAATTTATGTGTATATGTTTTGACTTTGAGGTGCCTTTCCAGCTATCCACACCTCATTGAGCAGAAATGTATGTGTAAAAGCACATTTAAAGGCCTGCAGATCCTGTGACCTTTATAAACACCTCATCAGACTACAATTTCAATTCATCTCAGAGCTTTACTCCAACACTCCCTAATGTCACACCACATCAAAAATCATCTGTAATAATTATATATGATTTACTAAATGAGCTTTATTTTGTTGCTCAATAAAGCCAAACAAAAATATAACTATATTATATACCATATCTATAAAAATATGAAAACAAATATTATTTAAATGTATTGTTTGGTTACTATTGCATCAAGTTTTTTGTACAATACAGAACATTCAAACTAGTCAGAAGAGATTCATCTACCTGATGTAAGACTCTTTCACTTTCCTCAAGGATTTCTGACACAAAATTCACTCTCAAATAAACTTATTTCACACTGTCTGTGCTACAGGCTAGAGTTTAAAACTCAATGAATGAATAACATTAATGATGGGAATGAGGAGAGCTTATAGAGATGAACCGTAACTGCAGGGAAGAGACTGTACTGTACTGTAACTTCCTCCAAAAACATTCACAAACACACAGATGTTTAGAAACACAACAGTTCATCTGCTGACACACTATTGTCTGTTTTTGCAATCACTATAAACACAGAGATGCTCATTTTGGCTATTTTAACTCCTTGACAACTCAACAGATGAAGTACATTGACCAATGAAGTAAAATACATTGTAAATATAATTACAGTACCAGTCAAAAGTTTGGAAACACTCACTGTTGTTTAGATTTTTTCTACATGTTAGAATAGCAGTAAACTGCAACTGTGGAAATTATGTTGTCACTGAAAGCATCAAAATAAATGAAAGCTTTTTTTATATTTGATCATCTTCAAAAATAGTCACCCTTTATCTAGAATTTGTAAAATCATACTCTTGACATTTTATCATCCAGTTTCTTGAGGTCTCAATCTGAGAAGCTTTTTAAACAGCACTGAAGAAATCTATGCTGGACTCTTATTGACTGCTTTTTATTCATTATTCGCTCCAAGTAATCCATATAAAAATATTTTTTTAAAACAAAATTTTGTTTTTTAATTAAAGAAAAATATGCTGGCACGGCACCATTATATTTTTGTCTACAAAAGTAATTTCAGCCACTGAAATACACCTTCAGAATAAATCATGAGATCATGAGTTTTGTCAATTGTGACTGGTACTGTATATATTTTAATGACAATAATTCTGATTTGTGTTTGTGTTTAAATCTGTTTGAAAACCTTCACTTGCAAATGTCAAGCGTCTTTCGTGCAGGACTGTACCAGCGTAACCCTCACTTTAAAAATGTGCACATTCAACCCACCCACTTTCTGGGAAATACTGCTTTTCAAAGACCCACTGTAGCTTAAGATAGCTTTTCAAATCGTTCCTGCACACCCAGTTTCATGGTGTCAGAGGGGACAGAAAGGTTTAACTCCGCTTTAACAAGAAAGGCAAACGCAAATGCCAGGAGCAGCACAGATCTCAGCTCAGGTCTGTTCTTATTGTCAGGTGCGCATTAATCCCAAAAATCCCACAATCCACTGGGACCAAAGCTACCTCACCTGCTTGAATGAACCAGCCAAACATGCAGGACACACCTGAATAACAAAATGCTCAGTTTATAAAATCTCTGAATGTGTGTGTTGTGTCCAGTCAGACGTGTGCAGGTTGGGTTTGAATGAGCTAAAAATAGCACCAGAAGAACGTGAGATGCCTTTGAAAACCAATCCCCCATCTCCGTGTTGATGGATGGCATGGCCTGTGCCAGAAGAGGGGGCAAGATGCCTTCACAACTGCAGATGGTCGAGGAGACAGAGAGACGTGAAAGACAGACGTGGCTGTGATAATAACTAAATGATCAACTCGACGTGTGAGAGACAGACGGAGAAACGGAAAGATAAAACTGTAGTGACACGCAAAACAGGTGAACGGAGTTAGAGGCAGATTTATGGCGGCGCATTACAGCTGGCAGCATGCGGGGTTTGGTGGTGTTAAAAACGCATCCATCACATCTGCTTATAAGTATATAGCGGAGAGTGAATGAGATGGAGAACACGAGCTCTTTATTCTGCTGAGGTCATTGACCAAGCTCATCTGCTGAGGTCCAAATAAAACCTGCTCTCAATTAATGGCTTTTATTAATCAGCAGGGTGGCTGGCGTGGGGCTAAATACTCATGACACGATGCTAATAATGCAAACAACCGAAAAACAATAACGATTATTCTACTGATTTAGCATCCGAGTTTCTAATCAGGCACGATCCAATGACAATTTTCCAGCAAAAAGCAATTTGTTTGTCTGAGCTAAAAGTAAAAAGACGTGACATTATCATCGCTCTGGATAAACCAGCTGTCTCTGATAGATGTAATATTAAATGCAATTGTAAACATCTATACTGAAATGGAAAATTCTGCCACACAATCAACAGAAGGAACACATCTGATGTTTCATGTATAGATACAAGAACTCAGATTTTGGACAGGTAAAATTTGACAAATGGAAATCGAGCACGAACTGCCCTCGAAAATACAAACAATGTAATATATTATATTGTGGTACAATTTAAAAAGTGTTGGGTTGTTGCGACCCATGGTTGGGTAAAATATGAACAAAGCCAACTTTTGTGAATGTGACCCTGTCTGTGAAAACCAGGCTGAAGTCTAAAAATCTCATTTTGATTTTTACCTATTAATTTCACTATTAACTTTACCTATTTAATTTCAGTTATTTCAATCTGTGACGTCATTACTCAGTAAATATTAAAGATATCAAGGTTAAATTTTCAAGGAATGCTTTACGTTATGTAGGATGATTTTATGAAGAAAACATTAAATCGCAAAAAAATGAGCTGGGTTATCACTGACAGGGTCACAATTTATCTCAACGTTATGTTTGTTCATATTTTACCCAGTCATGCGTTAAACAACCCAATATTTTTTAAAGTCTATATTATATGCAATATGTGCATAAATGTGCAATATATTAAAAACAGTCTTTCAAAATGTAACTTTCTTGGCCTCCAATACAAAGTACAAGCTATATTTTTATGATATTTTTAAAACATATAATTAAAAAATGTATGCTCCAATCAAATCCCAAAGCATAAAATCATCAATAAGTCTGATTCAAAAGTACTGTAAACCACTTTAAAAAAAGTGAAATGCATTGCAAATCTTCAAACACACACACACGTGTACATAAATGATGATCAGACATGTGTAGAGGAGAGCAGGTGTGCTGTGAGGTGCATTACAGCTGTCGCTGCGCTCGGTGTCTATACTGAACCACACAAACCATCTGTCAACAGAGGGTCTGGGACCAAACGGCCTGATTACCAAAGCATAAAGACGTAAAATCTTCAATCAAGCAATGAGAAACACTAAGAATTTCATGTAACAAATGGCTTTATGTGTTTTAGATAAAGACGGGAGGGGATACAGATAGATAAAGTTAAGCATGAAATCCCACTAAACTTCTACACATTTTATGTAATGGTCTATAAAGTGAAGTGTTGTCGTGGTTACAGTTTAAGGCTTATAACCAAAAGGTTGCTGGTTTGAGCCGCAAGCCATTAATATTATGCCCTTCAGCAAAACATTTAACCATAGCTTTCTCCAGAGGATTGTCTTTGTAATGAATGTACTGCAAGAACCTTTGGATAAATGTGTCTGAGAAATGACTGCACTCACTTGATGAATCACAATGATGAATCCACCTAGCACATCTAGATGTAAATGCAAGATGTAAAATGAGATCTGTGATTGGCTACTGCTTTTTGGGTGGGTGGGGTCAATTCAGCATCAGCAACCAGCTTCTTAAAGTTGCTGTCAAAACAAAGACAGAAGATCAAGAATATATAACTTTAAAGATAATACATACATATATATTCAAGCTGAACATTACTAAAGTTCAACCTCTATTGGTTGGATTGACAGTCCATATCAAGTTCTAAATGAAATTAAAAATTGCAATAATTTACTCACTTTTTTGTCAATAAAAGTCAATAACCACCAAAAAAGAACTACTTTTGTAGTCCATGTTTCATAGCCACACAATAAGAAAAGTAAAATTTAGGTCCTCTGAAATTGCATTAGATTTTTTCCGATTACACCTGAAATCACAGATATCAGACCTGGTAAGAGTAGTTTGAACTAAACGTCAGCATGGATTTTAAAAGCTTTGGCTAAGGTGGAATATCTTAAAAAATATTTTAGCAAAAGCCTGTTTTCCTTATACAATGCAAACGTATGGCTTAAGATGATTTAGTGCATAATTTATGGTGCTTTTTAGTCTTCCAGTCCTTTTGTTTTTCCAAACATTTCTTGTTTTTTTCAATTGTTTAAGTACATGGAAGAAAAAGAACAGATTTAGGGCTATAGAAGGAGGTGTAAATGATACAAAAACTGTGATGCTCTCATCGATCAGCTGCTGATCAGTGTCGCCAATAATCACATTCTCTCATCTGAACTCATTAAATTTGGCTGATCTAATGAACCGTTTCTATTTCTTTTTGTCCTCAATCACATATTTAACAATGTTACATTACATCTTATGGGTTGCAATTATGTTCAGTTTGACATTGTCTTGTTTCATTAAGTATCCTAATATAGTTTTTAAAGAAATAAAATTGCTTTCTAATAATACAATAATATAACAATAAATAATTTCATCTGTGCTATTACTTTATCACAAAAAGGTTAACAAATCATCAAAGAAAGCTTGCACATGTGATAAAAACTTTGAAGGATTGGGACTGATAACAGCTGATCGTGATGACAAGTAATCTCTGGTCGGTATCGGCTGCAAAAATCCTGATCGGGGCATCCCTATACAACAAAAATCTTTTAAGCAACATTCTCAAGAAAGAAAAAGAAAATACAGAAGAAAAAATATTTGACTCATATCACAAGTGATATGAGCAGGTTACTAGTTTCCCTATTCGCCCAGATAAAGGGTTCACACAAACAATGCAAACATTTCCTGTACTGTAAACCGTAACATTTCTCTTTTAACACTGAAGTCCCTGTGGTGTGTGCTGTAAGTACATCACAGGTGTCCCCGTGCGATTACTGTCAGAGAATAAGGCTTTTGTCACACTTTAAAACCCTTAACTAAAACCCTCCAGAGACGAGTGCTTCCCTTTCTACATATCACGCTTCCTTCTCTTTCCTTTTCATGCCCTGTTTTATTTGTTTTCTGCCTTCCTTTTCTCTCTCTCTCTTTAATATTCCCCAATCTTTTGGAAGTCACACCGCAGTGAACACAGGCAAGAGGAACCGTAAGCAGATGTGACATTAATTTAACCTGAGAGATTCGGTAAAAACCTGAGAGGAGAAGATGAGTGAAGCAGTCTAACCTGTACAACACCTGTATCTGTACGGCACAGATTCACCTCCTCAGGTCCTCAACGCCTCAGGAAACAGTGTGATACAGACATATTTCAGAAAGTTTTTTCTCACTGTCAGATATATCTGAAAAAAAGAGTTATGCTTAGAAATAATGCAAATGTTTTTTCAAATAAAACTGAAATGTTGGACTAACATATTTAAGGTTTTTACTTCAAAGCCTCTGTTCTTAACATGCTAGCAGTCGCTTAGTATGCTTTTAGTATATTTAAAACACAGATTTCATCTCCCTCGAGGTAATGTGAGGATTCGAATCTTCACCTCAAGAAGCCTCCAAGGTTTCTTACGGCTTATTACACTTATGTTCTTGACAACAGATGATTACTGATTTTCATTATCATTACTGAAAATTTATACTGCTATAGTGTCTAAACTAGTTACTACGCTCAACACCATTAAACGTCTTTGTACATAAAAAAGTATATCCAGATGCTCTTGAATACATTTTACAAGCGACACTGCAGAAACGAAATGAGTCAATGGGTGTTCAATTAAACTCTGAAGAAAAGTTTCAGTTTGTTCTCCATTTATTCTCATTGAAATAACTGAGATATTAAAGGTAAGCTATGTGGATAACACAGACCCTGGCCACTACTGTTCACAACACCTCTGCCAATTTGATGAAATTTAAAGTCAAATGAACAGAGCAACATCTCACCGTTTGGCTTCAATGTCAAGTGACATTTCTGTTAAAAAGTCAACACTTGGCTAAAGCCATAAAGTCAAGCAAGGCGATGGTGTCACGATGAGGCGAGAAGCTTTTCCGTGGTCTAGGACTGAAAGATTTGATAATTTAAAGAGCTTATTGCTTAGAATAAAACACAGAAAGGTCTGCATGGGCAAAACCCTCACCAGAGAACAGGCCGTCTCAGACCAGGGCAATGAGCCATATTTCAGCATGACAAGAGCTGGAAAACAGCTTTCTGAGTGTCTCTAATTGGCACAGCCAAAGCCAAGACTTAAACCCAGAGAAAATGTGCGGAGAGACCTAAAGATTACAGTTCACAGACGAGCATCTGCATGCAAAAAAACTGACCAAATCCAGTTCAGTAAAGCTGGTGGACGCACAGCCAACCTCAAAGTCAAACACAGTTTGCACAAAACACAAAGACATTGAATGTATATATGAATGAATTTTAATGAATGAATGCTAATGACTACATTTCAATTTTCTTTAGAAACAAGATTTAGACATACAATAGAGGCTTAGACTTAACATCTCATTTGTTTCTCCTACTGTATCAATGACAGAAATTTTTTGCTTAAATCTCTTGCTTTTTAGACTTTTATTTAGAGGAAAAGACCTCACGAGTCTCAGCATGTCTCAAACACGGTTCAGATTTGCCCAAATATGAAGATCTGCTAATAAATGTCAGATTTCAGTCATCTAATTGTTACAAATCCAAGCGGCTTTACATGGCTTTTAATTACACGGCTTGCCACATTAAGAAATTATTAGACATGAAATATTGATTTGAAATGTTTTATTAGCTTATTTCCTTCTGCAAGGAAAACCACTTCAGCTTAATTAGCTTCAGACGTGACTGTCAGTCAAGACACGACGCTCGAACTATACAAACACGCAATAATTTAATCATTTGTATTATAATCTCTTATATGTTATTAATTAGGCATATTTCTATTTCATTTATTCGTAAGTAAATTATTTTCAAGCTCAAGTTGACTAAGCGGTTGGTATCTGGGAAACCTTGAAATATCACAACAGGCAGAAATTTTAGGAGAAACATCTTATATAGGGTTGAAATCCAAAGAAAGCATAACCCATTTCTTTTCTGTGACAGAAAATCAACCTCTGAGGGGTAAAACTTTTCTTTGGGAATAAGTCATCCAAGGAAACTTTCCACATCACATGTCAAAGCATTCTCCCCAAATCATCTGTAACCCTAAAAAACATCTGCCAGTCATTTACAATTTCTCAGACATTCTCATACTCAAGATGCGAGTGCACCTGAATAAATGATTGATATTGATCAATCTGGATTATACAAAGCTCTCATTGATGGTATCTGGATCTAGCGGGTGTGAGTTAGCATCTGAATGGCGAGTGGAGAAAAGACGTGCTGATGAAAATGTGGCATTTATCACATTGTTTCTGCTCCGTTCACCCTCATTATTACCATAGACACTTGGGTCCTGCTAAAGGACAAACCTCATACACCGAGGCTTATAATACATAAACACAGTCACATGTGAGCAAATCCGCATACAAATGCATGCATGAACACAGATGCACGCTCATGCAGCGCTGAGAGGCAGAGATAAAAGGTGTGATGCTGAAGATTTAAGGAGAAGGACATTTCTGACAGGCGGGATGTGTCATTGATCTGTAGCTCACTCATTCTGCTGCAGTTTCTCTCTCTCACACACTAATGCATCTTAAGCATTACATAGATGCTGAAGGCAGAGAAGAAACCCAGCTGATCAGAGACATGCAGCAAACCAGCTCACTACCAGCCAATCAGATACAACAAAACAACAACAATCAGGGATGCAACAAAAAATAAATAAAACATGTGACAGAACATTTTAGATTTTTTCCACGATCAAAATATATTTGCAACTTCAGTATCCGAGCTGTTTTACAAATCAAGTTTATGCTTTCAAGCTGTATGTACATCATGTGTAATTGATTGAATATTTGTGTTCAGATTTGTGACCCATCTGTGAAACCCAGTCTAAAGTCTCAAAATCGAATTATGAGATTAGAAGCATCAAAGTAGTTATAGCCATAAAAATAAAGTACGGTAATGTGTGATGATTGCTGAAAATGATTTTTTGAAACTTAAAATGAATAATTTTATGTACACACTTTTTATTATTTTGACCAAGAACTACCAGAAGTTGGTTTCCTTAACAATGATTTCAATTATTGGCATGGTCTTACTCAGTCAATATCAAATATATCTAGATATTAAATATATCTTTATTTAATGTTCTTTACATTATGATGATTTTATGTAAAAACAGTAAATCACAACTGGGTTTCATTTGTCCTAGCAGCAATAAATCTCTTGAAGAGTGTTTCTCATTCATATATATTTCTCTACTCTGTAAGAGATTTAACCAACAATAAACCAGATTTTTTACATGTGGTTACAATCTTGGACATCATCACAATCAAATAAATGTAACTGTTAAAGGCTCCTGTAGAAAACCTGAATGGAGCCTATCCAAGCAGATATGACCACACTTAACCAAACACAAATAAATCCACATACTGTAAACTACTAATGAATATTACTTCAATCCAAACCTTTAAAACTTTAGCATTTTATTAGTTCAGAATCCACAATCCACTTCTTCAAGAGCCATTTACACTAATAGCGATTAAAAGCTCCTCACTTCTCTAGCGTATGATGGATAGACGTATTTTGAAGATGCATTAGTTTCATCAATATGCTAATTCAGTTTCAAAAAGCACAACGCTCATTGGTCAACAGATGTCTACGTCAGAGTGACATCACGGCTGCAAAATTTGCAGAAACAGTTAAAAAAATTCTTATTGGTCAACAGATGTCTACGTCAGAATGACATCATGACTGCAAAATTATTGACTTAAAAATAATAACTGACTTCTGAATCCTGTCACTGCAAATTATTTTCAGTAAACACGCCTGCACACGTCACTAAACAAAAGCAAAAAAGCACGCTCACACGCAATTAAAGTTTTATGCAAATCTTTAAATTATCTGCAGCATATGCAAATCCGCTAGCAGAAGTCGACAGAGCCAGAAAAAACACTTAAATTAAAGGTGCCACCTGCAACAGAAGCACCTGTATCTCTTCAAAAGGAACAGGTGAGTAACTGCACTTGAACCCTCTCTCTCATATCCATCAGCACCATATGTCGCTTGAAAGGCCCTGGGGACTCAATACAATACACGACAACCCGACTGTCAACTCTGACAGCTCCGTGACGGCAAAAAGATCCTGTAAATTACAGTAAAACTCCAGTAAGAGACCCCCGTCACTGTATCTATCTCCGTCTGCTCCTCTCTCTCGCCCCAAGCGCTCTTCAGTTTTTAAAGTTAGCCGCAGTTGCTCTAATGAAGAGAGCTTACATTCAACAATTTGACCAGCGGTGCACAGAGAGAGAGAGGAGACAAAGATAAAAAAGAAAGAACAATCGTGCACATCCATAAGTGCTGGATATAAAGAGAGTCAGACAGGGAAAAAAGAGCGAGCGAGCGAGACAGGAAGAGAGAGAGTTTGGAGCAGTACTCACCGTTTGCTGCAGGTCGGGGATGCCTATGCGGACGACCAGAGTGTTGCCCTGGGGTTCCTCCATGGGGCCGGCCGGCGCTCGGCAAACGTCGGCGTGCGGAGATCGGGAGCTGTCCCCCCGGCTGGTGCTGAAGCGGTGGCAGGGAAGAGGCTGCGCAGGTCGAGAGTAGATGAGGAGAGGGAGAGAGAGAGGCAGCGAGAGAGGTGGAGAGAGGGGGTGGGCAGAGGGGGGCTCAGATGGGAGTTTGGGCTGCTGCTGTGGACGATCTCTGGGCTGGGAAGGCTCATGTTTGCCCGAGCCCGCACTCACAGGCATGCTCTGTGTGTGTGAAGCTCCGACTGCATAGTGCCTCCCTCACTCGCGCACACACACACGGAGCTGCTCGCGTACACGCACACACACACGAGTGCGGGAGGGGATTACAGAGAAAAGAGAGAGAGAGAGAGAGAGAGAGAGAGAGAGAGAGAGAGAGAGAGAGAGAGAGAGAGAGAGAGAGAGAGAGGGAGAGAGAGAGAGGAGAGAGAGAGAGAGAGAGAGGGAGAGAGGGAGAGGAGAGAGGGAGAGAGAGGAGAGAGAGAGAGAGAGAGGGGAGAGGGAGAGGGAGAGAGGAGAGAGAGGAGAGAGAGAGAGGAGAGAGAGGGGAGAGAGGGAGAGAGAGGAGAGAGAGAGAGGGAGAGGAGAGAGGGAGAGGAGAGGGAGAGAGAGAGAGAGAGAGGAGAGAGAGATTAGATGTTTGCTGTGATAAAGCGCTTCAAGTGGGAAACCTGCGGGCAATAATACCGGTTTAACACATTTCTGAAGGCACAATCATAGCGATTACAAAAGTTAAATAATGCAAAATAATCATATACTGCTTCAGGTTTGTGCATTTTCATTCACAGAAATCACAGTTCTCTCTCAAAAACGTGTGTTCGTTTTCGTCACATCCATAACGCATGTATATTCCCATTTTTTACAATAGATAATTCGTGAATAGACATAGACTTTTTCTGATGTCTGGACTCTAGGAGTTTAGTCAAATATAAACTGATGGTTTAAATTATTGGTAATAAATACATCCTGTAAGAATTTCTATTTCAACTTTGGCTAAAAATGTCATGTCCATAACGCTGGAATTGCCCACTTATAATTTCACAGCACTGACCGACTGGGGTCACTGGGTCTTAATTATGGTTTAACTTCACACTTCAACTTGGGAGAATGTCCACGCAGACATGGACACAACCAGCCAGCCAGAAAGAAATGTGACAAACAGAAAACTACACATACAACACTAGAGACCAACATATTTCTGTCTTTAAACACCACAGCGATCGCCTCCTGCCCATCAGTGTCACGTCACAATGTCAAAGCACACGCTACTTACAGGATCAATTTCCCTTTCGTTTGCTCACGAGGGACAAAATCTAATTGGCAACGTGTCATTGTTCCACTTTATAACCCATCTCAAACCAGTCCTCCCATTGATGTGCTGCAAAGGGATCGCTCTTTCATTCACTCCCTGCCAACAAAACTCTTCTTCTGTTGCTCTCTTTCTATTCCGTTTCATCATTTCAATTCTCTCTTCTTTTATTAACTAAACATTTCCTTCAATTTGTCTTCCTCTGCAACATAATTGTGTGTCTAAATCTTCTCTTGCGTTAACACTTATGGGAATATTGTTTTCTACACTGTCACTTTTCTCTGCAAACACACACAGACACGATGTTGTCATCTCATGTTGTGTCAGAATGTGGGAGGTCAAATTAGCAGAACGACAGGAAATACGTGTAAAAACAGAAGAAAGCTTGTGAAGTGTAAAGTTAAGGATTGTGTTTAATGTTAATGTCCTTTGGTGGAGGTGTTTTCATATAGATTTCACTATGAGTGAAAAGGTTTTATGACCAATGCTTTCACAGCTGGTGAATTTTAAAGCCACAACAAGCCCTTATGTCACTTTAAAAGCTCAAAATAGCAAATGGTGTTACTGGAATGTATCTTAAAATTAGACACACACATGATGAGAGAGAGACTAGTCAAGACGATTGAATGCCACGTTTAAGACTTTTATGAGCTTTTTGAATGCTTGTGGTCATTGTAAAGAGTCAAGAGGACATTTTTACAAAAGAAAACCACAGCAGGAAAGATTTATAACCAATTCACCTCACAGGAAAATTCACAACAGAGAGAGAGTTTCTTGCTCAAGTTGCTCTGAATAGCAAATTATCAGCTACATCATAAATAATAATCAAGTTACACGACGTCAAACTGACAACTCCCTCAAAATCTCAAGAGTAAGACTCAATACAGATTCAATAAAGTTTGTTTAAGGTAAATCGAGTCGGGTTTCTGTGAGCAGATGAAACCGTCTCACACATTTGAGCAGTCTGCGTGTATGCGCAACACTTCCAGATGGAGAATAAGACACATCGGTGTTGTACCCGGGTCTCCACAGCGGATGTTCACTGCCATCTGCCCAGAAACAACACAAACTTGACATACTTATCACAGCGTATGATGGATATCATCTACACTTTTATTTCATTTTAAACAGAATTGTATATCTATATTGAGAGAGAGAGAGAAATCTTAAAGAATCTTAAAGGAAGAGAAATCTTAAATTATACTCGGCTAATCCTTAAAAGTTGTAGATGTCAGAGAACCATATTTCATCTCTATTACATCATACTCCACCAAATATAGAGTCTGGTCATCACAGCTTTTGCAAACACGTGCAGAGAATACAGAGGTGTGTATGATGTGTGTACAAATGTGTGGTGTGTTTCTTCTGTATGTAAATAGAGAATAAAGCTTTGTTTTCAGGCTGAGAAGGGTTTGGGGTTTTATACTGTACCAAACACCAGATTCTCTGAGATTGTATAAGGTTCTGTCTTCCAGTATCGTCTCAAGCGGTTCCCCATATTCCTGCTGTCAAACAAAGTGAATTATTCATGTTCTTACTGTACACTAGGCTTTGCACACAAACTGGCCAATGTATGCACATTTTTAATGCAGTCGAAGCAAAGTTATGACCAGTTTCACGACTAAACATCTGGCCTAAAACCCCTTGAACTGTGATCCGGATCAGACCTAGACTTGAACCTATAGATCCAGATCTTCAGCTTTTATAAATCCCTCTCACCATCACAATCCTGATCTCTGCAGGGTTGCCTATATCAAATAGCGTAAAAATATAACTAATGTTTTATTTAAGGCAGTTCGGATTCCGTTAGCAGCGAATAAAAATTTCATTTCATTTATGTAAATGTATCATCTCTCATGTAAATCTTACTTTGTGGATCTATTTACACAACAAAATGATGTACTTATCAATGAAAGCTCTGTATTTACAAGATCTTCAGGGGAAGTTCAAATATCTTGATGTGCATCTACATCCCTTCTGTATATTTACAGATGAAACGGAAGATAAAAGGGTGTGAAAAAAACTCAAAACATAGAGTAGATATCAAACAGTACTAACAGAAACACACCTCCAGGGTCCAACACGACAACGCAAACATCTTGCAACAACACATCTCCACGACGGCCGGAAATTAATATGTGACAAAAGAAAAAGAGCTTTAATCAGGATGGGTAAACAGGAAACTAAACCGTTAAACCATCAGACTTGATAGCTCATTACAATAAGCAAGCCTGAGATCATTTATTATTCAGACACATACTGTAATTGGGTAAAACCACAATTATTATTTAAAAAATTGCTTGTAAAAATGTGCTTGCAAAATGTATTTGCATATTTAAACAAATGCAAATGCATGTTAATTATAAATTACACAAAAAAACGAACACAAATAATAATACATATCATAATATTAATAATCTACATATATGGATAGGGTCATTTTTAATTCATATATTAAGACAAAAATGTACTTGCTATAAATATAACATTCTGACAACAATTTTACAGACAATTATTTCTTTAATTATTATGAATTAAACATGTACAACGTATAATTGTTAATTATACCATGTATTCTATACTATGTATTTTGTAACTTTTCTATAATACATTTTTTCTTGTTTCTATACAATTATTTTTTATGTCTCTACTGTTTTGTCAATACAAAATTGTGAAAAAGCACTATAGAAATAAATTAACAAATAGAAAAAATTAAAAGTTATGAATTATAAATATTATAAAATAAGTATAATAATATTTATAAATATTAAAAAATAAATAAATAATCATTATCAAATAATTCTTATTTTCTCTATTAAAAATACTAGTATTTGTAATTTGTAACTAAGCAATATACAATAACCTTTACTCAAATGATATTCTCAGCTACCTGTTTTAGTTCTGTTCTAGCTTTTAAATACTGTATGATTTGTGCGCTTTATTATCTGTAGCTTAGGAAAGAGACCATCCAAACATAATGTAAATGGAACACTTGATTAACCTTGCATACAAAAGAAAGACTGATGATTATACTGTTAAGATGGACTTAAGCATTGTGTCAGTGTGTTTAGTGCGGTCATTCAGACACATGCACACATACAGATATAACCCATTAGCAGAGAGCGTTCGAGAGTCAGAGCCACTGATAAAGCAAGAAATGGCTCTTATCAGATCAAACGAAGAGCCAATAAGCTTAATGAATTCCGGGCCAGCCATTCTCCAAAGGAGGCGGATTGAAATCAGCTTGTCATTTTGAATTATCACTTCATTTGGGGCTCTCACAGTACACTCAGGTAGCGAGAAAACCTCACGCTCGTGAAACTCAGGTAACATTTCGAGATGAGGCTTTTGAAAGTGTTTATCGCTTACGTTCTCTATAAAGAGACATATATACCATGCAGAAACTTACCAAAGGTCCTGCAAGTGTCATTAAAATGCAACACAGTGATTAAATTGTAAAATAAAAATATAGTTTACTAAAACAATTTAGAAACTGCAACTCCAGATGGTAAATCTACAGTAGATCTCAAAAGAAAATGAATACAGAAGTCTCAGAAAACTATAACAAACCGAAAATATCGCATGACTGGATTACGCTTCTAAATTGTAAACTAAATTCTAAATGTATTTTCGTATTACTTTACAATAAGTCTTTTTATTCGTGATGTTTAGAGAACTACCCATGGTAGTAAATTCATCTCTACATACTTTTGGCTGCATCTCACACGCTTTTTCTCAGTGTGGACAGACAACTACCATATGTTACACCCAGGAAGCAGTATAGCATTTATATATAGTCTGAACACTTTACCTAAATTGGCGATTCTAGCCTTCATGAGGATACCTACACACTGCCAGTTACTGCCTTTGACAACACATCTTTCACCAAAGAACACCTTAACATGACATATTGCTTTATAAGTGTCTCACATTTTCCCAATTGATTTCATGCACCTCTGGGGTACATGAAAGTCAAGCAAGCCAGAGCAAAGCGGCACGCTCCAATCTGAGAAAATAAGATGACTGGAGAAAGAAATCTGTCTGATAGTGAGAAATGTGATGTGTGTGTGTGTGTGTGTGTGTGTGAGAGAGAGAGAGAGAGAGAGAGAGAGAGAGAGAGAGAGAGAGAGAGAGAGAGAGAGAGAGAGAGAGAGAGAGAGAGAGAGAGAGAGAGAGAGAGAGAGAGAGAGAGACAGAGACAGAGACAGAGAGAGAGACAGTTAAGAGCAGCTCAGACAGGTTCATTTCATGCTTTCTGCTCTTGGTCTCTGTCTGTTCTGCCAAACAGTGTTCCTCAACGACAAAATACACACACCACAACAGTGCAGAATACACACACTTAAGCTGAGCGCCAACTTTCTCAGGTATTCATTACTACTGTATATATGTGTGTGTGTTCAGATGTTTATGGTGAAAAAACTAAACTACAATTATCATAGTCTACACACAAACAAGGGGCCTGGTGTATAAACTGTAAACAGGAATAAAAAAGCACTAATGAAAATCCTCATTTAAATACTGTGATTTAACTAAAATCTAAGTTTATAAATGAGGTCCCGGGTGTGCTTGTGCCGAAAAGAATAAACAGAAATTATCAAAAAAATTAAATGTTATAAAAATATTTATAATTATAAAAAATATAAAACATTATTTAAAAACATTTATATTGCAGTTTCACATATAAAATACACCATCTTAAACCTGGTTAAACCAGCTTATGATTAGAACTGTTAATGAAAGTTTTTGTTAATTTTAGCATTTACAAATACATTTTTAAAAAGTAATGCACAATAAACTAAAATGAACAATTTGCAATAACCTTAACAAAAATGAAAAAATGCTGAAAAAAGCTGAAAAGGCTAATGCATTAACTAATGTTAACAAACACAACCTTATAAAGTGCAAGCAATATAGAGTCACTGTATATAGATGTTTTGCCCATGTCATTCTTCAGCTGAGATACGTAAAATCTTATACTGTCTGCTTGGATATTTCATACACACATGCATATATTCTGCACTCTCTCTTTAAAAGATCAACTGTGCTTCAGGGAGAAATGAGAGACGGCATTAATTTTAGATTGTATGGCAAAAAAAGGCTTCAATAGAACAAGAACTGTCATTGTGAGATCCTTCATGTGCTCAGAGATTCAGTGTGAGAGAATGAACCAGTGGGGCTATACATGCCTGTGAGCAAAGAGAATACCAAGTGTTTACTGTGTGTTTCTATAGTGAATGTATTCAGCCTACTGAAGTGAGAGAGAGAGAGAGAGAGAGAGAGAGAGAGAGAGAGAGAGAGAGAGAGAGAGAGAGAGAGAGAGAGAGAGAGAGAGAGAGAGAGAGAGAGAGACAGAGAGAGAGAGAGAGAGAGAGAGAGAGAGAGAGAGACAGAGAGAGAGAGAGAGAGAGAGAGAGAGAGAGAGAGAGAGAGAGAGAGAGAGAGAGAGAGAGAGAGAGAGAGAGAGAGAGAGAGAGAGAGAGAGAGAGAGAGAGAGAGAGAGAGAGAGAGAGAGAGAGAGAGAGAGAGAGAGAGAGAGAGCCCTGCAGATGCTGCACTGATATTAATGAGAGCCTTGGTTATTATTGGGGCCAATTTCCTCATCCAATCAGATAGTCTGCTTTCACTGTGCTCAGGGTCTTCTCTTGAAAGTAAGAAGCACATTATTGACTCACAGAGACGAAAGGATTTTACAGCATCAGTTAGCTATCAACCTGAGGACACACACACCAGAGAATCTTAAACGAGAGCGAAGCAAATCTATATTCAAGCAATAAGGTATGAGAGGAAGTGCGATACAGTGAATACAGATACGACTCAAGGGCGTTTTTAACCTATAAGTATATTCACAATATGGCACGACCTTCAAGGCCTTGTGAAATGGTTACTATATAACGGTGTTGCATTGTCATATTGTGAACAGGTGTTTGGCATCATAGTTGTGCATTTTTCAGTCCCGGATGCTGATTGGTCAATACACAGTTTCATTAATCTTAATAAAAACACACACACACACAACAGATGGCATTTTAATGGATGACTTACAAATAATCAGTTTGACTAATTTGATTACATAACTAGAAAAAGTATTTTGTTTAATCGGAAATGTTTTTTTTATATTTATTGTGTTTAGGATATGAATGTAGTTTTGGATCTGGCTGTTGTCCCAAATCTACAAGAAGGTTTATAATGGAAGGTCTTCAAAACTGGACCATCACATCCAGCCATTCAGGCCACACACACACACACTATATAATAGAAAATAGGTGTATAAAACCCTTCACAAGCTGAAGATTGAGGATCAGGGTGGAGTATCAAGGTGAAGACATTTATTAACTGCTGCTACATCACCAGCACAATTCCATTAAATATCTGTCACATAGTTGCATTTGCAAATCTAACACTCTTTTGTCCAGGAGAACAGGAGCATAACAAAGACATTTTGCCAGATGGTTTAATATTTTGCACAAAGTGTAGTTTTATGACACATTTAAAAAACAAGTTTTTCTTTAAACAAAGCACTTAGACTATTTTACTTCAGATTTCAATTTGCATCCCACTCCAATGTTTACCGTACTTGCAAACAACAAGAAAACTTTACCCATTGCGTGATGTATTCCACCTGAACACACCTCGGGTGTTACGCCTTTAAAATCATTTCCTCACACACACCTAACCCTGTTTGCGCAGTGAAGCAAACCTAAAGACCTTTAACTCGCGAGCCCAATAATCTATAGTACAATCTATCTGATAGTACAGCGCAGGCAGTCACCAAGGCACTTATGGATTCAATTAAATCTCAAATTGATTTTGTAAGTGGCCAAGCAATTAGAGGTGGATTTTAACCTCAAACGGAGCATGCTGCACAGGTGGCTTTGATCTCCAAAAGAACCGTACCGAGCCAACAGCTTTATTGCAAAGAAACAGCCCGTCAGAGCCGGCGGGACCGAGCGTTACAGCTGCGATGAAGTCATGATGCGGCTCGGTCGATTCAAAACACATTTGTCTATTCAAACACACTTAATTCACACTGGCCGAACAGACCAAGAACAGCGGATCACGTCTTTACCATGGTCAATCAGATCGATGGAGCACGGTGCCCCGTACGGAGCCCTCATCCCCTCATCCCTCTCATCCACGTGTAATGACCTCAGCGGAGGGGGAAAATGAGAGGTTCCCCCTCTCTGCTCTCCCACTGGAGGAAATTAGGCAAGAAAGCAATAGGATTTGAAAGGCTATTGTTGCCAGCATGGGCTCCGTTTCATCAGAAAGACTGAATGGAAATAAACGACTTAATCCTTCGAGGAGATGTAGAGGACCCTTGAAAAGCAGCATGGAGGGAACGCACAAACAACAGGCTCATACTCCTAAACCAACAGACTAACAAACATGCAAAAACCAGTTTCAGTCTACTCAATGTAGATTAAGACGTTTCTCATCTGTCTGATTAGTTTTGGATTATTCAACATGCACAATGACTCTACAGGAGCTGATGATGTGATGTGTGTTCAAAAATCACACAGCCAGATGGAATAATCCAATAATTAAAGTGTAATTTTTTATATTTAACATTGCAATATGTGCTTTTGATTGAACAAATTCAATTCATTCTCAAAATAATGATTTTATGACTTCTAAACCATATCACAAACTTTCCTCTCATACATCTGATCTTCTGCATACTGTACAGTGAGGTTCACAATTCTGAGTCGTCTTGTAATTACAAACTATACTGTAAACAACAAAATGAGTGAAACTTGTAAAAAGTGCATTAAAATGATTGAAAAAATAGATATAAATATTAGATTTTCTAGTCTTTATACATTTTTGATTTATTGATTTCAGTGACACGTGAGTTTGCACAAACTCAAAAAGTTGGTACAAAACCTGATGAGTCATGTCATCACAAAATTTTGTTTCAAATCTGACTTTTGGAGTTAAGTAGTTCACACAAGCAATGTCACAAACTAGCTTTCCGTTACATGTTCAAAATCCTGAAACTTAAATTAGATTTTGGTCTAAAGACTAAATTCACATTGATCCAACAGTCAACTTGTTTGTTGGCATTTATTGGATGAGAATGAATTAGCCTTAAGAATTTTAATCCCCACTTTATTTCATGTCTCTCGTATCACTCCTATTGCAATTTTCATCTCACATAATCAAATTATTTTCATTCAGATTTGGCAAGCAGGCATGTAATGCGCATGGGAATGTAATCCACTTTGCTCTTGATCCTGTGTCACGGTTTATTTCATTAAAATGACCGTCTGACTGTACCTTACATAAATACCCAGTGTAAAACAGACAGGCTTAGAATAACTTTAAAAATATCATACAAGATTAAACAGGAAGTCACAATCAACCAGCACTTGTTTAATTTGCATATCCTTACCAACGAGCAACTCAATTTTGATAACGACAGCGTAGCGCCATCATTGTCAAGTGCGGTCACAATATTGACACAAAGCATCAATCAGAGCGCTCATGAATATCTAGATGAAATGATGATGTTCTCTATAGCTCCATTACACACAATATTACGAAAGCTTTGAAAGGATCTTACAGTGACTGCAGCCGGTCATGTAGATTAATATGGGAGTTGTGTTCATGTAAAGCGAAGGAAGAGTTGAGATGTGACCTTGCAGGCATACTGCTTTAATCAGACTTTAATTAGCAGATGAGCTGTGATGAGATTTCCTCCCCTCGTCCTCTTGTGGCTGATCCGGCATATACCAAAGCGTAGAGATGCACACAGACAAACACACACACACACACACACACACACACACACACAAACAAACAGCGATATGAGTTATGAGATATGCTCAAGTACGACTAACAAATATTAAAGATTTATTTAACAGTCCAATAGATTTACATTAGAGGGCTAGTGGAGCACAACAACTTGTAATGAAATCAAAAAGACACAAACAAACAAAGAGACGAGTGAGAAAGTGAATATACTGTTAACTCATCATGGTAACACATAGTGATGGATGGACAGGCAGCAAGAAGATAAATAGACGGATAGACAGACAGACAGATGAACAGATAGATAGATGGATGATAGATAGATAGATAGATAGATAGATAGATAGATAGACAGACAGACAGACAGACAGACAGACAGACAGACAGACAGACAGAGACAGACAGACAGACAGACAGACAGACGGAAGGACGGACAGACAGACAGATAGATAGATAGATGAACAGACGGACAGACAGACAAATAGATGGATAGACAGATGGATGGATGGATGGATAGATAGATAGATAGATAGATGGATGGATGGATGGATGGATGGATGGATGGATGGATGGATGGATGGATGGATGGATGGATGGATGGATGGATGGATGGATGGATGGATGGATGGATAGATGGATGGATGGATGGATGGATGGATGGATGGATGGATGAACAGATAGATATATGGATGATGGATAGACAGATAGATAGATAGACAGAGATAGACAAATAGACGGATAGACGGATAGACGGACAGACGGACAGACGGATAGACAGATGGATGATAGATTGATAGATGGATGGATGGATGGATGGATGGATGGATGGATGGATGGATGGATGGATAGACAGATAGATAGACAAATAGACGGATAGACGGACAGACAGACAGACAGATGGATAGACAGATGGATAGACGGATGGATGGATGGATGGATAGATGGATGGATGGATGGATGGATGGCTTGAATTAAAATGATATTCAGATGATATACTGGAGAGCACCCTCTGTACGACATCTGCTTCCCCTGCATCATTACAGTGACAAACATACACACACACACACACACAATGTGCTGATGGTGAGCTGCTGGTGTGTTAGAATCTCACAGCTGTGTACCTGTGTCCCATTGGTACAGACCAGGAGCTAATTATAGAGAATTATTAAGATTGCTCTCTCTCTCATAAGAGCAAATGATCTCATCAACCTCTCTCTTTCCAAAGTTAATCACCAAACTGACTTTTGCTCTCGTACAAAACTCACACAAACAATCTGAACCACTGGTGAAGACAAACAAAACTTGTGTACATATCTGTGTACATATCACTGAAAAATCTGTCTGTGACCTACACAAACAGTCAAAGCAGGTAAAGTTTAACAACTTCTGCCCATCTTAAGACACGAGGACAAGGTGAGCTCTTGAGACACACTGTGTGTGAAGGTTTGTGATGTGGTGGAAAGAGACAGAAAGTTTCTACGCCTGCTGTCGTCTCAGCTGGCAAAAGACTCTGACCTGCTGCTTCATATTGATGTGTGTGTGTGTCCTTGTCAAGCTTTGGTTCACTAATGCAAACCCTATACTTTATAACAGCAGCATTAAAGAGCAGCAGCAGCTCATGTTAACTCTCACATCAAGTGGTGACATCACTTCCCCATCAATGGCTCAGAAAACCAGGCTAAAGTCTCAAATTCTGAGATAACAAACATCAAAACTTGATTTCAATCTTTGACATGTCATTACTCAGTCAATATTAAAGATATTAAGGTTATATTTTCACAGAATGTTCTTTACATTATGTAGGATGATTTTATGTGGAAAACAGTTAATCACAGAAAAAATGACTTTGGGTTTTCACAGGCAAAGTCACAAACGCTCTCGTCGAGCCGCCAGACGCTATTCGGCGCTAATTGTGTTTTTCTGCTCTTCTCGACACTTGTTTGAGGTGATGGAGATGGGTGTTTGTTTAAGTAAACTGGATACAGACAGTATTTATGAAGATTGTAAATAATCAGGTGCTTTGTGAGATACACACTATACACAAAAAAAGATCTGTTGTTTAACTTTAGTTGTCTCATAGATGTTTTAGAAAATAACATTTCAACATAAATAAAGTTCAACAAAAGCAACACACTATTAACCGTCACTGTTCCACAGGTTATTTCACTATTCACTTTAATATTTTATAGTTTAATTCTACTCCAATACTATATGCTGATGGATATGTCTAAGATTTGAAAATAAATATTTGACAATTTTTTCATAACAATGAACAAACTAAAAAATTAAAAAATATTTTCATTATTTTCACAAATACCTAAAATTTAAAAAAAATATATATATTTAAAATAAAAATGTAGTGACAGGTAAATCAAGTTAAAGTAAAGTAAAATTAACTTTAATTAGTTAAAGAAGATAAGTATAGTAATTTATAATAACACACTTCACCTTTAACCTATTAACTTTAATTAGTTGTCTCTGCACATAAGATGTTAAAGAAGATAAGTATTGTAATTTCAACATAAAAAACACGCTTCACCTTTAATTTTTCTATTGAACTCATGCTCCACGTGCTGATATAGGCACTTGTTACAAAATATGTAAATGGGAAAGACCGCGTTTTACACCGCTAAGGTCGACAGTATCCGGGTCAATTCATTTAGCCTTTTAATTTAGTCTTCACGCCCCTCGAAACACACAAGCTCTCAATGTAATGGCTCAGAAATGTTGTGGAGATTTTTAACAGTATCGTGTGCAGAAAAGTGCACAGACATACAGCCACACTAATGAATTCCTGTAGCTGACCGGCACATCAACATCTCACCCACTAACCCTTTACATGATAGATTCATGACCTCCAGGCACATGTAAGAATGTAATGAGGTAAAAAAAACACAGGAATACGGCCAGAAAACTCTCGGCTGTCTGTCTAAATAACATTATTACACTTATTCACAGCTGGTGTGAATAAGGCAATGGCTTTTACTTGACATCTTACCTCTTCTGATTCTCTTTCATCATTTATTCACATTCATGCCACTTCAAACCTGTATGACGTTCTTCCTCTGCAGAACACAAAACCAGATATTTTGCCTGTTACATCTCACACCCATCTGTTAACAAAGCGTCTGATTATTTACCATCTTCATAAACGGTGTCTGCATCCAGTTTACTTAAACAAACACCCATCACCTCAAACAAGTGTCGAGAAGAGCAGAAAAACACAATTAGCGCTGAATAGCGACTGGTGGCTCGGCTCTATTATGCAGAAATGCAAATCCAGCTCCAGCGAGACGGCCGTGCTGGAAGAATTAACCAGTGGAGACTGTAATTCCTGTGTTTGATACTGAGATATCGCAGAGGACGAGTTTTAATCAAGATCAATTGCTTTGAAGCAATCAAGCCATTGCCTCGACTGAACGTTTCCCTCCACGGCTCTCTAGAGGTTTTCTCTGGGAAATGTAATTGTTTATTTCTTTTTCCTTTATTAAAACATCAGCGAGCAGATTTGTATAGTAAAAACGTTTATGTAGCGTCTGAGAACCAGCTGAAACTGGACGAATAATTGAACTGAAACGTATCAACATGATCAGTAATCAATCCTTTTAGAAGTATCTTAATGATGTGCTAAGATGTGCAACTATATCAAGTCAAGATGTAAAAACAGACAGAAAGTCACCCTCCATCTCATTCTTTAGGGAGTTCTGTACAGGTAAGTTATTAAACCCATCTAATATCTATCAGTCATCTCATTCTCCTCTTCCACAGCAAATTAAAGTCAGCAGTATTAGGTCTATTCATCACAAAATTAATTTAATACATTTCCTCTCTCAAATCGCATATAGAGCTCTTCAGAACATTCTCAAATCATGCTGGAATAATATAGATTGTCATCTTTGAGTAAATGGTTCTTTGGGAAACTAAAGAATGGTTCTTCTATGGCATCACAGTAAAGACAGAGAGAAGAGAGAGAGAGAGAGAGAGAGAGAGAGAGAGAGAGAGAGAGAGAGAGAGAGAGAGAGAGAGAGAGAGAGAGAGAGAGAGAGAGAGAGAGAGAGAGAGAGAGAGAGAGAGAGAGAGAGAGAGAGAGAGAGAGAGAGAGGCAATGCAATCTAATGGGTTTACAGAGTTATGCATTCATTAACGTCTAAAACAGCAGAAAGCCCATTCTCGGCTTCACTGGGATAAACCCAATCAATTCGTTTCTATTCCATTTATTAGTATTAATTCAGACAATTGAGCAGACACAGAGACAAAACCATTTTCTCCTTCCTATAAGTGCCATGCGGAAGAAACAGAGAATGAACATCATTCACATATATTCTATGAGCTAATATTTCTAAAAATAATAACATAATGTAAATTGTGTATTTTTGTAATAAATTATTCAAAACACTGAGATAACGTCTCATTTGTGATTGATAGTTTCCTGACCAATGACCAGCACCCTCCTGTGGCCTCCATCAGTGAGAGTCAGAGGTTGTGAAGTAGGTCATGTTTGCCCGATGCATCCCATGGCATCACCATGGCGACAGCTTGTTAGAGTGGGCTGTCGAGGCTGGCGTGACGCAGCGCTGTTCCGCCGCAGAACGCTGTCTTGCCCCATTTAATGCCCTTTCTCTCCAGTTTAACACAGAGACACCGCTGACACACAAACTCTCCCATGGCAACCAATTTAGACGCTTCGGAAGAACCCATTTATCAATTAATAATGTCCAATACTTGACAGAAGGATAGCAAGTGTTTGAGGTTCTTTTTGATGTGAACTGCTAATGAATGCAGAATATTTTGCGGCTATGAAAATATTTGCTACCTCAAACTTAAGAAATAAAGTCATTTATCTTAAAATCGAAACAGTTGCACAAATATGTATAAATTACAGATGGGTCGGGATGGTCTAGTTGACTAGACTAGCTCATAATTTTAGAATTATACATTTTTAAAAATAAAATATTAGAACTATGACTGACTTAAACCAGATTAATAATACTTGGTTTTCTTAACACTAAATGGTCTACAAAGATAACATACATTAAAGCTTAAAGCAATCTAATGATCAGAAAGTTCTCCAAAAAATTCAAATATAACTGATAACTTAAAATCTCATTTGGTTCTTGGTTCTCCCCTCTTAAAGTGCTATCAGTAGGTATTAAATAATGCTTAATTACTTCAAGTTGCACACAGAAAAAGATTAAGCAGCTAAAACAGAGAAAGTGTTTTTAATTGGCTGCCTTTCTTATGTCATGTGTAAAAGACGCTTCACCAAAAACCAAAACAGTTCATTTACATTTAATAAACATGAATGCACACACAAACACACAAATACCTGCAGGTGCAACAACACTAACTACAACACTAAAAACACATTTGTATCGCGTCTGTGATACGAAGAGAGAGAAAGCGAGTGAGTCACATACCTGCTGTAGGACACATACATTTAAGAAAAGAGTGCATGTCTTGAGACATAAGTACAGCACACTGATGTTCACCAAGTACAGTAATGGTGCTAATAGGATCATGCTTACCATCTGTTCCCTGATACACACACTATAAATAACACTTCAGAGACTACAGGCTAGACCTGGTACTGTACTTCCTTACCTTAGGTCAAGGAGGGGTCAAGGGTCAGGGTCACCAATGGGCCACTTTTCATAATTCCAAATTGCATGTGAAGACTCTATCTGTCATCTTTCTCATGTTTAACAGCTCAGAAAAAGGAAAGAAAACAAACCCACACGACTTCATGGCTTTTAACAGACAGCGGATTGTGCATCAAGTTAAATAATTCACCCGTGTTCACCCGTCAAGCAGAAATCAACCAATGGCGAGTGAAATAGTACATTTCCATTTCCAAAATATTTCCTGCAAACCAAATTTTGCAAACCTGCCTTTTTGATGAAGGAAAGATTCAGCTGTTTATTCTTGCATACTTGTGATAAACCTCACAGGTTACTGTGTGAGTATCACAGCATGACGGGTTCACAGATGAAACGTCACCTTTACAAAACAAAAACACTTTCATGATTTTGTTTCTCACATCTTGGGGACAATATTCAACATGTGTCAGCCTGGAGTACTGCAGACTCTAAAATAAACTTCTTGTGATACATTTCCCTCTGAAACGCAGCTTGTTATATTTGTGCAATTTACTGCAGATGTTTTCTTCACTGTAGATGTTTTGTATGCTTTTGATTTGAGTCGTTGAGGGTCACACAACCACTCCTACAATTCAATTTCAACCACTCTGAAGATCCTAATAAATCTTCTGGCCAAGTGGTAAGTAACCCAATTTTATTACACGACGCTCTTGAATACTTGATTCTGATTGGCCAGTCATGACTTTAATAACAACTGCTGGCTGTGCATTATTCTTTTCCTGACTGTACTTATTCACAAACAAAACAGTGCCAATGCTTGCACTGAGACTTGGCCAAAGTTTATTTTGGTCCCTGAACGAAACGCCCAAACAAGCCAACCTTTACAAAGACATCAGTGACCACTAGAGGGGATAAAAGAGGCAACTGGACATGATCCAGAATGACTTGATCTCGAGAAGGTTCTCTGTGAAATACTCATGTGTCTAAGGTACAATCTTAAAAATAAAGGTTATTTCTCTGGCTGTATGGTTCATGGAACCTTTAAAATTCACAGGACAGAAGGGTTCTCTGTGCATCAAACTATAAAGAATAAAAGAATAAAAGGGGTCCTTACAGAAACTCACTGAAGTATGCATTACTTTAAAGAACGCGTTTAAGTATCTATTTTTGAAGGTATGCAACCTACTGTACCAAACGACTGTTTAGGTTAAAAAACTTAAAAGTAAAAACACTCAACATCCTGTTCCTGTATCAGACAAAAGTCACACTGTGGAGATCTGGAGATTAAAAATGTCTTGGACTGAGTTCTGCACATATCTTAAAGATGTGGAGGAATCGCATTTCTGGTTTTCCGTGCAGCCTCACGGATAATCATCTTTGGCATTTCCTGTTAGGAATGACAAGGTTTCACAGGACAGTTTTATTTCAGAAAGTGTGTCCTCCTCCTATACATATTACACATCTTTGCCAGTCAGATTATCTATAGCGTTTGTCATTTTGCAGTTGGCAAATGAAACAAACTTTGCCACAACTCTTCCCATCATATGTGAATTGACTGTACTACAAAAGAATGGAAATTACACAGATGTCATTGATGGCAAGCAGGTAAAGAAGCTGATCTCTAACCTCTTTACTCTCACTAAACGCATTTCTTTATACTACAAAGCAATCCAATTACAATTATATAACTGACCTTGAGCTATTAAACCCAGCAGCTGGCAAGTCATTTCACCTTTATCTCTATATATAGAGGAAAAAGTCTATGAAGTGACCAGATAATTGTAGATGAAATGAAGAGAGCTTATTAAAATCTGCAAGACTGATGGAGAAAGAGCAAGACAGAGAGAGTCACAGGGAAAATGATACATAAAATGAGTGACGGAGCGAGAAAATTGCAGAGGGACACAGCGGTGAACAAGAGAGAAAATCAGAGAGAAATAATGGATTCAGTTAGAGAATGATGCACTATCCTTTCATAATATTTCAATCTGGTCTGTGTGAAAGGACAGTTTGAGTTGACAACATGACAAAACACACTGTAGATGTCTCAAACACACAATCACACATTCTTATACAGCGATGAGAAATGATTATCTGTGTGTTTGATGTGATGGGACACTGACAGGAGGAAATAAAAGTAAAAAATTAAAATGATCTCTGTGAGGTCCATGATACCTGGAGAAATCTCTCCTGATGGTTCAACTCCTAAGAAATAATGTGAAATCTGCCATCTGTGAGATTAAAAGCAGGTGAAAGGGAAAAATACTGTATAAAGTATGTTCACAATGAAAATATGATGAATAATGAAAACTGATCCCTTGTTCTTTGGTTCAAAATAATTGTGTTTAATAGTGTTTAAAACTAAAACCCTTTCTTGAAGGCGGATAATTTTGAGTGCGATGACAGTATTTTCATGCAATGTCAAACTAACCAGCTTCTGGATAGTAAAAGATGAGATTTCTATATCCAGATCATTCTGATCCAGAATAAACTTTTTGATCAACTGGCCCTAAAATGTTGTCTACGTTCAATAACAATATGAGTGTCTTACTGCAAGTCGTAAAATTACTCCTACTTTGAATTTGTGACGGGTAGAGAATACAGTCTGATTTTTTGTGTCTAGTATTTTACAGTAATATCAAAAACGTAGTAGTCTCACTACTGGGACTTTTCTAAAGCTACCTGAGGTTAAGAGTCTTGTTCAAGGGCACAAAGGCAATAGTTCATGTCTCCTTCCTTATGGATCTCAAACAAGCCTTCCGGCTACAGACTTTTCATAACAGACTTTTCACTCTGATCCAGGAACTTTGATTAAATTTGGTGAACTATGTGGGATGTTGAAACGTAATGAAAGCTGATTCAGAGAACTGGAGTAATGCCAGAGATGTGCAGTGTGTAACAGCATCACACAAACAAGCACAGGGTCTGCTGAATTACAAATAAAACTAACTTAAAAGGAGACCATTATCAACATCCATTTAAATTCCTAAAGCTTGTCTAACATAAAAGCAAGTCTTTGATTAAATACCTCAAATACTGCTTTACATGACACAGGGTCTTTGGGACACAAGGTTTGTGGGAAAATACCACCTCAGAGCGATTTCTTAATGAGGATTTCAGCTGGATATTTGCTGGCTTAAGCTACAAGACTGATGTTAGTCATCTTTTGATGTTTAAAGCCTGAGACAAGCCCACAACAAAAACTCCTCGATCACAGCCGTCTCAAAGTATGTGTCCTAGACCCTAAGACCGATTTTGTATAGATATTGTAAAAATACTTGAAAATCAGTATCTACGCTTACAGGTTTGTTGTTTGCGTTTTGTTTTGTACACATTTGCAAAGGAAAATTATGTTGGAATTGGATCACCTAATCTACAACTAGTGTGTAAACAGAAAATCAAAGAAATGGCCTAAATCCTTGTAAGCTTTTCAGGTCATTTTTGAAAAATTTTTAGTTTGTGTTTTTAATAAAGTGTAAAATGATTCACTTTTCCTGGATTTACAATCTGAATAAAATAAATGCTTTAATTCGATGATTCCAAGTAGTAGTAAACAGAATAGACTGCACCAAGGCTGTTTGGGTCAAAAATTACCACAACATAAAATTAATAGGAAATAGCCTAGTATAGAAACTTTACTAAAGACTTTTAATCATTACTGTTAAAAAAATTATTTAAAAAAGATTTGAGGAATAAAACAGTTTTTTGCACAAGCAAATTAATAATAGTAGTGAAAAATGTTTAATGCAGATGAGATCATAAAAATGTGTATAATGTTATTGTTACATGTACTACATTAGAGAAGGTTTTGTTGAATGAATAAAAAAATAATAATTTTAAACAAACAAAAATTTGCAGTAAATTTTTACCCAAGCAGTTAAATGTAGGGCTAAATGTTAATGCTTTGAAGAGCAAAGGATTGAGTTTTACAGTGTGCGCCTGGCATAAGGTGTCCTAAGATCTATATATAATATCAGATTTTTCTAAAGTAATGCTGGCAAAAGAAGAAATCACACAAATCGGATAAAAAATACAGTCCTGTAAAGACCTCCACCAAACTGGTACAGAGTGTCCATCACTTTAAAGAGAAAAAAGATGTCATCTTCACAATAAAAGCTCTTTAGTCTGGAGGATTTACAACCTGTGACTGGCACTCTGAGACTCTAAACATCATTTCAACCACAGATTCAGACCACTGAATGAGTGCAGTAACACAATGTAAATACTCTTCTAATCTTGTGACCCGCCATCCAGCTGTGCCTTCTTGATATTACTACATTTTAGAAAGAACTTCAGTCTAAACCGACACCGTCGAGAGAGAAGCTAAGCTTAGTGGCTAAATTGACCTTTGATCAAACTGCTCAACACATTAAGTTGAGGTGACAGACCTGATTCTCTGGCCATCTAATGCAACAGTGCCGTCCAAAACTGATGTGATTGTTTTGGCAGAATCAAGAGCAGCAAACAGAGAATGAGATCAGAGGAGTTTAGATTTCTACGAAATGAGCTTGAGAAAGACAATGATAGAGAAGATCAGTAGACAGACATATTTCTGAAATATCACATCCAATATTATAAACACATTATTGAGGGAGGATGTACTCTAAAGAAAGTTGTGAGCAATTTTCTTTATATTTTTCTTGGCCTTCTCTCACCTCCACCTGCAATCTTACCACATCTATGTCTTTTGTTTTATATTGACTTTAGTTCTGTGCTGGAATTAACTTAATAAAACTAAAAGTACTGTCTGAAATATACAGTAATACAGTCTTGGCTTTATCATTTTGAGTCACTCTGAGATAAAAACACATTTTGAGTTTTACACAAAGAAAAGATAGTTTTCTAATATTACACATATAGGAAAGGAAGGAGTGTTGCAGTACTATGAAGAAGTTTATTATTTAGCAATATTTTATTTAACACATCAACTATGGACGCGACAATCATACACGACGTTTAAAACAAGACACACAATTTGGTTTAATCATTATAATATCATGTATATTATCAATTTGGCATTTATATCTGATTTATTCCTTTTTAAGGTCAAGTTGAAGAAAACAAAGAAGTTTTGAATTTCTTATAATATACATATTATCCTAAAGAACCACGTTAAAGAGCATCAAACTCCAATATCAGAGATGCAAAGCATCAGCCAAAACATGAGAAAGCAACAATGCAGAATGTTTTATCCATCCAATCATCGGATGCCACCTGGAAACGTCTGCACACGTTCACCGAGACTGTCAATCCATTTTCCTGTAATCACAGTTCACATCATCCTCTCTGAATCTCTCCAGCAGACGTCTCTACAGTTATCGACCTCCACAGCAGTCGTACAGCTCAAGCAGACCACCATGTGAACGCACACACGAGTCGTGCGGTATCCTGCGGAACTTTCATCCACTTCCTGAATCCTGAAACTTCAATGGAGACATTGATTTTGATTGTACATCACATTTATTCTCCTACAGCTGCCGTCTGAAAGCTTCAGGCTTGTTATTCTACACGTTACTTTCCGTCACACAGTGAAAACCTTGAGAAGAAATCTGTGCTTTGCAATTCTTTCTTTGTACGATTCTGAATAATGTTCATGTGAATAGTTCAAATGAAAAATTCATTTCTGGTCAAATAGAAGAATCAAAGTCTGTGTTGAAAAATGTCAATTCAAGTGTATTTTTAATTTGCGACAATCTCATTTCCATGATAATTTGTTTCGCTTGCTCTTTTTCTATTGCGCACAGTGTGAAATAGACGTGTTCAGTGTGGCAAACTCTGTATCAGCCTTATTAGTCACAAACGAAGCTATTTCAGTTATAGCGAGACCACCTAGTGCGCACAACCAAGCGCAGACTTTCCTGGTATTTATTCAAACACATTTAAACGAAGTCATTAGGTTATAGCATCACATGCCACGCAGAATTAAAACAGTCTCTATCACGCTCATCTGTTTTCTCACTTGCAATATAATTCACACCAATCATTTGCCGTACGAATGAAGCGGCAACATCTGAAAGAAATATGGTCGTCGTCTTTTTGTTCTTGTTTTGACACTTCACACTGAGTATAAAAGAAGATAAAGAGGAATAAGAAGATAGATTTGCGAATAACAGTCACATTATTCTTCCTTTCAGAAAGAAACTGAAAGCATAAGAGAAATGAGGACTAGAAGTCTTTCAAGAAAAGCTTTGCATTGTTAGTTATCAGTAGACAGTATGTTGTGTTTTAACTTGGGATAGTTCACCCAAAATGTTATCATTTATTTATACTCATGTTGTTCAAAACCTGTATTTGACTCTTTCTGAAATGTCTCGGTGGTTTTATATAAAATCAAGGAGTCCAAATTGTTTGCTATCTTCTTTTGTGCTCTGCAAAGGAAAGAAAGTCATACAGATTTGGACTGACATGAGGGTAAAATAATGCAAGAATTTTAAGTTGAAAAAACAGCAAGACATCTATCCTACACTACAGGCCAAAAAGCTTCATTAGAAACACAATCCTGACCACCTACCATCTTCGACTTTTCACTAGTTTCTATTAACTTTTTTCTATTAACTTCACAAATCTAACACAATCCACCAATCATCATCACTGTGTGCAAGTCCACACCAATGAACAGGTTCTGTGTTCTTTCATAGGCCCATTATGACAGTAGATCATCTGCTTTTGTTCTGCAGAGACACTTTCATATGAGGTTAGATTAATCATTTATGATGATTAATCTAATCTTATAATTTACACATTTGCTTTAGGGAGGCGAGGATTTGTATTACAGCAGTGTGACACATCGTAAGACTTCATTTGACATTTGGCCATTCTCTGTCTATCAGCTGGTATGTGTACGGTACATGAGAGAGAGAGACAAAAGTTTGATGGCTCAATGCTCAGCTCACCTGAACATCTATTATTTAAAGAACGAGTCGATCAGCTCAGGTGTATAACCTTAATGCAATCAAAATTTCATGTGCCCATTTAATACTTCTGAATATTAATAGTTTCATAAACTTTTACAGCACTGAAGTTATAAAAACCTTTGGACAGGGTTGCCAAGTCTACAGCTTTCCCATTGAATCGGGCGACCTTTAAACTTCTATTTTGCTACTATACAGTAATGATAAGTAATCAATTACACAAATAAATTGTGTGTCATGCATAACAGTGACTAAAATATGTATTTTATTTAGCATATTTTGAGTTTGGGTATTTGGGCTGGGGTCATTGGGCTATTTTGTGTAATGCAGATCTGGCAACCCTGCCAAAATACACCTGCCTCAAAAAGTAAGTGGACACTTATGCTCCTTTATAAACTTTACATATATGAATGTCATTGAATTAGATATCAAAATTGCCACTTGGTTTGACGTTTTGCTCTCTCTTGTTAAGACTGAATTTGCCTCTCTTTCCATAATCACACCATCCAAAATCATGTTAGCAATCTGACATGACAAACAACAGAGAGAAAATGTCTCACAATTTCTTTGTTTCTGTGACAGCTTCAGGCTCTGTAAACAGCGGTGGCGATATTTCAGGACACCAATTTCACCTATTTCAGCCATATCTGTTAGATTTCAGGACATTTTCTCAGAGCCCTTTTAAGGAGTCAAGTCACAAACATTTGGGGCCACTTTAGCAGTAATACTGCAGAAGAAATTCATGTTTCATACGCAGGTTTCTAGCATCTAAAAGGGATGAAATTGATTAATGCTGATTTTCTGGATTACTGACAGAATGACAGACCGTCTGACCGCATTAGTAAATGACTGACTGATTGTTTTACTAACCGTCTGTGAGAGGAGGCTGACCGGCAGGGTCAAGTGGCTCCTCGGGAAGTAAGAAAGCTGTCGCTCCAACTTTATAAATAAAGAAAACCAGCAAGAAACACCACCCACGTGGCCTCCTGCTACACATAATTTGGTGGTTCAATGCATGTAAATGACACATGATATAATTATGGCAAAATATCAATGAGTATCACGCTAATGAAATAAAGAAATTAAAATTGTTCTGCTCATGAATACACGGCATGAGGCTGATTTAAAGCACTTTAATAGCCATTTCCATTAGTGGCCTGATTGTGTTGCCATGTATCAATCTGATTGTCACAGTGAGGGTAAGGCCAGTCTGTAGGTGTGTGTGTTATGAACTGACTACTGGGAGAGTCTGACTTCATGCTTTAAAGTTTTGCAAAGTTTAAGCCTAATTTATAACAAACACAGCTAGACAGAGTAAAAGGGAAGAGAAGCTCAGGCTCCAAAAACTACTAAGCTTAAAGTAAGTAAAATTCATGTATATGGCACATTTAAATACATTGAAGCTGACCAAAGTGATAAACAGATAAGCAGGTGATTTGTTACTTCAATAAGTGTAACCAGCTTGATTTCATGCGAACTAACTATTTTACAAAGTGACTATTTTGTATGAATTTGTCTGAAGTGAATCATACAAAAACATACTTTGTTTGTTTTTATGACAATAAATATAACCAAAAAATAATGAAAAATGTTAATTAAAATAAAAAAAATACCTAAAAAAAAAACAAAAGAAACAAAAGAAAACAAAAAACAAAACCCTAACCGCATTGCTGCACATTTGCATAAAGTAAAAGTAATTGCTAAAAGTTACTCGTGTTGCTGCAAATCACTAACTATATGAGATGGCATTGAAACATAACGCTCCTTGTCTATCCAGCCTGCTGTCTAGGAAGTCAGCTCCCTAGGTTTTAAAAAAGAGTTATAAGGAAATTGAAAGACATATCAAAAGCAAACTGAAGCACAGAAAGCTCAACAACACAAGCACACTAAAAACATCAAAGAGATCCAATGAAAAACACATTGAAAATGGATAGAAGTACAGTTTCACTTTAAGCTGCAAGGAAATAGGGCAGTTTCATGTGCTACTCACCATTACAGAACCACAGCAAACAGATCCAAGTGTGCGTGAGAGAGAGAGGGAGAGAGAGAGAGGGAGGGGAGAGAGAGAGAGAGAGAGAGAGAGAGAGAGAGAGAGAGAGAGGGAGAGAGAGAGGGAGAGAGAGAGAGGAGAGAGGGAGAGGGAGAGAGGGAGAGAGGGAGAGAGGAGAGAGAGAGAGAGAGAGAGAGAGAGAGAGAGAAAGAGCCAAAAACTCCACATACCTTTAAAGCTACTTGCTCCCTCTCCCTCTCTCTCTCTCTCTCTCTCTCTCTTTATCTCTGACCTACAACCAAATTAGGAGGGGGGCCTGGGTAGGGTGGAGACAGGAGGTCCCAATAGTTTGATATGTTACCATGGAAACAGAGGAAGAGCCAAACAAGAAGAGAAGAGGAAAAAGGAATTAAAGAGAAAATCTCAGATCTCAAAAAAAGGACACACAGGCATGTAATGAAACACAAGAAATGCGTACAGAGTTAAAAGACTACAGAAAAATGTAAAGTCTTACATACATGTTCTAACTACACGATTTAATTAAAACAATCTAGAACATAAAACTGAATTCATAAAATACTTTTCTATGGTCAAGATTGAAAAGAAAATTAAACAGCAAATACTCGCAAAAGGCCAAAAATGTTCAATAATGTTTGCTTATTTTGTATTAAAGCTACACTCTCTAATCTCATTAGTTCCCTAGAATCCAGAACGGAAATTACTAAATTGCACTTATTAAATTTTTTAATAAATATTAATCATACTCATACATATATCATTAATCATAACAACTGGTTTCAATTACATTGCCATGATCATTTCAGTTCTACAAAATTTAGACACATAAAGGGATATTCTTAACATGAACATGCCATTACTATGAAAGCACTATGATTTTAATCTGGTGATCAACAAGATAGGTTTTGTGGGGTTTTTTTTATAATAAAACGTTTATAGTAAATCTAAATATTGAAGCAGGTATCAGTCAGTACAGCAGAGGCCGCTCAGACATGCATGAATGAGTGTTTAAACAAGAGAACAGCACATACACAAGGTGCTCTTGACTGTCTGTTGCCTTTTCACAGAGAACACTCTTAGCCTAAAAGCATGAATAAATTTGTATGTTTTTGCGCTTTATAATGAAAATGATGCATACACAATTAGATTTGAGAGATGTTAATGCATTATTTGAGTAAAAATGCTAAATACCTATGTACTGCTTTCCGCTGGATAATTGGAAGCATCACGCCCCACTTATTTCAATAAGAATGGAGGAGCAGTTCAAGGTTGCTAAATAACCCAGCCAGCTCTCTTCATTAAAGGATTTCGAAAGAAATTAGCCAGTTAATGGTTGTTTTCTGCCTTTAGTTTCATATTTATCAATGTCTTTTTGTTTCTTGCTCCAAACAACTGCCTATGAAAAAAAGCTGGAAGCTTAATATAAAACAACAGCATGTTCTGAAAAATCTTTTCAGGACGTATTGCGTATTAGCAATATAGTGAACCATCATATTTTACTAAACTCCAGAACAAAAAAAATTAGTCTATGCATTAGTTATCTGTTTTAATGGAAATATACATGCATACTTTGTAGGATTTCTGTGAATTAAAATACACAAATCTGAAGCAATAATACTCAACAAATGAAGAAGAGATGACTTTTCAAAGAATGTAAAACAGTTATTTTATTTTTATTTTCATGTGTTCATATATGAGGAATATGGACTGTTATGAATGTGACGATTCTAAAAACAGCACTTTACCTATTAAAAAATCATGCTTTAAACATAAACAAATGCTTTAAAAACTTTGAGAGAGACCTCCTATGAGTATTTAAACCACCAAATATTGAAATCTGAGCTATCAGTATGATGACACCTTTATTATTCATAGTAAGGGTGATATTTGCATATATTGCCCTCAAGCCCTGAATGACTGTCAAGGTTTCTGAACATGACTATTTTGCAAATGACACATTTGAAACAGCCAATAAATCATTTAGACAAAATGTAAGAGACAATCTAATTTAAGCTAGAACTTTACAGATTTTCTCTTTTGGGTAAATTAATGCCCCGTCCACCCACAGCCACACCAGTCTTAGTAACTTTTTGGCTGCCTTTTACTCTAATCTAATCTCTGTTAAACCAGTGATAAACCAGAGCTAAAATCTTGCTCTTATCATCAGTGTATTCAGGAGCGCTCAGGGCCTTTTAATAAACTATAAAACTCTTGTCAAACACTTTACAGCAAAGTGGTGCAAGCATGAGGAAAATGAGTACATATAGATAAATTGTTAGTAGTTTAATCATTGTTTTCTGCTTTCTGACATAATCCCATGTTAACATACTACAGTAAGCCTAAATGTTTTAACTCAATTCATCATCGCACGCTCACGGCACCGCCATTACAGTCAATAAACTCTTGTATTTTAATGCGTTAGCAAGTTGCCGTGGCAACCTCGTATCGAGCATTTCCCAGACGCCGCCGAGAGCTTCCTTTTCTTTTTGTGTCTTTTATGCTCGCCACAAGAGCCCAAGCGCCGTTCTCTCATTACTGTAACACTTTGCTTTCAGCTACATCCAAAACAGGTCATTTTCCTTATCAGCAAAGAGATGCTGCGTTTCCCGCCGTCAGGTAAAAGCGAGGGATCCGGGAGTGAAGTGAAAAGGAGAGTGTGTACGGTGGAGTCTGAGCGGTCATTAAGAATTTAGGTAGTGTTGAGCAGGCTCGTGAAGGTCTATAAAAGATGCAAAGAGGAGAAGCAGCAGCTCGGAGCTCATTACGCCAGCTGATCAGATTTCCTGTTCTGGTTTGTTCACCACGGCACCAGGCTCACAGCAGGACAGCCCAATAAGATTTAGATAAGACGAAACCTGGGCATGCATTCACTGAAGGATCACCCACATCCTGTTTCTTCTTTCCTTTACTTTTTGTGCACTAGCAGTAACTCTCTGGATTTGGAATAAAACATTAAGGCTGCAAAATGTACTGTAATATGACATACGTGCATATTGAGACATGCATATCACAATAGCTTATGATTTGATTTTACATACAGCAACAATAAAATAAGTTATTGTGATTCTTTCTTTTTTTCTACAAGAAATTGTGAAATATATATATGTCGGCTACTTCTTTGTTAATGTTAGTTAATGCCAATGCAATTGTCAATGTTGATTCATTGTGCATTAACTAATGCAAACAGATTCAACTTTTGATTTTGAAATGTTTTAGCAAATGCTAAAATTAACATAAACCAAGATAAATAAATGCTGTAAATGTTCTGTTCATTGTCAGTTTATGTCAGCTAATACATTAAATAATGTTAACAAATACAACATTATTGTAAAGCGTTACCTATATTAATGTATAATAGGAAATTATTTTCCAATTAAATGCATTATTATATTGCAATAATATCACAAATGCAAAGTTATCACATTTTTCTTAAGCATCATACAGCCCTATAAGATACGTCTGCGCAGTCATTTAGTATGCAGTTTTACTTAAAATACAGTAGTGTCCTTCAAAAGCTGGTTAACTTTAAAGCAGGGACACGATACAGAATACAAAACCTGTCAAAATGTGCTACAGGCTAATATATCAAAGCATCTTTAACTCCAAAAGCCCAATTAGTAATTCAACATTTCTGCTCGACTGTCCCAAACAACCATTTATTTAGTCACAGATAATGAGCAGTGATGAGGAACGAGACGTTTTAGCCAGACAGGAAATGGCACGTCTGTTAACGGCAGCTATCACATTGAACCTCAGCAGCATTAGCTTAATGAAAGTACACAGCGGTGCGGTGGTGTCCGTAACCAGCTGAGAAACACATTCTGCTGCTGCTGCTCTCTTTTAATCTGTGTCACTAATCCTTAACAATCCATCCAATCCCTCTGGACATGACAGAGCGTGACTAGCCTATCCAATCAATTAGCTAGCCGTACACAAAGCATTAGCTAGCCGCGCGCCGAACCGCCCTCTTATTAAGCCGAACGGAACCGGTCGTAGTGGCACTGAAGGGTACGCTAGCTCCGATTGGTACACACGAGAGGCGAAGTTTATTTAACAACAACACAGTAGGGGAAGGACAAAGTTAGCGTTGTGTAAACATCAGTTAATGTTCATTAGCCGCTGTTTGTTCACGGGAGATAACGGAGGGCAGAGAGGCGAAAGAATGTTTGCGGGGCTGGACTGAGGGCTTATTTTCTATTAAAGCTGGACAAAATAGTGGACTATTTTTATATTTTAAAACAGACAATTCCATGCAAATGTCAATCTTACCATGATAGAATTTAGTTTTTATCAAAGGGTTTCACCATACTGATACCTCAGATGTCAAGACTGTATTTTGTGTTTTTTAAAGCATTTTTTGTGTTTATGTTTAAATCATGATTTTTGTGTGTTGTTTTCAGAATTGTCACATCTATAAATGTCCATATTCCTCATAAATGGGCACATGAAAATGATTATTTTATGTTCTTTGAATAGTCATCTCTTCTCCATTTGTTGGGTATTATTGCTTCTGGTTTGTGCATTTTAATTCACAGAAATCCTACAAAGTATGTTGCATCTTTAAAATATGATCTTAAATTTAACCGAGTTTGTTATCTAGAAGTCCGCAGAGCCAAAAGTGCCCAAAGTTAAAGAAACACTCACATATCAAATGCATGCAGAGTTATTGTCCTTCCATAACTTTCTGAGGTCAGAACCGGGCCAGGTTGTGAGTTGACATGCAGAGTAAAAAGCAAAGCGGTGTGAGTAAATGAGCCGAGCAGGTCGATGTGAAGCTGAAGATGTTCTCTAGTTTAAATGAACATTAAACGGGATGATGCTGAGCCTCTCTGACTTCAATAACCTGCACTATTATGAGAGATGAAGAGGTCTGTTAGGAAGATAAGAGACACCAAAACTAGCTTGTTTACACGTTTCATTTTGTTTCCACTGAACAATGCCATTATTTCCATCTTTCTCCTAGTTCTGATAACACATTTTAATATAGAAAGTAATTTTCCTCGCCATCTTCAGATGGCTTTGTGTGAATTGATTCACACAGATTTGTTGATTAACATATGAGAAAACTAATTTGTTGTCTTTGGTTGGAAAATAACTTGTTTCTGATTTAGGGTGATATAAGGTGCGAGGCTGTTTCTTTCAACCCAAAACTGCATTTCTTCAGTGGAAAGGCCTGTCTGGAGACTGGCACCAGTACCAGTGCTGGTACCCTACTGGAGGAAATAGTGTGCGACAGAGATTTGGCATCAACAGATCTCACATCTTGAAGTCAAGCGAGCCAAGTGTAATAGCATTAAGTGTTCCCTCGCCTTCTAGGTCGCTGTCAATATCTCTCACTGTCTTTCCAAGCACATGCCATGTGGTGAATGTTTGAGCATCTCTGCAGCCAAACACACAGAAGCCTCGTCTGAGAACACAAGCAGCAGAAGGACTGAGCTTGACCTCAAGCGTCTCTTGCCCCGAGGCCTGCGACGTGAAGAAAGAAGACAGGGCAGAGGACCTACAAGAAAACACAAAGAATAGAGATGCCGATAGATATTGTAAATAAAATGGAAAGACATGCAAAAGATTTTGTCTTAGAGAGACGGACAACAGCAAACGAGGGATGAGAGTAGAAAAGCAAGGCTACAACCGCACTGCAAAGTTTAGGGAGTGACAGACCCATTGATATGCAGGAGAGAATCTGTTTAATCAATAGTTCTCAGACTTTTCAAGCGAGGTACCAGCTCTGATCAAATCACAACATCACAAATGGACCACCACCACAAGTGTTCATGAAAGCTTAAAGAGACAGTTCACCTAAAAATAACAATTCTTTCATTATTTACTCACCTTCATGTCATATCAAACCTGTATGGCTTACTTTCTTCTACACAACACAAAAGAGGATAATTTTAAGAATGTTGGTAGCCAAACAACATTGACCACCGTTGACTTTTATTGTATAAACACATAAAACCACTGAGACATTTCTCAAAATATCTTATTTTGTGTTCTTCAGCAGAAAGAGTTGAATGACATGAGGGTGATTGAATGATGACAGATTTTTTTCTCTCCATTGGACTGTGAGCAGCAACATACAAACAATGATCTAGTTTGATTAATATCAATATTCCTATATGAATATGGTAAAAATTCACGTTTGAAGTATGACTGTAATGTCTGCTATAGAACAAAACGTGATGGTCTTTTAAAATAATGTTAACCACAGACCTCATTTTAAATCAAAATGCTATTCTAAAACCCTGGAAACTGGCCGGGGCTCCAAAATGCAAATTTACTACAGACTTAAAACTATAAACTTAACAGATTCTTTGCAATTTCTTCGCCTCTCCTCTGCACTTCCAAAAAATCCTGCTCTCATTTCTGCATCTGTATTACAACATCACGTCAACATCTTTAGCCCTGAATAATCAAGAGAGAAAGAGCGACTGCACAGAGCGCTCGCACTTCTATCGATTTCTGCCTGATCTTTTCAGATTACACATTTTCTGTGTGTTGCACTGTTACATAACCAAACCAGATAAGTGTCCAGTGATGATTTCGGCAGCCGTGCCCCGAGCGGTCTCATTTTCATCCATTCATAACAAACCTTCGTAACCACGGTGAGGAGAGAAAGACTGCTGGAAAGGACTGGTAAATAGAGAGGCATGTGAATGGAGGACTCAGAGATCGATAAACAATGCCAGAGATGCAAGACGATGAATTTATCTCATGGGAAAAGAGACACAAGCTCAAAATCCTAGTAAAATGAATATTATACAACCGTTTGCATTGAACATGAAATCTGATTGGTAGATAGCAAAAAAAAAAAAACTTACTTTAGGTTACTCAAGGTCAAATCGAAAAGGTCTCCAAACTCTATTTAATATTCTTACCTACAGTAAGATGACATTTTAAGCAGGCTTCCTTCTTACTTGAAAGTTAAAATATTCACACTGCTAAATATTCACTCATAAAAACAATAACAACACAAAAACATCACAGTAGATAAGTTGGTTAAACACTGAAACATCCATAAGTATCAATTACAGGTTAATTTATATGGTCAATAAAACCTACTGGAATAATGTTTAATTACAGACTGCAGAGATTTACAGAGATATACTCCATTACACCAGTATAATACAGCTTTCCATATAACCAGCAGGAGAGAAAGTCGGCTTGATTTCATTCTGTATTTCCACACAAATAACCTTATAATTATCTGTAGAATTGTACATAAATTTTTAGGCTTCATTTTAAGGTTTAGTCTAATCTCATAATCCAAAATTTGCTCTGGTACTCCTCATGCAGACATGATAAATCCTGCAGCTTGTTTAGGAAAGGTGTGATATTACTTTTCTAAGCGATTAGACTTGCATCTGAGGGACGCTAAAATAAGTATAAAAAAAAAAAAAAAACATACCATAGACTGACATTGAAAAACAGACTTCAAGCTACATCTAAGTTTCAAATTTAAAAGACACCACCGACATAAACAACAACCTATCAATGCCCTAAAAACCACCTAGAACACATCTAGTATCATGATGACAAAGTTATGCACAGCAAGTACAACATGTTTTTGTCAAGTTATTAAAAAAATCTAGTTTTACGTTACCATCAGCATCACACATAATTAATTGGGATATAATGACATACAGTGGATTAAAATCTTCATTGACTGAATCCAATGATAAAATGGATGATATTTCACATT